>CM041538.1:21217796-21575091 GCA_023238725.1 Scortum barcoo
TCTCACCTTCAGGACTGCTTAGCTCCATTTTTACAGCAAATGTTTTAATTTCTGACCCTTTTTGCCCCCTGCAGATCAGCGTGGACAGAGGTATGCCCTGGGATGAGGCCTACACCAGGTCACAGAGGCTCAGTGGTCCTGACGAGGGATTTTACCTGTCCCTGAAGGTGAGACCATGTCATGATAAGCAAACTACACCCGAGTCTGCTGTAATCACAGAATAGCAATGTGATGACATAACGGATGTCCACTGGAGTGATTTTCTCAGTTTCTAAAACAAATAATTCACTCTCTGTGTGGCCGCTCCACAGCTGCGAGGTAACCACCCGTGTGTGCTGCTAGCTGAGCAAGGGAGAGGAAAGAACTTCATTGTCTACAAGCCCAACATTGGCAAGCAGACCCACCCTGAGAGCCTGGACAACCTGCATCAACGTTACCGGAAGGTAATTCATCATTCAAACATTCTCTGATTATGGGGAATGTTTAATGGAAGACAAAGCTGGACACTTTGAGGACAGACACTTTCCTCTTGTCCTTTTGGAGTGTATTTGTCTGGAGTCTGATGCCCCCTTGTGGCAATGCTGGTGTACTGAACCAGGCAAAGTTCAAGGCAGACTCGAGCTGAACAATGTGGCAAAATATATAACAGATTCCAAAAATCTTTAACAAAAACATCATTAGTGTTAGGAGTAAAAGTATATGTAAACAGCGAAGGTGAAGTTCCTATATACATATATGTATATTTATATACATAAAACTACTTTTTTCTTTTTCCAGGTGACTCCAGAGGAAGCCAGGGACAGCTGGGAGAACCAGTTCACCTTTTCCTTCAAGAAGTGCAGTCATGCCAACTGGTAAGCAGGAATCCACAATGTCCCTTTGGGATTAATGGCTCAATGAATCCAATCAGGCCGGTGCTTATTAGGATTCAGTCTGGGTGGTTTTAAGGTCAGATGCCATTCCCAAGGATTTGCAGATCACCTGAGAATTAGTCATGAAGAAATAACTTGCAAGTCTCACATGTGCCTTCGTCATTGTGTGATCAGTGAACTGTGTTTTAAAAATGCTGGGATGGAGCAAGTCTCTGTGTGCTTCCTGAACCAGCCGTACAGTTTTCATTAAAGAGAGATTTGTGAGACTTTTGTTGTATGCATGAAATATTTGACTTCTTCTTCTCTGCCCTTTCCCCAGGAATGGGAAGTGTAAGAAAATCGAGGAAGGCCAAGAGTGTCTGCAGGGCATGCGCCTCCGTCAGTACCACATGCTTTGTGGTGCTCTGTTGCGTGTGTGGAAACGTGTCTCTGACGTGGTGTCTGACATCACCAGCTCCAGCATCCTGCAAATCGTCCGCCTTAAAACCAAGCAGCATAACAAGCAAGTCGGTCAGTACATCCCCCTGAAACAAGCAGCTCTTTTTTTAAATTTATTTTAAGAATATCTCTCACACTGCACTCCTAGAAATACTCTGGAAATACTGATCGAAGTGAGATCTCGGTCAGAGCCTCAAAATGTGAACTTGAACTGCCAGATGTCAGCGAGTTGATGGAAAATTTGACGCTGTTAAAGTGCTGACACTTCTTTAAGACAAATTGAGGAAATGAAATTGTGCTCATTGTCCTTATTTGTCTCCCTGTGAACTCCTGTGAATACTACATTGACTCTAACTGACACTTGTGAAATCATTTGGCCAAAAACAAAGAACATGTCGCAATTCAGCCGAATGAGAACCCAACAGGATGAACTCAGACGTTCAGTGTCTGGTCTGTTTTTCTCATTTGTGTGAACTACAGACACAGATTTCATAAAGACGGAGAAGAAGTACACTGATTTTTTTATATCCTGTATGTGATGGATTTAGTAGGAATGTTTATCACATGTTATGAAAAGCGTTTAATTAACAGTTATATGTTTAAATATTTACCATACTCCTCTTCTCTCCCAGGTATCAAGATCCCAGAGAACTGCGTGGCCCGTGTGCGGGAGGAGCTGTTGCTAATGGACGAGGAGGTGAAGAGGAGACGAAAGGAGAGGGAGCAGCAGGCCATGGATCAGCGGCTGGCCGAAGAGCGCAGGCGTAAAATGGAGCAGGAGAACAAGCACCTCCTGGCAAATCTGTTCAACCAGAAGCCCGTGCTCAACCAGTCCCTCACTCACAGGACACAGACTGGGAGCATGTCTCAACTACAGAGACTGCAAGCCCAAACTCAGTCCGCTTTACAGCAGCCCTCGCAGAACGTGGCTCTGTTGTCCTTACAGAGAAATCCCAGCCAAACCCAGCAAAGGACACATAACAACTGGCCCAACAATTCCACCACCAACTCCACCGCCAACCATGGCCCTCAGCCCAACATGGTTGCCCTCAGCTCATCCTCCAACCTGTTTTACCCCCAGGGCTTTATACCTTTCTCACCACTGAAGAACCTGCCTCTTTCACTCCATTCCAAGAATCCCCTGGATGAGATCTTGGACCTGACAATGAGCTCGCCGTCCCCCTCTCCGGACACCACGGAGGGCGGACTGAATCTGGACAATGTGACAGGACCCTCTGCAGGATTCGGAGACGAGTTTAATCTGGAGTCTCTGATCTCTCAGCCGAACGCGCAGCACGCTGCGCAAATCCAGCAGCCTCTTTTGCTACAACAACAGCAGCAGCAGCAACATCTGCAGGTGACACAGCAGCAGAACCAGAACCTGCTGGCCAACAACCACCACCAGGACCTATTAGATTTTTTTGACTTGCCCCTGTCCCCCCAGATGCCCGCACAGAAAGCCAGCCCTTCGTCCTCTACCTCCTCCGGCTCTTCTTCCACGTCCTCCACCTCTTCGTTGTCAAACAACCTGGTCTCTCAAGTCTCCGGCGGCCTCCTCTCCACGCCCAGCCTCATCCCACCGCCATCGTCCTCCTCCTCCTCTCTCTTCTCCAGCCCGTCCTCGTCGTCCTCCCTGTTCTCCAACTTCCCCTCCTTCCTCCTCGCCCCGTCAGACTCTCTTTCTTTACCGAATGGCCACTGCAACGCTGCCGCTCTCGATGTTCGCGAAGCTCTGAACAGCATGCTGACCGGATCGGACCGAAAGTCTGTCATTCAGTACCGGCAACAAGACTAAGAGCTCAAAACAGCAGCAGCTCGCCTGGACTTTATTATTTAGGGGTTTTTTTGTTTGTTCTTTTTTTTTTTTTAAAAGCAGATCGTGTCTTGTTCGCTGCTGTCTCTGATCGCACCCTCGGACCTACCCCCTCTCCCCTCAGGGCCTTTAGTCACGTCACTGCCTGCGCTCGGCTCACCCTTCTCCCTGTCCACCTGAGGCGACAGCGGGCTCGATCAATATCAGATTTCTGCACCAAAGTGTGTCCTCCACGGTGAAAGGCAGCTGTAAAAAAAAAAAAAAACAAGAAAAAAGTAAAAAAAAATATGATGACTGTATTTTATTGAACATACGAGCTGTCAAAACAAAAAGCTCATTCGTTGAGGTGTGGAAAATCTTAATAAACCTCCCGCTGCTGATTTTACGAGGTATGATTGGTGAAGTTGCTGGAAGCTCTAAATGCCTTTCACCAGTTTAAAACCCGCATCTTTTAGACTTTGCTTTACTGTTACTTCACTTCACGGCCATTTGTCTTGACTAAAACAAGGCTGTATGCAAGGCTTGGTTTGAGTGCAACAAAAAATAGTGTTGAACTGGAAGATGAGAAAAAAAAACAAACAAACCCAGATGAAATCTTTTAGCTGATTAGCCATGAAATGCCTCAGTTTTCTTTCTTTTCTTTTTTTTTCATCTACGTGCTCCCTTGTGTTTCTCTCCCTGCTTGTATGAACACTAGTGTGAGGAAAAAGGGAGAGGAAGAGCAGTCTGCTGTTGCAAACAGTGCCTTTGGAGAAATCTATAAATGCAGTCTTTAAAAATCCATGTAGCCTAATGTATAGATTTGTACTCTTGAGCATTGGTTTTAATTTAAATTTAAATATGGTATATTTGTATTTAACTTTTAGCCCCCTCAGTCAGTCACTCATCGTTTGTGTCACACTATGCTGGTGGTGTGTTTGAGGAAGAAGCCTCCATTAAGTTATGTGCACATATGATTGTCTGTGTAGCGGCAGGCTCGTCCCTTTTTTTTCCGACCTTTCTGTCTCTGTTGATATAACAGCGTGCTTCGGGGTCAGTATGGCACGGATTATTGAGCAGCATGGACTAAAAACTGTGTCCAAGACTTTTATCACCCATTATCTTTTTTTTTTTTTCTTTCAAGCTGACAATAACAGTTAGTGATGTGACTCCTGGTTTGATTTGATTTTGAATTTCTCAGGAAAGTCCCGAGTGCTTTGTTGTTGTTGTTTTGTGTCACTTTGACCAACACAGATATGAGAATTTGAAAATCTTTAATTACAGTGGATAGCAAACAATATCAAGTTTTTATTATCTTGAAGCCCGAAAAGAAAATCCAGTTGTTTTTAACTTTGTTACTAGCAGTAAGTCTGGAACTGATTTTCAGTAAAGGTATTTCACTGTCAGGCGTCAAGGCTGTAAAAACATTTGGAACGTGTGTAGACTTGTAATGTTCACTGTGTATGAGAGAAGATATTTAAAAACCTGTGAGATCTGGCCATCTTTGTGTGAAAAGGATGCACTAAAGTTGGTTTATGACTAAATGCCGGGATAAGTTCAAGTGATTTTAAAAGCAATAAAACCATATTCTACATTTGTTATGAAACATAAGTACTGTTTACGCTCAACAGGCAAAGCTTTGTGGTTACCTTTGCATGGTATGAATCTTCTTATTTCTGTTGTGCTTCATAGTCTTTTAGTTAAACAGATTCTGAAATGCATACAACCTTTGTATAGTACGTTTTCACAAAATAAACGCAATGCGTTTTTGATGTTCTAGTCATTGTTATTATAAAAGTTATTGTTATTTATATTTAAGGGATATTTAGATTTTAGATATGTTATCCTGCTTACTAGACTAGTTAACGAAATGTTTGGTCAGGGAAGTTTCTAGTTTTCAAGATTACTATAAAACAAATTCTATTATAACCTGCCACCAAATAAGATTGCACTGTTCTGTACTGCTGTACAGTGTCTGGATTTATTTCTGCTCATTTCAGTTTTGCTTTTCTCAAGTAGAATTGTTTCTCCAACTCGTAGACCTTTGCCAGGCCTTCAGTTTGCAGAGAGATACCAAAGTGTTCCACAGACACCCCCTAAAGTTGCTGGCTCTAAGATATCAGAACTTTTATCAATCTCAGGAAGAAACCTACAAGAGGTGTAACGGCGGGGCAGAAATATATCATTTCCCCTTAAAACAGTGGTGAAACTAACCAATACATGTGCTTTTTTTTCTTAACTATGTGCTGTGACTCTTGCTGTATTTATGTTTTAGACTTAATGTGATGGGTTTGTTGTTTGTCCTTGTGAAAATGTCAGTGATTTTACATGCTTATGCCTTCTTAGGGCAAAGATCAAAGGCGGTTTCTTTTTACAGGAACATCCTTTTATTTTTTTCTGTGGACAGTTATATTTACATTTGTGTTGCAGTTGTATAACATATACATTCATTTTAAAGCAGACAGATTTCGGAATCGATTCGCACCGGGGTTATACTGAAACGTGCATTTGATCTGTCCAAGCCTTCACCCCTCCCTCAGTGTAACACATGTTTAGGTTTAGACTGACTCGTAGTATCTCAGATTTTGCTTCCTGTTTTTATTTGCAGCATCGTACTATGGCTCGTTTTCTTCGTACCCTCATTAAATTTGCTTTTAAATATTCCACATCAGGCACATTCCGAGACGTTAGTCTGCAAAATATTTGCCTTCAAAATGTGTGTTTTATAGTCACACAAATAAAGCTTTATGCAAGTGGGGGATATGGACCGCATTTGTAGGAGGAAAAGGCTTTTTTTTTTAATTCTTTATTAGTGTAGTTAGACCTTTTATCATTTTATTATCATTTTGCACTAAGAATGGCATAATCAAGTTACTGTTCTCGTTGGTTATGATTGAGCTTTGCAAGCTTGTTGTTGCTTGTTTTCTGATCTTTGATGGATAGCTCTGTGTATACTGTAACCATCTCTCTTGTTTCTCCACCATTTGCATATTATATGTTATCAATGTTATCACTCTGAAATAATTTATTGCTAACAAAAAAATGAAACAAAAATCATGCTACTGATTGTATGTATTTTTAAACAAAGCCTATTTTTTCTGTAAAAAAAAGAAACTGTGTTCAGCACTTTTACTCTGGGTTGTGCTTTTGTTTTCTATATATTTATAATTTAGATCCAAATGTATATATTGTAAAATTTGTGCCTTTCGACTAATTCTTTAAAAAGGTTTTCTACTCATTTAAGGAAGGACTATATGAAATTGCAATCTTAACTTTGTAAACAAATAAAAACTTGAAGATTGCTGAAACAGAGTCTTGTTCTTCTTCTCCACTTCTACAGTTTTTTTTTTTCAGTCTTTGTTGAGGAAAAAAAATGAAGTATACAAACAGTGCAGACACATAGTTATCATAATGGTATACAAAAAAAACAAAAATAATTCATTTGGAAATAAAAAACATGCATTATTTTTCTTATAACAGTTCATCATACGGTTTAATTTCTGTTTTTCAGTGTTTAAATATTTGAGAGTCTTAATTTATTCATTAAATTTAGTCTAAAAATGTGGCAAATTGAGGGTAATCTATTTAACGTGAAATTTACATATACATACATATACAGTCAATAAGTCAATAATGAATTCAATATTACATATGTTCAAAACGTGCAATGACATTTTTACTCTCAAATTTAATATTAAAGGTTTAACAATATATAATCTCTCTTTTTTGAATACTTTTCATTTTGCTTTTAAAAATGAGGACCTGAAAAGGTTAATATAACAATGAAGCACAGAGCAATACACAATTTAAGGAAGCGAACTGTTATAAAGAAAAATGTATGGTTTCACTTGTACTTTATACTTCTCTTGTTTTCAAAGCAAAACAAGTGTGATTGTCACCATTAAAGCAAGAAAACATATGGAAGCCCAGTTCCGCCTTTATGATGAAAAAAAAAAATACTTTAAGTCAATATAATGAGAAACGTTCTCAAATAATGACTTAGAAAAACATTTCTTGAACATACATGATTTTGGGTAATGTAATAGGGGATCTGTGGTCAGAATTACAGCAGAGCCTCGGCTACTACACAGTTGACAATATATCACTACCCTAAAATATGACAAAATTGAAACAACTGTAGGAATAATGTTAATGTTAGCTGAAGATAATAGATCAATCTTACCTTTAGATGTTAAGTTAAACTGCCTTGTTGTGTTGATGCTGCATATTCTCTTAAGGCTAAAGAAACAGAGCTCACAAGACCTCATGAGTCAAGTTCAACCAGCCATGACTCATTCGAAGGTCGAAATATCGATATGAGCAGGGATTTAAATTACTTCTTTTTATTTATCTATATTCATTTTAAATTACAGATACATGTCACACATTAAAACTAGTACTACCATATAGCACCATATTCATTCAGATTCAGATTCACATTTCCTTTATTAGTCCCACAGCGGGGAAATTCACAGTGTAACAGTAGCAGCGAGACACACAATGGAAAATAAATAGGAAAAAAAATAGGAATAGGAAAAAGCAGACATAGTATAAGATTTAAAAAAAATAAGAAAATAACATATTCAGTATAAAAATCTAAAAATAAATCATTATAACTATAATTATAACTGCACATAGTACAGAGAGGATGTGCCTGATAATATACATATAAGAAATATATATTATATTATATGAAAGGAAAATTTAGAAGAAGAAGAAGCTGTCAAGAATTTGTTAAAGTTGCTAATGAGTGTATGCACATCTGTGGGTTACTTTATAATCAGTAGTCTAGGGGGGGATTTTCTTTCTTCTTACCTTGCTTTTTTTGGACAATGCTCATTTGTTTATCCTACATCAATTGAATATTTTCTTATTGTGAAAATCTTTCTCAAAGTAGTCTCATTTGTTAATTAAAAATTGCTTGGTGTAAGCTATATGACATTTTTAACAAACAAGTAACCCCAAGTCTAAAATGACACACATAGTAAGTCAGTATTTTCCCATTATAATGACTTACAGGATTTTTTTTATCACATTGGCAGAAATGAGCCTCCATAGAAAAAAAAGAAAATTTGTGTCAACTTCATTTTCCTCAAGTGAAAGATGTCTCTTATCTCAACCAAAACCTGGGTGGAGAGCTGACTCGCCAGGAAGATCAACTTCCGGTTGGTGACGCAACTGTGGCGTGCTGACGTCGCGAAACTCACCTGTAGGCTACGCCGAGCCGTCGACGCCCCGCCCCCTTCTCCCCCCACACCTGTCCGCAGGAAGATTTGAGGAGAAAGTTTCCCTCAAAGTTGGAGCAGTGAAGGGAAGGGAAGAGAGAGAGAGAAACTTCACAGCGGAGTTTTAAAAAAGTCGGACGGAGCGACAGACGCAGAGAGAGACGGACAGACGGAGCTCAGCGCGCGGAGAGGAAGTTTACAGGTGCGTCAGACGTTTCCTGGTACACAGGTAGAGGACGGCTGTCACAAGAAGAGAAACATTTTACCAGCTGAAACCTTCCGCTGAAGGCATGTAAGAGAAAAGTGGTCTCCATAAGCTCCCCTGTGTGAAGACTTACAGCTTATAACTTGATATTTACAGATATTTATATGATATTTAGAGCTTCATTAATGATTTCTTCAGAATGAGCTGACTGTGGACAGGTGAAGGCCTCAACATCAGCTGTGGTTGTTATCATGGTGTCAGCATATTTTCAAAGTCTGGTTTCTGTGGTTGACGTAGTTTACAGGATATTTGATGGAGTTATTCTTATGCTTGTGTGTGTATTTGTGTGTGTGTGTGTGTGTGTGGTGGGTCGTTGACTGTCAGCCCACCCTCCTCATCCTCCTCGCCTTACTGGTTCTGCCACACATGCAAGTTTCTACCTGCCCGTCAGAGTTTCACAACAGTTTCGACTTTGCATTCCCAAACAGCTGCGTCCTCCTTTCTCTTCGCTCCCAACAGAGTGTGTTTTGTTTTGTTTTGTTTTGTCTTATTTTGTTTTGCATTTAGACCAAAAGGCTGGCTCCTCTGGGAATTTCCCCATCACATGAGTCCAGATTTCAAATGAGAGTCGTGTGTTTGTCTGCTGTGTCTCATCATCTCATTGATGCCATGTAAAATACATATACATATGCAGATATAGATGTAGATTTATATTGCTATGAAGCAGGCCTACTTATTGTTTTTTTCAAGTATTGCCCACAATGACCTGATACAGGAGTAGATACCTCGATGTGGTAAAATCTCTCACTTCTAACAAATTAAAATAATCGCACAGTGTGTATATATCATCATATTGCCCAACTCTAATATATATCATCTAATATTCTTATGTATTAGGCTTTTCCCCTACTGACAGACTGTGAACTTGGTGCTTCACCCTCCAGGTAGCTTTACATTACACATGGTGCCCTTTTTATTGCGTTACATTCATCTTAAACAACCCCGCGCGCACAGTAGCATTGGCATTTGTCCTCTTTATCTTTCTAATTTAAACATTCGGATAAAGACATCATTGATTCTGAATTGTGGAAGGGTGAGTCAGAGTGTCGTCCATCAACCAGTTTACCTCTGTGTCAGGTGAAGACATCTGTGTGGAATCTCAGGCAGCTGTAAAGTGGGTGTTTGCAGTACTTACACACTGTTGACAGTACATGCCGTGAGTGACTCCGCTGTGAGAGGAGCCTACAAAGCCCTGGTCTGTGTAATTACAGCCACTCTGCGGGCTCTGTAAACCAAATCTTTCAAATCTCCATGCTAACACGGGGGAGCTTTGCTATTCCCCATTAACCACGAGCCACTGTGTGAAGTGCATTCAAGGTTTTATGTCTGTCTCAGTCATTAATATTTATTGGTGAATTCCACTTGCGTGTCACACTTAGAGTCGGCCTCTGTCCACGGTGAAGTTTCGCTCGTAGCTGACCTGCGCTGGCACGAGGTCCTCTGGAGTTTTGCATGTTGGCAGGCCAACAGGTGTGGCCCGGCTTAAACTGAAAGAAACGCAGCCTCTGAGGTGGCTCTGCTTCTGAACACACCGAAGTGCTGACACGTGAATGAGTGATTATTTACGCGGGCACACCTTCACCGAGTGTTTGTTTTAGTAACCGTAGTGGTTCGCTTGCTGTTCTCCGTTTCCTTCAGGTCTCTTAATAATTCATCGCTGGCTGACCAGAGACCAGCTGTTCCACCCGGCTGAACCCAAGTCTTACATTGTTGTGTAGCTACCACTTATTAAATCCAAACACCAACCTGTGACAAACCTTCTCTAGTTTCCGTTTAATATTATCACGCTCTCTCCTCCCCTTTGTGCCTCCTCCTCCTCCGAAACAAGTTGTGTACAAGTCACTGTGACTGTAGTCTCGATTAGGCAGGGCACTGATAATCGGAGTCAAACAGGGAAAGAGTGCAGCACACCCATGCTGTGAGGTGTGCATGAACGTTAGCCATGAGGGAGAGATGCCATCAATGCTCTGTGTTGCCACGGTGCCATTTCCTGAAACTAAAACAGCACAGGGCCTGTGCAGGAACCCAGGAAACTTTACTCAGGGCAAGCAGACCCACAGTGCAGCAAACACCCCGTCAATTATTAACAGCCCAGTGCTCTCATTCCCCGGACGTAACCATAGCACCCAGCAGACTGAAACCCAGCCTGTAGCCTGGGACCTGCTGCTGCCTTGTGGGAAAGACTACAAGTTAACCAAGACACTCACATACCACTAACAGTGAGAGCAAGTGGACCTGTTTGACTTTATGAACCCGACAGAAGGGGAATAATTGAGGATACAGATCATGACTCTGGAGTGATGGATTCGTGACCCTGTCGGCTGGGAGCAGAGGAATGTCAATTTGTTCCTTGTTTTTTTTTTTTTGTTTTGTTTTGTTTTTTTTTTGCTTTCTAGATTTTAAGTTGGATACTTGTCCTCCAGCTGTGGACTCTGTCTGTGGTTTTTTGTCTGTCTTGCATCAGTGTGGCTGAGATGCAGTCTTAAATAGCCTTTCACTTCCCTGCACTGATCCATGTGGAGTTTTTTTGAGCGTGAGTCAGATCAAAGTGACTGAGTTAGTCGGCGGGTATTTGGTTTAACAGAAGAAAACCACGACACCGTTGTTGTCATGAATCTGACCCAGCGAATGAAACTACTGAAGTACTTTGGCTCTCTGCCCCCAGAGCCTCCACCACCTCTGCTGGTAGTGCCTGTAAGTGGATGGATTTTACTGTAACCACAAACTGTATTCAGCCTCTTAATGTTTGCCAGTGCTGTCTGTCTTTGTGCATCTTTATTCATTTGTGTTTTACTCGATCAGTCTGCAGTTATTCTTTACTGTTACAGTAACAGCAACAGTCACATTAGCATCAATCTATTTTAAATTTCAAGAGATCCATCAGCCGATTCATCATTATGAATGAATGTTTTTTTGGCCAAGCTTTAGTCAAGCCCACAGAGCTTTACTTTTTTTGAGATCCAGAAGTTTCCATTTATATACAATCTGACACAAGCTGTTGTCTTGATGTTGTTGATTGGTTAGCTGAAACCAAATATTTGCTGGTAACAGCTTCAAAAATGCCAAGATTGTAATGCAGTTATATATTTCATATAATAACATAAGCCTGAAAGAGGTATTAAGATATTGATGACAAATGTATTTTCTAGTGTGTTTTTTTATATATAAATGTGTAATAATACCATTATGTTAAACTTTTAAAAAGGTCAAATATAAATATACATTTAATGTACTCTAGTTTCTTTTTACAATCTGCCAACATACAGTACATGCTGATAACTTAAGTTTTAACTATCTGCATTGAAACTGGTTATATGAAAACATAAATTCAGTCACCTTTCATTTACGTCTTCATTCGGCTGCTTATTGCACTAAGTGCAAAATACTAATTAGTAACTGTCGTTATATCACAACAATTGTCATTATTATATTAATTAAAATGTTTCTAGAATCATCGAACAATTAAAAAAAAAAAAAAAAGTTGTTTGGTTGTTAAAATAAAATCTGGCCTGTTGCACCACAAGAAAACGTTGCAGAAATCATGACCCTTAGTCAAGGATTGGAATAAAATAAAATAAAATATATTCCAAATATTTATTCTGGAAGCTGCCAACTTTGAACTTTGCAGTTCAAGGAGTCAGTAGCTGATTAAATTTCCTTTTTGCTTGTAATTCTTTTCGTTTTCGTTTATGACCTTGCATTTACAGAGTCATGTTGGAAATGGCTGATATTCATCAGTTTAGGCTGATGCATGATGATTACAGTACCAGTCACGTTTAAGGTGCTTAGCTCTACTGATATCTGTGTATGGGGGTTTGTGTCAGGCAGTGCAGCTCCACCTTAAATCTATGTTTACTGAAGGGCACTGGAGAGCGACTTTGAGTGGGCAAAGGTTGGGTGGGGGAGGAGCCCTCCAGGTGAGGTTTCTCATAGGTTTCTCGTTTTTTGGGGGGTTTTTTTTCTTCTCTCCCTCCTGAGAGAGAGAGAGAGAGAGAAAGAGGAACACCACAGCTGGTCACATTACAGATAATTTCAGCTGGAGAATCAAGTTTCTGCTGGACAGCAGCCACCATCCATACAAAGCTGAAAGGAGGAGGAAGTAACTGTTGTTGGATAACTGAGGGATCTGTGATTGTTTTTGCTTTTGGTGCTGCCATATGGAGCTGGCTGTTCATTGAGCGCCTGAGGCCACAGGTGTTTGGTTCAGCATAAGAGATCCCAGTGGGAAATGGAAGTAAGGTTCAAAGACCAAGTGGTAAGTGGAGAGGGAGGAACACAAAGCAGTAATGGTCTTACAGTATACCACAGCCTGAAAGCTAAACCTAAAACATAGCTGTTAAAAGTGAACAAAGGTCATAAGTTATTGCTTCAATGTGTGCAATAATGCCCGCAGCCAAATGCTCCTCGGAGCTGCTGAGGTGAACATCTAAAGGCGCAGGAGTGTCAAGAAGGACTGCAGGCTGTGGCTTTAAACCAGGCTCACATCAGGAGACAGTAAATCACTGAGATATGTCTTGACCTTTTCTTACTTTATTGACTAAATCCAGTTTGATAAACTTCTGATTTTTACATGAAACAATATAGGAAGAGGACTGAATTTATAATTCATTGAAAGGTCTTGTTTCTGACTGAGGTGAATGATTCTCAGTGCAGACAGGCATCGCTCCTGCTTTGTTCAAAAGCCAGATTTGCTTCCCTCGACTGAGGCCTGATAGCACTGCTACTATTTGCATATATATTTTCCTTTTAATTTAAGTGGTGGGTGCATGAATATAGTTACTTCTTGATTTTCTGCTTATCGTTGACATTCACTATCATCACGTCCTACATCCAGAGTTAAAGTTTAACTCATCCGCATGCTGCAATTCAGGTCATCTGTTTGAATACAGGCCCACTCAGCACTCAAGTGTTGCAACAGTATTTTAACAGATTTGTCCTGTTCTCAGAAGGGTTTTGGTCCATATACCTGTCAGTTTACTCTGGATGAACTACTGATCGAGGGGTTTAAGGACTATTTTGACTCTTGGCTGCTTGACTGTTTCATCATCCCCTGGCATGTGTTTTTAAAATGACAGATTTGTATGGCCTGTTCATGCTCAGTTGTGAGTGCTTTGCTCACGGCGGCCTGTACACCTCAGAGCTACAACTAAACTGCAGCGAAACTACAATATCAAAAACACAAACACCTTCAGGTTTCAGTGTCAAGATAAAGAAAAAAGCTATAGCTTGGTATGCAGTTAGAAAATCAGCAGACAGTTTTTATTTGAGCAATCAAGTCAGTCAGAGCTGTGTCTTTTTTTTTTTTTTTTTTTTTTTTGTTCCTCAGGTTTATGATTAACTTAGTCAAATAAATGGCCTACTGTTAACAGGTCATACACTGTGCACTTGTGCTCGTGGTTACCTCCACTAGCGAGTTTGAGATTTTTGTGGTGATCATTGATTATTTCTATTGTTAAACCAAGATTTACATAATTTAAAAGAAGAGTTTCAATGAATTCATGTTGTATTTTCTGATTGTGTGGGTGTGACAGGAAATGTAATACTGTGAGTTCATTATGGTTGTAGATGTCATGCGTGTTGCACTGCCAATATTAATACATGTCACTGCATGTGATACTCTCTGACCAGAGTGGCTGGCTCTACCCGTTCTTACTTTAATTCAGCAGACGTCTTCTTCGCTCTACAGCAAGTCTGCATATTGTTTGTGTTTGATTTTTTTTTTTTTTTAAAGAGCTACTATGTGGGAACCAGTTAACACGAGAGGCATGCTGTCATGTTAGTACAGCCATTAAAAGTTAATTAGTGCTATGTGTAACATCGACAGGAATTTAGAAATGAGCTTAAGACAGATGATGGAGTAAAGAGGGCAATTTATGTAACAGTGGGAGGGCTTACAATGCAGTCGTGACTTTTCTCGGGTGGTTTTGATAACAGCATACACCTTAATCTGTGTGACTCCCAGATATCATTGTCCGCTGTGTGAAATGAAGGTGTGAAGGACTCAGTTATTAGTTGCTGGACACATAAAAAAGTAAGCCGGTGCTTTAAAATGTTTACTGTCTTCAAAACAAGCAAGATAACTGAGAACTTGACTTTCTACAAACGCTCTTCTGTTTCCGCAGCCTCTAGGGCAGAGTGACTGTGACTGTTTACAGAGAGGCAGATGTAGAAATGTGCAACTTGTGTCACTACATTTGCTGCTTCCAGCTTCTCTGATGTCAGGTTTTAATGCTTGTGTTGTGTTTTGTTTTTTGACATTTGGTCGCTTTGGGCTGTCGTGAAAAAGGCCTTTTTTCACCATTTTCTGACCTTTTTATAGGCCGAACAATTAATCGATTAATTGAGAAACGATTTGTTTAATTAATAAGAAATGAAAATAACTGTTAGTTACAGCCCTTCTTGTCTCTATAAAATGTTTTAGTATGACTACACTTACTGAACAAGCCCCGGACGTTTTACGGTGTCAACAGCACTGTGCCTTAAGTGCGTGTACACACACACAGAGGGAGGTAGCCCCTCCTCCATACCGGTCAGGCCGGATTGAGACCGGTGAGAGCACACTGAGATCAGGTTGAGTCGCAAACATACTCCTCCTGCTCGGCTCAGGCTCGACTGTCCTCCCTGTAAAGACCTGGATTATGTATTAAGATTAATTATTTACTGATTTCATACTGTCAAAGTGAAATATTCCTGTTGTTAAAGCATAATTCTCATCATTGTTTTTTTTTTTTCTCTCCTTCCAGAAACCAGGTATGGAGGAGCTAACAATATGGGAGCAACATACAATTACACTAAACAAAGTAAGTGGTTGTTTGTTTAACGATAAAATTGTGACGTTAAAATTGTATTTCAGACATGACCTTGTTGCGGTTATGGTGTTTTACTTCTCCACATGTCCAAACCTTACATAAAACTTGCCAAAAAAAAAAAAAAGCGCAGGCCTCTTATCTCTGGTGCATCAGTGGTGTTCAGTCTGTGCTTGGTGGCTACAAAAATACAGAAGTGAAAGTCAAGGCTGGATGTATGGCACAGGGGCAGTTTCAGTAGTGTTTCCACAGGTATTGTAAAAGGTGGTGAGCTGGACCGCTTCAGACCTCTCAGTTTCACAGCACAGACTCCAGCAGGAATTCATGGCGACACACCCTGCTGCACCCCGCAGCACCAGCCGGCTCTTCACTATCCCGCCTCAGACTGAACGGCACTGGAATGCAGTCTTGCTCCCTCTATCTCTCCACTGGATCTCCCACACATTCTCATACGCTGCCCACTTACTCTCCTGCATTCTTTCTCTTCTTTCACGTTACTCTTTCGTGTACTTGCCGCCATATTTTGTCTGTCTAAAAGCCCTTACCCAATTCTCTCAAAATGGCAGGATCCCAAACTGGGCTTCGGTTTTGCCATATCAGGAGGCAAAGACAAGCCCCACCCAGAAACCGGGGACACAACTGTGGTGGTGTCGGATGTGCTGCCAAATGGACCTGCCATGGGGCGACTGTTGTAAGTTGACTTCCATCCGCCCGATTTGACTGTGACTGAACTTTTAGGACTTGACATGATGTTCTCTTGTGCTCTGCAGCACCAAAGACCAAATTGTCATGGTCAATGGAGAGTCTATGGAGAACGTCTACTCTAACTACACCATTCAGGTCCTCAAGTCATGTGGCAAGACTGCAAATGTAGTGAGTACAGAAGCACCAACCCAAACGCCTGAGTGACTTCTACTCTATCATGTGTTATTCTTCAGTTTTGTCTTAAAATCTCTGACCCTCTCTGACTTTCCCTCTCCAGACAGTGAAACGCCCTCGTAAGATCCAGATCCCAGCGACCAGACCAACTCGGGCCGCCTCCCACTCCAACCTCCTGGATCAGGACCCCCCAAGGCGAACACGACGCTACTCTGACGGCAGCGACAACCGAGATGGCGGCCGCTACCGTCCCCGCGCCCGCAGCTCCACACCGGACCGCAACGGGCATGGAAACACGTTACCATTGATATCGTCGGGGTACAAGAGGCTGCCGCACCAGGACGTTGCAGACAAACCCATCAAAACTACGCTGCTTAAAAAGAAAGTCACAGATGGTAAGATTTCAGGAACTACGGAATGAAACTAGTGGTCCATTTCATTTTCTTTACTTCTCATGAGGAGAGCGCTGATGTCTGACTGGATTCTTGTGGTCTTCCTCTTTCTGTCAGAGTATGGACTGAAGCTGGGCAGTCAGATCTTCATCAAGCACATGACAGACACCGGCCTGGCTGCAAAGGAAGGAACGCTGCAGGAGGGAGACCTCATACTCAAGGTTAAAAAAAAAATCGAGATTTGGATTATTAATTTAAAACAACCCTAAAACTAAAAACAATCCTCTATCATCACAAACAGAAAACCATAAGTCTTTGTTTTTGTGTTTTTATGTGAAATGATTTGTCTCCTTGACCAGATTAATGGCATGACGACAGAGAATCTGTCCCTGCTGGAGACAAAGCACCTGGTGGAGAAGAGCAGGGGCAAACTGACCATGACGGTCCTCAGGGACGACCGGAAGTTCTTGGTCAGCATCCCGGAAGTGGAGGACAGTCCCCATACAAGCGAGGACGACCACCGCCAGGACAGCAGCTCTGAACTGGAAGGTGAGGGAGGGACGGAGAGAAGATGTGGGGAATTAGATGTGGGCTGAAGTGGCAGTAAAATTAGCTCTCAACCACAGTGAGAGGAAAGAAATGAATGATAGAGAATAAAGAAAGAAGGAAACCGTCTCTTTGGATTTGCTATGAATCCACTTTTGCAGAATTTCTGGCCTTTCTAATTCAATATGTTTTCTGTTTCCCATCAGACATTTCAGACCTCGATAATGACTTTCCCACTCACAGAACGTCCCGTCAACCCAACCGAGAGAAACGGACACGCAGGTACACACCACAGCAAAACTAATAAAGCTCCAAATAAGCTCCTTTGTTTTATTTACCCTTAACAATGCTGACACATTCCTGTATGTTTTGTTTTGTTTTTTTTTTTAACCCAGAACGAGAGCTGAACCTCTTCCAGTCAAGTCTCGAGACTCATCACCGCTGCGCTCCACCTTGACTCGACCTCCGAGAAACTACACCTCTCGCAGAGGTCAGTCCTGCCGAGAATCGCTCCCTCTTACCAAAGCTACGCACAAGTTGTTGATCACATCCTCAGACAGTGATGGTGGCACATTTAGAAATGTGAACCGAAGAAATAGCGTGAATATTTTGGGCGATAAGGCGGGCTGTGACTTAATACTGTATTAGCAAAGGTTTAATGGCTCTGCAGCTGCTGGAGTTCAGATTGAGGCTGAAATCCAAAAGATGCAGATGGAAACAGGCAGTGGGGCAATAAAAAGACAATAATGGTGTTACTGTCGAATATTGTTTCTGCAGATGCACAAGAGTCGGAGTCGGACCACAGCGTCTCTCCTCCCCCTGTCAGGAGACACAGTCCGGACATGAGGGATCAATCCAGCAAGTACAAGTCAGTTCAACTTCATTATTGCTTGATTGACAAGCAGAAGGTGTATTTTTTACAGCCATTTAGTGTCAGTTCAGTGACTGAGGAGTGTGTAGAACAGAGACCAGAACAGGATTTTAGTGACTTTTGACCACATATTTGTTGACAGACATGAAAGACAGAGGTCAGGTGCTTTTATGTGTTTGAATCTTGTAGTAATCTCTTCTGCTATAGAAGCATTATATCAGTTTTAGTTTTAGTCTGACTTTCAGCTGTATTAATTTGGATGGGGTGAAAGAAGAATTAATTGGTTGGGGTAATTATCGTTCCTTTCATTCCTCTGCATCGCTGTCAGTTGATACTTTCCCCGTCTGAAGTCTCTGACATGCAAATGCACGCTTGTGTCTAAATCAGGTTTCTCCAGCAGTAATCTCACAAAGATTAGTGGTTTTCTCACAATCCCTCAACTCAGTAAAGATAATCAGGATTCATGTTTACAAGACATTTAAAGCAATCAGGTAGAAAACCAACAATATCCAGATTGCTTAAGAGCATGTAAACACAATAAATGTCAAATAAGATGTTGAGAAATAAATTTTTGTTTCGCTTTCTCTCCAGATCTCTGTCTGGTCTGTCCACCCTCCCCAATCCCCGGTCCTCCCCTGTAGTCCACAACAACTGGACCGCCTCCCGCCCCACCTCCTCCGCCTCACGGCCCCCCCGTAAGCCGGTGTCGGAGTCAGACTCGGATCGCAGCGCTTCCCCTCCACCACGCAGAGAGAGCCCCCGCCCAGACAGCAGATACAAGTGAGGACAAAGCTCGGTTTAAATAAAAATGAAATGGTGAAATGGTAAATAACTCTACTAATGAACAACTAACTTCCACCTCCCCCAGAGTTCTTCCTGATCTCCCCCACCCAGGGATGAGAGGCTCTGCCATCAATGTGCGCCATGAGCCACTAAGGAGGGTCAACTCTCCTGTCAGAGTCCCGCCCCCAGGTCAGCACAAACATACACAAAAAAACATCTAACTTCCTCGTGATGGTGCACATCCCCACCTGCATCTTTGACTGTTTGCTGCTGAACCAAAGTCAACAGACAAATAAAGCGATGGACAGAGGAAACACGAGAGCTCTGTGCTGTATTACCATGGAGGAAAATATAACTTTAGCTTGTGGCAGTGTTTTTTCTAAAAGAAGACAACAGAAGTTGCATATTGTCTAGCTATAGCTGTAGTTATTTATGCAAACATGCTAAAGGATAAGTTCAACTGAATTGTAAAAATATGTTTGATTGAGAGGACTTTTAAAATGTCTAAAAATTAAATGTGAAAGTATTAATCATAACATTAAAAGCATTCAAAGGTGGTTTAAAGGTGGCAGAAAGCAATAAAACAATATGATAAATGATGTTACGTAAAATATATTTGCTGTTTTATGCTGCAGCACAGTAGAGGCCATGTTTTCTAACTGTTGTTCTTCCTGTTTTCAGACTCTGAGTCCGAGTCGGACAGCGGCTCGGCGCCTCCTCAGAGGCCCAGCACAACGTACAGTCAGGACTCCTTCAGCAGATACAGGTACAGATGAAGGTCTGCCCAACACCCCAAAACCCCAACCCCCCCCCCCCTCCCCAAACCCAACAAGATGTCACGGACTGGGATACTGAGCAGACTGTGCACCCCTCTTCCGTTAATAACATTTAGCTAATCACATGTTTTTATCTACCTTTTTAAAATTATAAATACCCCTATCTGTCTTGTGATTTTATTTTTTTTTTGTTTGTTTCGATTGATTTGCTCATTTTGTGCCTTAAGTCTCATTTTGTAGCCTTTTAGTTGATTTTTGCTTGATTTGTGTTTTCAACTTTGTACCAAGTGTTTGTGTTTGTGGTGACAACCAATGAAATAAAAGTGATTTTCACTGAACACGTCCCTCTTCTGTATGTGGCTTAGTGCTGATCAAACAGAGGAAACTTATCGCTGAAGCAACAATATTCCAATCAAACATCTGTAGACTAGCTCTGCCATTTTTTGATCAGTTCTTGCAAATGCATGGTTTTTATTCAGCATGTTAAATAAATTCACAGCAAACACAACCTAACAATATCAAGCAAGACGACTAATACTACTGAATGGTTAGTTTTGATCAAGTTACAAAGCAGTTAAGCATCTAAAGAGAGAGCTACCCTCAGAGATACAAAGGTGAATATTCAACATTTCAGTCTCACCTTCTCATCAATAATCATCATATTAGCCACAGGTCCCCCCCGTCTCCAAACGTAACTGAGATTTGTTGTCTTCCTCTTCCCTCACTCCCACCTCCCTCTCTTCTCTTGCAGAACCCTGCCAGATGTTGCCCTGCAGCCTCAGGTGGAGCCGCCGCGATGGAGCGATGCCAGCGTCACCGCCAGCAATCCCCCACAGAGAGGTGTGTGTACATTATGGGCTGTTTTTGAATTATAAGCTTTAGTTGTGGCTAAACTATATAGCATTTTTTTACAAAGTGGTAAAAATTGTAAAACAACTTAAAATAATTTCTTAATAATATATTCTTAATATTATAATATAATATGCATTTTTTAGTGCCTGGTCAATAAATCTCAGGCCAAATGCATCCAAAATGAGGTGCTGATGTGTGAAATTGTTTTCATAATGCCAGCTTTTACTCACTGATCTTCACAGCTCCTTCAGATTCTGAATCAGAGCCCAGTTACGCATCCGTCCCTCGCAGGAACTCTACAGACAGCACGAACTCCAACACGGCCAACAACAACAGATACAGGTGAGAAACACTGTAAGATCTTCTGTTAAAAGTTGACTAACAACATGTCAGGTATTCTGCCACAAGCCCCAAGTTCAGAGAAACACATTGCTTCATATTGAAAAGTTTCAGAACTCAGTGCTTGTTCATAAACATGACCTGCAGGACTATCAGAAACCTAACTCTAAATTTTACCAGGTACTTCCGAAGGCCTAAATTTAACCTCAGCCAACACTGTTGACAGTAAACCAGCAGTCTATTGATAGGAACACAGGCAGGTGCACAAACAGAATATGGTCATATCACATAACATGGCTATAATTTAATAAATATGTGTCAACAGTCAGCTTAAAGTTCTTAAACAATTGGTCTTAAATATCATGTTGTACAGAGTCAGTAGTAGTCTGTCGGACTATCAGAATAAATTTGTTCTCATTGAGTTTTTATCATAAAGTTTAAGAGGGCGGGTTAATCAGGCTCTCTCTGTCGGGTGAACTTGCCTAAAAACAGCAAAACAAAAAAAAACATTTATAGGAAAAAATGCAAAAAAAATGAGAAGCAGCATGTTTAATTAGAAAGAGAATTAAATTATTCTTTAAAGTGTAATTATTACACAGGCCAAAGTAATATGAACTAGTGTGATTATAAATACAGAAAACAGTACACAGCTAGATTATTAAAAGCTGGAACTTGAATAATCCTTTGTTGTGGGACATGGTGCAGACATGAGAAATGTGAGTGCACCTCTTAGGTTAGCACTTCACTGTGTAAATGTGCAAAGTGATGCTGACAGGATGTCCGACTGGCTCGTCTGTACAACACTTCCATTGTAAAACACTCTGTACGCACAGAGGCACATGACAGGACTTCCTGCTAAGGTTATGTTTCACATCATGTTTCAGTTCAGCAACATTTTAGCTGTAATGAGATATTTGATTTTAACAGTCTGTCTAACCATAGATGCAATGATGCCTGTTTTTCTTTGTCATTCACAAGATGGTGGAAAAAAACAAAATATTGTAGTTTATCATTTCATTTTATTTGTCTTATAATCGCTCTGCTTCTCTCAGAATCCAGCCTGAGATCAAATCCACTTCAGTGGCTGTGAAGCAGGAGCCTCCTCGCCGCATCCCATCACCCCCCAGACTGTCTGCTGATGGTCAGTTTACCCTCCTGCATCACACACACACACACACACTCATCCCCTCCTTCCCTGAGCAGAAACGCTTAAATTGTCTCTGTTTTCTGTTCACCTCATTCAGATTCCTCAGAGTCAGACCAGCTTTCACATCTCAGGAGGTCTGGGAGCTCTGAGCGGGGCGGGACTCGCCGCAGGTACGCTATGATCCTCACATTAAAAGCTCTTCTTTTGCTGTTGTAAAGTTTGCATCTCTTTAGGAACTTTCTCTCTGCTCTTGTACTGTTTTAAATGCAAATGTGTTACTGCAAAATGACAGATTGATGTTTTCTCCACCTCGCAGCGGTACTCGTGCTGCGAACGAAACTGGCACCCTCAGGTCTGGGATTTCAGTGAATAGCAACCCTCCGCTCTACTGTAAGGCTCAAGACTGGAACTTTTATTTTTGTAATATATCAAGAAAAAGATATCAAACTTTTGCTTCATACTTGAGAAGAGCTGCTCTCTATAAACCTAAAGTCAGCACTTTGGTGTTAAATGGTAAATGGTGGTGAATTACGTTGTGCTTTTGGGAGTTTTTTTTAAGCAACATTAGTAATTGATTAATCAAGACAATAATGATGAACTTATAATGGGGAAAAAAAGCCGTTAGTAGTATCAGTCTCATTATTTCTGTATCTCTTCTAGCCAAGCCTGCAGAGGAGCCCATCTACTCCCTACCTCCAGATTCTTACCCGGCACCCAGTACAGGGTGAGTGATGTTCATCTGCAATTATGTTTTTAATGTGAATATCACAATTAGCATCTTGATAATTGCTCTCTACAGACGTTTGCTGACTCTCCCTCTCGCTCTCTCCCCAGGTACAGCTCCGACCTCCACACTGTGTCGTTTGTGAAGGAGGGCAGCGTCGGGCTGAGGCTCGTGGGGGGCAACGACGTCGGTATATTTGTGGGAGGAGTTCAGCCGAACAGCCCCGCATATCAAGAGGGGATGAAAGAGGGAGACCAGATCATGCAGGTGAGAGATTAATCTTATTTCAACTTCTAGAAGTGGAAACTCTCTTTTAAAGCTCAGATCAGTTGTTTTTCAAGATCACTGAGTATGCCAAAAATTTAACAGGTCACCATAAGTCAGCACAATTTATCTTGTTGAGTGTTTCGCATCGACTGTTAGATGTCTTTTGACTGGTATTTTATATTTATCTATCTATCTGGCGTAAGGTAAAATGTCTTGCTCCTTCTTACTCAGGTGAATAAAGTTGACTTTGGTCATTTCACACGAGAAGAGGCAGCCAACTTCCTCCTGAACATCAAGAAAGGAGAGCAGATTGAAATCCGCACTCAGAACAAGATGGACAGTAAGTTTACTGCTGAACCACTCGTGGTCGTTTTTTTTTTGTTTGTTTTTTTTTTTTGGGGGGTAAAGCTGATGTCGGTCGGTGATCCACCTTTTTCGTTTCCTCTCCTTAGTTTACAAGAAGATCATCAAGTCCAACCTGGCAGACAACTTCTACATCCGCACCCACTTTGACCACGAGGCGGAGGGCCCCATCGGTCTGAGCTTCACCCGAGGAGAGGTGTTCAGGGTGGTGGACACGATGCACCGCGGGAAGCTGGGCAACTGGCTGGCAGTCCGCATGGGGAACGATCTGCAGGAGATGGATAAAGGCACCATCCCCAACCAGGCCAGGTGAGAAAAGAGACGGAGATTTTTCGATTTCTAGTTAAAGAGCCATGATTCATTTTTTTTCTAACCGTTGTGACCTCCCGCAGGGCGAGGGCTGAGACATTGGCGAGCATCGAGCAGGCGCAGCGGGGCACCGGGGAGAAGCAGGTGTCGGGACCTAGGGCCGAGTTCTGGAAACTTCGGGGGCTCAGAGGCAACAAAAAGAACGAAAAGAACGTCCGGCGCACTCGCGACGACCTGCTGCAGCTCACCATTCAGGGCAAATTCCCGGCTTACGAGAGAGTCCTGCTAAGAGAAGGTCTCCTTTTTTTTTAACGCAGCGTTTTTCGCATCCAGAGTCACATCGAGCAAGTTTTAATAATGCTCATCTGTTTATGCCTCCAGCTAATTTCAAGCGACCCATCGTCATCCTGGGTCCCCTCAATGATATCGCCATGGAGAAGCTGGCCAGAGAGATGCCCGACGAATATGAAGTGGCAGGTTAGTTTCTTTTATCTGATTCAACATAAGAACCACATTCTCCTCTAACCTTTTTAATTATTCATCCTCATTAACTTTTTTTTTTTTTTTGCATTATGGCAGACATGGTTCCTCGCAGTGGAAGCGACAGCAGCTCCACGGTCATTAAACTGGACACTGTGAGGAGAATAGCAGAAAAGGTGAGCCAGTCCTCAATCAACCAGAAGTAGAAATAATTTGATTGTCAGTCTCGTCTTGTTTGTGTTTCCACTCACAGCCTGTTCTCTCTTCCCAGGACAAGCACCCTCTCCTGGACATCACGCCCACTGCAGTGGAGAGGCTGAACTACATCCAGTACCACCCAATGGTCCTGTTCCTGGACCCCCACAGCCGCAAGGACATTAAGACCATGAGGCAGAGGTACAGCCCCAACTCCAACAAGAGCTCCAGACGCCTTTACACACAGGCTCTCAAGCTGAGGAAACACTGCAGCCACCTTTTCTCAGGTAACGACACATGAGCACAGTCTGTCCCTGTCATATATTATCATTTTAAATGTAATGGACTATATAAAGGTTTGTAGTTAGCTTCTGTTTGTCTTTATTTGTCTATGTATCCCTGACAGATGTGCTGGTATGAGTTTATGTGTGTTTATTTCTCACTTCACTTCTTACTTCACTCAGCTCGTATTGACCTGCAGCCCGGCTCCAATGCTTGGTACGATAGTCTTAAGAGTAAGATCCGCCACCAACAGTCAAAACCGGTCTGGGTGTCCGAAGTGACGGTACGATGCACACATCACACCACACATGACCTCTGACACACACACACACACACAAAGTTTACACAAAGTTGACTGACTACTCCACATTGAGTCACTTTTCTCTCTTTGTGTTAAGTATGTCGCTACAGCCTAATGAAAAACTTCCATTTGCAAGTATTAGACTCTGAACCTTGCACTGATTAATACATTAAAAAAAGTTAATGGTTACCTTTGAAAATGATTTACAGTTCCAATGATTATACTTTAATTTACACACTTAAAACTCAACAGTAAAATGGTGAAAGTGCTAAAGAGTATGTTTTTAATATGTAGGTCTGTTTAATGTAGCTATACTGTTTTTAAAAAAAATATTTTGTACAAAAAAGACTTAAGAGGTTTAATTTAAAAGTTTTAGCCCCTGTGTTATCTACAGTTTTGTAAACTGTCTAAAAAAAATTTTTCTGTCCAGTTGGAGACTGGTGGAGAACAGGACTTAGATGCTCTGGACCAAACCCAGTCTGACTACCTCAGTGCTGCCAGCGACCTGGAGGACACTGATGGAGAGCCCTTCACCGACGGAGAGGCCTACACCGACAACGAGGATCTGGAGGAGGCTTACCCTGGGCAGAACGCAGCCCAGCCCCACAAAGGCTCCAGGGTTGCAGGAGCTGCTTTGGCCCGTTCGTCCGAGCCCGCCTCTGGGCACCACAGCCAGACCATGGACCCCGAGCCTGACACAGACAACTACTCACTCAGAGAAATCCCACCGCTGATGCACGTACCTGAGCCCAGGTCCACCCGCCAGGAGAGTTACAGCCCACCTCACAGCCCTGCAGAGGAGGAGGACCTCTCTCAGCGCAGTTTTACGGACTCTGATTTCAGCGTCCTGGATGTAATCGCACCCACCACTCCATCAGACGGACCCCCGGACTTTGTAGCCCCCGACCCCTCCACTCGGTACTCCGTGAACGAGCCTTCATATGCTGAGCCTGAGCCACAGAGCCCACAGCACGCCAGCCTGTCTGCTATCGAGGCGAAATTACAAGAGGTAAATAAAATGTTGGACAATAACTGCTTCTTAAACCGAGTGTACTGGATCAATTAATTGATTGATGGATTAGTCAGTAAATTGGCTTTGATTTAAATAATATACCTGATTTTTGCTCCTTGGCCTGCACTTTGGATACTCTGACGGACATCTTTTACAATTTTGATATTTTATAGACTAAATAATGAATCAGCTATTAAGAAAAAATGTAAACTACTGTCTGTGTACTACAAGTGGTGGTGGGAAATCTTCTGAAATGTGAGAGCTGGCTACCAGAGAGCTGGAAACTAGTTGTCAGTATTGGATGGATGCAAGGATGCATGTGTGTTTGTCAATGGACTTGAATATCCAGAAACACCGGTATAGTCTGCAGACCACCAAAGATCATCTGTAAAACTAATGTGTCTAAGAAACATGAAAAACACGTCTTGTCTTCTCTTCCAGGCTCGCGCCGCTGAACCGCAGCCACAGGCTTCAGCTCCGGAAAAGAAAGGCCCTCAGTTCATCGTGTAAGTCTTCTTTCGTTTTTTCTTTGGGTTTAGGAGTAAAGACACACTGAGGATAAACACTAATCTTGACCTCCTATGTCCTGCTCTTTGATAGCCTGGCACATCACCACCAGGCGGTCCAGTTCAGACGCACGCAGATCCGAGGCAGCGACAGTTCTGAGGACGAAGAGGACGAGACGGATGACTTCGAATGGGGTCCTGCAACAGAACTGTAGAGTCTGCATTGAGGATTTAAGATGGACTGATCTCATGAGGACATGGAAACAAATTTCAGTCCCTTACTGTCCCTTTGGACACTTTTTTCTGCAGACGCAAAGTTTTGTCTGAAGATGCTGGTTGGCCTGCACAAAGGGCCCATATTGGATATTCATGATATCTACAACCTTTTAAGAGATTAACATTGTGAAACATGAATGTTAAGATTAAAATGCCTGATTTCTTTTTATATTTTTTATTTAAATAACCATGTGTAAAAGAAATCAGTTCACCCTGTGTCACTGCTGCTGTATGTAACATGTAAACAAATTCTAGTTTTATTAGAAATCTTACTAAAATCTTTTCATAGAAATGTGTAAGAACATTTATTAAATCTGTGAATTCTTCTTTAACTTTTTCTACAATAAACTGTTCTGATTTTCTGAAAGTGGGTTTATTCAAATTGGTCAAAAATTGTGTAAAAACATATAAATGTAATTCACTCTAATTACATCCTAATCCTTAAATCCAACTCTGACTTAAAATTATGACATAACCTATAATTACTCAGTTGATGCTGAATAGTAAGAGGTTTTTCACGTTGTTATCAGCTATCACAGACTCGCATAGGAAGTGTTGTGAGTTCTGGCTCACGGCTCATTTTTCTCCTGTTTCCTCAGAATAATTAATCTTCCTCCTTCTACACTCCCTTTAACTCCTGTCACGTTGAAATTTTATTCTTTCATTTCATCAGAACAGATCTCTCATTGCTGAGTCCCCCTCTGGTGGTCACAGAACACAGAGATATATAAAGTACACATTCAAATAACATTAGTTAGATTTTGTGGGTTTTAGTCAGTCCACTTAAGAAAAAAACATAACACCTACTGAATACTAAATGTAAATACCACTGAATTTATAGTATTGATATTGATATGTGGTTTGAAGGCCCCTCTTTTTACAGAAGAATTTTGTAATTGCAAAGCCACTGAACTCTTTGTCCCTTTGTTGCTTATTCACAGTGATCTGAAGGTTCAAGTTGACAATTGAATTTTCTGAATTTCACCCAATCCAATTTGAGTAAGTTGATTTTATTTTAAGCTGCTTTTTTTTTTTTTTTTTGACGTGGTTCAGCTTTACTCCTTAAATTCAAACAGATTGTTCATTTCCTGTCCTTAAAGAAAGTTCACACAAAATAAATTCAGACAGATTGTTTTCAAAAGTGAATTCTTAAATTGCTCAGTGGTATTTAAATTAAATGTGTTATTTAAAATTTAGCTTTAACCCTCCTGTTATGTTCATTTTTCAGTGTGACCTGAAGCATGTTTAATCAGGAAGCAAAAAATCCAAATAAACACTGTTTGTACCTCATTACTAACAAATGAATAAATATTTAGTGCAGAGGTTATCCACCTCACACAGATCATGGACCTCTTAAGCTAATACATTTGCTTACATAGAAATACTTTTTTAAGTATGAACATTTTAAACAATTTTTCAATGTACATTGGAAAAAATGACATAAAAAGCATTAGTTTTACATTACTTTTAAAATACTAATTTGTTTTAAACTCGGAGCAGAGATATAAGCAGAGATGAAACACTTCTGTTCAGGGTCAAATGGACTCATTCATTTAAAATTCAAGCTCACAAGCATTTATATTGGAAGTATTTATGCAATATTTTGAATGTTGATAACACAAAAGGAACAAACATGAAAAACACGAGGAGCAGGTATCAGGTGTGTGTGTGTGTGTGTGGATTTGAGTGATGCTTGTTAGGAGGGAGTAGTAAAAATAAAACAGCCAAACTTTCTCACATTTGTAAAGAGAGAAATTATCTAAATTTCTCTGATGACCCTTTTTAGCTTTTTTTTGCTGGGGGTGGGGGGTTGTGTTTTCATTTTAAATGTTCAGACAAATGAAGACCAACAGATGTTTTTTTAAAAAATACTACTTTTAAATATTTTTCATGGGTTTCCAAACTTTTATAAAGAGGCTGGCAGGAGGCCTCAGGTGTGGATCAGGCGGAGGGTGACCATCAGAGGCTTCAGGTGGTCACATGTTGGAAAACACACACGTGTGTGTGTGTCGGAGCTGATTACTGAGAACAAACCAACACTCGTCTGTTGCGTCTTTACGCGCGGCTCGGCCTCATTTTACCCTCTGAATTCAGGAGAGGAGCTCCAACTGTTGGCGGACACTTTTATTGGATTTAATCTTCCCCTCACAAAGAGAAAAAAAACAGAGAAAACGCTGTCTTTCCTCCTCCTCCTCCTCCTCCTCCCTCTTGAGGAAGCTGGCCGTGCGCGTGCACAGCGGATGCCGGCGGCGCACAGACAGGTCACGGTGAGCTGTCTGTCTCTCCGTCAGTGAGCCTGCGCGGCTCGATGTGCGACAGCGGCAGGAGGAGGAAGACAGACAGACAGACGCCGTGGCTGACGCTCGGCCCGGACGGCAGCGAGCTCCAGAGAGCGGCCAAGTGGCGAGTCGGGGGGTGGGTGGGGGGGCTGTGCGTAAAACTCAAAGAGGCCGGGATGGACGGCAAGGGCACCCTGAAGATGTTCACCAGGAAGAAACGGGAGCTCATCAAGACGCCCTCCATCTCAAAGAAGAGCCGAGCAGGAAGCCCCGGGCCGCAGAGCAGCGCCCAGTCTGTGAGTGCAGCGCATCACTTCTGGTTTCTGCGTGTGTGTGTGAGAGAGAGTGTGAGTGTCAGATGATGACCTTCAGCTGGAGGAGGTGGTGTTGGGGGGGCAGGCTGCAGAGAGGGACTCCTGGACACTTCAAACTGTAGATATAAGTTGTGTGTGAGCATTAATGAAGTGTGTGTGTGTGTGTGTTTGAAACTACTTGGAGGGATTCATCATGATGTTGATGTTGAGATGTGCGCCTGACTGGATGTGCGTGTGGTGGGCTCATAAATTTCTCTTGGAGGTGGTCAAGGGGTGGTGGTGGTGGTGGTGATGGGGATTCTACCATTGGAAAGGGAGGGGTGGTGGTGGTGGCAGGCTGGCTGGTGGTGTGGGGATGGGATTTACCATTAAAGCACTGGCAGGCTGAGCTGGTGGTGTGTGCGCGTGTATGCTTGTTGCTTAGTTATAATGGGGACGAGCTTAGCTTTAAGGGGACGAAAGGCTTTAAGGAGAAAGGAGCATGCTGAAACGCGGTTCCAAAAGTAGCTACAACCCTTACTCTACGAGAGTCAGAGAGTTAAGAAAGCCGAGTCGAAGGGCAAGGACAGGCTGGACATACTGCCCAACAAGCACAACGTGTGGCTTAAGCAGGTATGTTGGAGTGTGTGTGGGTCGTCCTTACGTGTCTGAGGACACTTTTCTGCTTCTTGTCAAATGTGTACCACTCTGGTAGCGGTAAGCGAGTCTCCTTGGCCTACAAAGTGCAAGTGCATAAGAGGGAGATTAGATACACTAACCGGACCATGACTTTTTAATGTCTGTTTTGTAGGCAGACGCAGAGGTTTCTCATTTCCACCTCCTGAAAATATCACCGTTCTCATTCCAAGCGGTAAATAGCATTTCTGTGTGTCTGTTTGCCACACCCGTCAACTGCCTGGAGTCAGGAAGTGTTGCACAACGCAACACAGGAACGACACAGGATCTTGTGAAAGTCTTCATATGTGTGTTTACCAACAACAGGGCTGCTGTGTTTAAGGCCACAGAAGCATGGGGGAGTCACGCCAGAGCCCTCGTGCCTTTTAAGATCAACGCCAGAGAGTCCTGACATTTTATTTCTATTTCTCTCTCTCTCTCTCTCTCTCAGCTGTCCATACTCCCCTCCCAGAGCAGCCTCGGAAAGATGTGGGCGACATCACCCTCTCTTCTCTCGCCCTCATCCTCCTCCTCCTCCTCCTCCACTTTGACAATCACCCCGAACTCCGCCGGGCTCCAGGACCCCTCCCTGTCTTGCCCGAGCACCCCCAGTGCCCATCATGGCAAGCTGGTGGCGATGCAAGGGGTGGGCTGCGCGTCCCCCGTGTCCACCCTGAAGAGACCCACCGCGCTGAGCAGGCACGCCAGCGCTGCAGGTCGGCTTTCAAAACCTCGCACCCTCCTGATATTTCATGCACAAATATGGTTGTGTTCCTGTCTGCCATGCGCCACATCCACACCTGGGCAAGAAAGAGAAAGAAAAAGCAAAATCTGGAGAAAGACAGCACGAGCACAAAATATTAAACTCCTTCTAACCCACCTAAAATCCTGATCAAATGTTTTAATGTTGCCTTCAGTTCAGTGAGAATGAGTCGATTTTTAAGTCTTGAGACAAAAGACAGTCATGTCCCAGGGATTTATTTTTTCTCCCATTAGTGTGATTTGTAGTGAGGCTGTGAATAACGATTGTGTTCATTGATTGATTTGTTCAATTATTCATTTTCAGTGAATCATTCTTGTTCCCAAAATGTCAAAGTGAAAAAATTCCCATCACAATGTCCCAGTCCAGAGTCTAAAATTCAAATATGTTTAATTTACAGTGATACAAAAGGGAGAAAAGCAGCGATCCCTCTCATTAGGTGACATTTTAGGAAATGCTCTTATCCACTCTTTAGTGGAGAGAGTTGGATGAGAAGAAAGATACAACTCTGATCTTTGTCCGTTACTTTATGGAGCTTTATCCAGCAGCCAGTTATCTTAGATTTGCATAATAACTGGATAACAAACTGGGAAACCGCTAGGCTGGGAAACCGCTAGGCTGGCTCGAAGGTAACCGAATATCCAGTAACAATATCCAGCAGAACCAGCACTTTTTAAGCTCATAAATGAACCTGTAATATTTGGTTGTTCACATCACATACAAACTGCTTTGTAAAATGGCAGTTAGTGGTTTTACATGGGGCAGGGGGTTATGTGCTGAACTACATCTTGGCTGAGCAGTTGTTGGACAACCAGCACAGACTATAGAAAGTTGCCCCCAAGATGAACCCACATAAAATCCCTTTTACACTTTGTTTTTTGTACAGGTTAAACAAAGAAGATATAAAGTGTTGATTAGTGAGAAAAGTTCCTGTGCAGGCCAATTTTACTTTACTTTACTTTACTTTTGGACTGAGCCAGGTTAGCTGTTTCCTCCTGTTTCCAGTCTTTGTGCCAAATTAAGCTGAAGTTGTAGCCCTACAGAATATTTAATGGATGAATATTGGATGGATAATCTTCTCTTCTAACTCCACCAAAAGCTGAATAAACCCATTACAATTTGATCTGCGTGTGTCTCCTCAGGATTCCCGCTGCAGTCATGGGTGTTCACTAAAGGCCAGGGGAAAGGGGCTTTGACCCCGACTACTCCGCCCGAAGCTCCAGAGAGCACGGCCATCGAGGTGGAGGACATCCCAGCCCTGCTGAGGGACGTGGCGCGCTTTGCCGAGGCCGTGGAGAAACTGAAGGATGTCGTGCTGTCTGAAGGTAAGCACTGGGTCTCTGAAAGCTTCGTCTGCAGACCTCCCCCTGGCACAGATCGACCCACTGAAACATAAACCAAGCGCGTGAGAAGATCCCAAAAGGAGCCGGGCTTCCGTGCTATGTGTCCCTTTAAGTCGGTGCATCTTTGCCAAGTTACAGAGACGTGTTTGACGTTCTGTTCTGCGTGACCAAAGACATGAGTAATGCTTGTTTTCACCATTATGGGGACAAAACATGGTTCTCTTCGCGTGTGTGTCTGTTACTTTTTGGCGTTATTTGTAACACGCTCACTTGCAGACAGAACAATGCTGTTTGGTCTCTCCTCTTCCCGTTTGCTCTGTGCGCTCTGATCCATTTTGATTCACACGAGGCATCCACAGAAAGGGTTTTTTATCAGTCTTACATCAGCGCCTCTCGACAAACACGTGTGCATTGCGCGCGGGGGAGGATGTTAAAAAAGTGGGGAGGAGCCACGGTGCAAGCTAACAAGTGTCTGCGAGCCTCCTCTCTCCAAATGAAGGGCTGCGTTTCCGCTGCGCCCACAGAAGCAACCGCACTCTTGTCTCCAGCAGGAAGCCAGCTTCTTGTTTACTGCAACCACACACACACACACACACATTCATTCCCCCCTCCTTGCACGACGCAGCGAGGCTTAAAATGGCAGAACACACCTAAACTTCCCTCACGGAGAAAGCACCACCACCTCACAGCTGACACCACCTGCTGAACACACTGAAAGTTTTGCCGAAAAAGAGCAGGTGTTGTTTTTTTTTTTTTTTTTTTTTTAAGTCATTCATGTTAGTTTCTCCAGTTGAAAAAGCCTTTTTGTTTGTGGCTCAAATGAGACAGAAAGACCTTTTTGCTCTGTGTGTCTCCGGCGCCCGTTATCTGCCTTCTTTCTGTCATGTTCTCTGCCTTGAGTGAGCTTTCTAAACAGGAAGCCATGATGGATAACTACTGACAGAAGGGCCACGTCCACACTTCCTCCTCCGATAGGCTGCGTGCATCGCCGTGACGTGGCGCCTCCTTTTCTTAATCAGCAGCACAATCGGACTTTTAGACTATGTGCACCTCTCAATCTGGAGCTCCTCCTTCTGTTAGATCCTGCTTTGTTCCATCGAACTGTTTCTGTAAAGTCAATAGTGTCGAGAGTGAGGTGATTTTGTTCCCATGAGTCGCAGAAAGCAGATGTAGCACAGCACCAGAATTAGTTTCTAATCTTGCAAAACAATAGCAACGACCACATCCTCTCTGGCACAATGTTCAGGTCACTCTGTTCTTATCGTCTTTGCCGCTGCTGTTGCCGCTGCTCAGACACTCTGACACACATTTTAAAGCAGACTGTAGGAGGACGGAGGATCTCTGCCCTCTGACCTCCTCCCTGAGCGAGCCGCCTCAATTAGAAGAACAGGAGTGTGAGGTTGCAACATTAGACAGAGCAGTGTCAACGAAATCTGTGTGTGTGATTGTGTGTGTGTAGGAAATGAGGATGCCGGTTGCAGACGTGTCACCAGCTACATCAAAGCATACGAGCTGACACTGTGTTTTGACCGACTCGTCTGACATGCTGATCTGCCCGCCCTTTATCACTGTCCCGACTGTCTGTGGTCAGTCCATCTGTCTCCATCCGCCGTGCTCCATTGCAGATTATTGTAGAGACTTAAAGGAATACTTCAACATTGTGAGAAATGGGCTTATTTGCTTTCTTGTAGACAGTTAGACAAGAAGATTTTCTCTCACGTCAAACAAAGTCAGAGCCAGAAGCCTCTTAGTCTTACTTAGCATGAAGACTGGAAGCAAGGGAAAAAGGGCATCCTAGCTCTGTCTCAAAGTGACAAAATTTGCCTACTAGCACCTTTAGGAGTTTGCAAATTAACTATTATCATATCTTATTTGTTTAATTTGCACAGAAACTTGAATGTAAGTGTAAGTCTGGCCCAGAGTGTCCGATGGTTGCCTGGCACACGAAACGCATGAAATGTTTCCCCAAAATGTGGAATTTCTCCTTTTTAAAACAGGTGATTCATGAATTGTTGTCACTCGTTTTCAATATGGAGCCTTGAAGTTGTCACCAAGAAGCAATTTAACAATGGTCCCTGTTTACATCTCCATTTTGATACAGTGATAATTTATCTGTACTGAAATGAAATCAAATAGAAAAAAATGGCTTCTCAACCCAGTTTTTAAAAAGTGACCACTAGAAAGTAGCTGGCAGCCATTAAAAGTGTAAAAGCCTCATAGTTCAAGGGATAAAACATCCAGAATCAGTGGTGTGGTCTTTTGCAGCCCGTTCAGCCATTACTGTGCCGCTCGTGTCGCTCCTCTCACAAGTCTCACTTCTCCTCGTCCGACAACCTCTTCCTCCTGCCTCCCTCTAATCCAGGTAAGGAGAGTCAGCGGCCGGTGGCTCACGAGTGTTTGGGGGAGGTTCTGAGGGTCCTGCGCCAAGTCATCAACACTTACCCTCTGCTCAACACCGTGGAGATCCTCACAGCTGCCGGCAAGCTCATTTCAAAGGTCAAAGGTCAGTCAGTAATGCAGAGAGACAATTTTTTTTCTTATTAATTACTTTGGAAATGTTGCTGTTAATCTTTTCTGTGGTAACATGAGCACTTTTGATATAATAGATGTGCAGGTGTGTGAGTTCATTTGGTCATCAGAGTGTCCCAAACCCAAACTGACCAAACCTCCATGTTTGTGATTTTTTTTTTTTTTTTAGGTTTCCACTATGAAGCTTGTAACGAGGCAGATAAAATGGACTTTGAGAAGGCTATTGAAACCATCGCAGTTGCTTTTAGCAGCAAGTGAGTATCTGATCCGCCTTTGCTATATGTCTGATTATCAAAAGTAATCTTACAGTGGTATTTAGTTGTGTAGTATAGCGATATATTGAAGTGGATCTATAATGGCGTGTAAGCAGGTGTCACTGCTTTCACAGACAGAGGAAACAGGTAAAAGTGCGTGTGTGCGCGTGCGTGCGTGTGTGTGTGTTATACCGTATACAAAGTAGTCTGTTGTTGGGAATTGGAGAGAGAAGTGCAGCGATGGTGACACATTTGCATGAGGCAGAGCTGAAAACAGGAAGTGGTTTCTTCTTCTACCGTATGACACAAAACCAAAACTTAAACGGGCTGTTGACTACCTGGCTGCTAAATGAACAGATTGCTACAGACCCGGGGAGACGATAAATCACAAGAAACTACTCTCAAACATTTCAACAAATCAAGAGAAGAATTGAGACAAATGAATAAATAATTGTGGAAACTTTTAAATCATCAGATCTGTAGTTATTTTTTCTCATTGAACATTTTCACTCTTTTAAACAGTAAACTAAACCTGAAGCAGGGAAATGTTTTTTAATGTGTAAATGTGTAAAATTGTATGCATAATTGAAATATATTGCACCAACTGTTTATCACATGCTTCACGGTGCCATTTCAGGGTTTAGACATCTGCCACAGAGCTTTAGGAGGAAGTGAGTTGGCAGAGACAGTTGAGATCTGCCTGACAAGTCTGTTTCCTCATTCGCTCCTCCACTCCTCCTCTGTTTGACTCCTTTTTTCTGTCGTGAACAAAAAAACACAGAGATGGAGTCACTTTTTTTTTTTCTTGTGTGTTTCTTTTCTTGTGTGTTTCTTTTTTCTTTGTTTTTTTGTTTTGTTTTTCGTTTTTCGGTTACCAAGTTGGCTCAATAAAACAAAGTGGGAAATTCCAAAAGGGTTTTTTTTTTTTTTCCTTTTTCTTGGGAGGTTGGAGGGAAATGACTAATTAGAACAATGAAACAGTATGAAGAAGATCGAACCTGACAGACTAAAGTAACTCAAGTTAAACTCAGTCTGTCACTTCCTTTGAGTACATTTGTGTCTGTCGAGATTTCCTACGAGGGCTCCCTTCCTCTTTTTTTTTTCTTTTTAATTTTTTAAAACCTGCTCAGCACACACGCCCCACATCATATTTACATCACATTTTTATTGATATTTGCAGATAAAGGTGTCTTTGTTGTCTCTCCTCAGTGTGTCTGAACTGCTGATGGGAGAGGTGGACAGCAGCACGTTGCTCTCCCTGCTGCCCACCGAGAAGAGCAGGGTGAGTTTGTCACAGAGCTGCCACTCTTTCTGCCAGATTTAAATAATAGTACAATTATTAAACATGGAGCTAGTGATTTCCTCCCTACTTTCCACTGGATGAAGGAAAAGAAAAAAAACTCCCTCTCTTGATGACTAGCCTCCATGTGCGTTTGTCACTAATGAGTCATTTTTGTGCCGTCGATAGTCGATGGAGAACTTGTACACTATGACGGGCCAGGGAGCAGACGGGGGAGCGCTCAGGAGCGACCTGCAGGACATGGGTATGAAATCGGTTGTTCTTCCACTCACACTTTCGTTGACTTCTTTCCCTCTCTCTCACGGCTGACATCTTTGATCCTTCTGCACCTCCGTCCTTTTATCCACTTTCATTTTGTCTTGCAAAAACACTTGTCTTGACACTCTGTCATCCCTTTACATTAGACAGTAGTGATCCGACACATTGAGGTGATTGACTAGAGGGTCAGCTGCTGAGCCGAACAGCCTCTCTTCATCACAGAAAAGAAATAAAAAAGTGACAAACAGGATTTAAAATTGCAGTATGGACTGACGATCAGAAAGTGAGCTGACAAACGAGCAGTCGTCACCAACATAGAAAGCAGGATGTTGGAGCTCACTTTAGATCGCTCTCGATCTTTACACCTCAGCTGCAAACATTTTCCCTCCTACAAATCGTAATAAGTTTCGGTCACCAAAGCGATGATACAGCAGTGACCTGTTTGTGTGCTGACGTGTAGGCAGATCTGAGGAAGTGGATGTGATCCTACAGCGCAGTGAGGGAGGGGTGGACTCGGCTCTGCTCTACGCCAAAACCATTTCCAAGTACATGAAGGACCTGATGAGCTACGTGGAGAAGAGGACTTCACTTGGTTAGTCAACTAAACCATCAGCACAGTCAATTAATGGACTAATTAAATAGTGAATTGATGTTATTTGTGCAGGAAAAAAATGACATATTGTCCATTGGTCCCATCTGTTACACTATTAATCATCTCTTTTCTTTTAACAGAGACAGAGTTCTCCAAAGGCCTCCAGAGATTGTACCAGTCCTGCAAACACAACATAACACATGTAAATGTCATTTAAATCACTTCTGAATTTCTCACACTGGCTTTCTGTGATGTTGATTGTTAAACCAATGTGGCTTTGTGTCCCTGTGTTTGATATCAAACCTTCTTTGTGTGTTCGTGCTCCCCCTCCAGCCCCACATGCCCCTCTTCTCCATCTACTCTCTGGCTCTGGAGCAGGACCAGGAGCAGAGCGTTGGGCTGCAGCAAGCCAGCACCACCCTGCACAACCAGACCTTCATCCAGGTAAACTTTACTCACGTTTACGACCTCAGTGAGTGATGGTAACTCTGAAAATATCCTGCGATCCGTGTCTGATCCATGTCTGACTTTGTAAGCGCAGCCTCTGCTGCAGCGTAAACAGGAGCACGAAAAGAAACGGAAGGAGATCAAGGAGCACTGGATTCGAGCAAAGAGAAAACTGGTACATGGTCTCTCATATATATATATATATATATATATATATATATATATATATATATATATATATATATATATATATATATATATATATATATATATATATATATATATATATATATATATATATATATAAATAAAATGTACTTTTTTTAAACATGAGCAAATGTAGCAGGTGACTGTTTTGATGTATTTCTTAGTAACAATAAGAAATTGAAAGGACCAAAATGATTCGTGTGTGTATAGATGGAGTCTGAGGTGAACCTGCGGAAAGCCAAGCAAGCCTTCATGGCCCGCTGCGAGGAGTACGACAAGGCCAAAACAGCAACTTGCCGAGCCGAGGAGGAGGGAGGAGGATCTACGGCAAAATCTGTGGAGAGGAAGAAACGATTAGAGGAAGAGGCTCGCAACAAGGTCCTTATCAATAACTTTGTTCTTGCTGCATCTGTTGTTTCAGAGCTTTATCACCGTGGGATGAAAAATGAAACTGATTTTTGTGTGAATCAAGCAAAGAGCTCTACGTTTCTTTTTCATGTGGTTTTGTGGAAGCCAAACAACACCTGCTGCAACAATCTCACGACTAACCCTTCATTTATCTGTGCACTCATCTCACAGACTGTAACAGAAAGAAACAGACCACAGGAAGTAAATGGGGCAAAACTGGAAAAACGTTTTTGTGTGTGTTGCATGTGCAGGCAGACGAGGCGGAGGCCACTTATCGGACATGTATAGCAGACGCCACCACTCAGCAGCAGGAGCTGGAGCACACAAAGGTCACAGTGCTGAGACAACTGCAGGACGTCATCAAACAGAGCGACCAGACCCTGCGCTCGGTCAGGACGAACACACACAAACGTCAAAAAAATTACAACTACAAACCTACCAAACTCAGTGACAGGTGACAAAATAAAAGCTCTTTCCTGATCCTTTCTGTTGCATCTCTTCCTCCGCCAGGCGACCATCTCGTACTACCAGCTCATGCACATGCAGACAGTAGCCTTGCCGGTCCACTACCAGACTCTGTGTGAGAGCAGCAAGCTGTACGACCCAGGCCAGCAGTACGCCGCACACGTGCGAGACCTGCAGCTGCCAGAACAGCCAATAGTCGAATACACATTTGAGAACTACTCTCCCTCCAGCTCGTCATCACAGTAAGAGCAGCAAGCAGATCCAGATTCTCAGTGGAAACCTGATACCAAAAAGTTGGGAAATATACTTATCCCAAAGTGCTGAAGCTTTCATTTGATTTGATGATTAAATGAAAAATGACAAATTGTTTTATAATTCCACATCGCTGCAGACACGGCCACAGACCGAGGAATGACAGTTTCAACACGGAGCAGACGAGCCACGCAGACAGTCCCGCCACCACTGCGGACACATCGGCCGGAGAAAGCAGAGACACAGAGGCTCAGCGTAAGAGTAAGTGATGCCTGCCGCTGCTGTCGATGTCAATGAGCTGTGGTTTTGTAAAGATTATCCGTTTTTGCCCGTAGTTCATTTGTTCTTGTTGCATATTTCAGAAGTAAAATTACAAGACTAATCTAAAATAGCTAAATAGAAGCATCTTGTCATGGAAACCGGTTGTATTTTTTTACTGACTTGTCTCTGTGTTATCCTCAGGACAGGGCCACAAGTCCTGGGGTTCAACCGTGAGCGATGACAGCGTCGGAGGAGAGGGAGTCCTCGAGTCTCCTACTGCCAGCACAAGTGAGGAAGAACTCGGTGTTGTTAAAGCAGATTCACCGTAACATACACCAGATTTCATTGATGGTTTCCTCAGTCACATAAAGACGCGCAGTATGTGGGACGACATATTGAAACTGTACACTCGTTCTAGGTGACATCAGTAAAATGGCACGGACGTCATCCACTGGAACAATGTCGTCCAATGAGGATGCAGACGAGAAAGACGGGAATGTGAACTCATTTGAATCTCAAAGTAAGTAACCGCTTGAGATATCTCATCTTGTTTTTTCCAGTATTCAAAGTATAGTATTCAAAATTTTGGGTATGTGAACTTGTGAGTTTTGCTGTGTATGATGTGGGTCTTTTTGTCCTCAGATATCAATGGCATGGATCCCGACGTGGTGGTGTCCACCAGACCTTTCCGTAACATCGGCCTCTCTAAAGCGGCCCAGACACACCGACTGAGGAAGCTACGGACTCCCGCTAAGTGCCGCGAGTGTGACAGCTACGTTTACTTCCAGGGAGCCGAGTGTGAGGAGGTGAGTGCTTCATCGCGTCCCCCCGACAACCAGCCTGCAGAGCGAGAGACAGTGCAGCTCTTGAAGCGTCTCACTGTTGTTTAGACCAGATTCATGTGGGTCAACACCTTCCTCTCTGGTCCTCGCAGTGCTTCCTGGCGTGTCACAAACGCTGTCTGGAGACTCTGGCCATCCAGTGCGGCCACAAGAAGCTGCAGGGCCGTCTGCAGCTGTTTGGCAGGGACTTCTCTCAGGTAGCCAGCTGCGCCAGTGACGGCATCCCCTTCATCATTACCAAGTGCATCTCCGAGATAGAGAGGCGAGCGCTGAAGATGAAGGTTAGTTGCATTTTACAGTGTGTGAAAGAGAGCGCTGGATGCCTGAATCTTTAAGTTATTTTAACTGTCTGGTTCGTCCTCACAGGGCATCTACAGGGTGAACGGAGTGAAGACTCGTGTGGAGAAGCTGTGTCAGGCCTTTGAGAATGGCAAAGAGCTGGTGGAGCTGTCCCAGTGTTCACCACATGACATTAGCAACGTCCTCAAACTTTACCTGAGACAGGTACACTTTAAAAGCCAGAACGAGCAAGAGTAAAACACAGTATGTTTATGTGATTTAGTGATTCCTACTTGTTAGAAGTGTTCGTATAATAAAGCACAGCCAAAAGACCATTTCATTAACCTCAATATATTTATTGGTATGTCGAATTTATGGTTGGTTTTAATTATTATATTATAAAGAGAACCAACCTATTTGTTGTCATTGTTATTAAATGTAGTTATTATAAAGCAAGTCATTCATTTATATTTATTGGACAATTTAAAAGTGGGGAAAAATACTTGGAATGAATAAAACAGTCAATCTATTTGTTTAAAATTTTTTTAATACAAATATTTTCTTTGTGTGCTTCTTACAGACTAGATAAACTGTTAATAAATCAGTTTTATGGCTGATTCTTGGCATTTACCTGATATAATAGTTAATAATAATTAATAGTGATTTGCAAGGCTCTCCTACTCGCTCACACTTTAAAGGTTATGTGTTTGTGTTTAACTCTCTGACACCTTTTCCTGTACTCGTCCCACCCACAGCTGCCGGAGCCCATCATGCCGTTCCGCCTGTACAACAGCCTGATGGGTTTGGCCAAGGAGAGTCTCCAGGGTGAAGGAGACTCACCAGAGGGAGAGGAGTCGAGCAGCAGTCACCCAGCAGTTGGCAAAGGGCCGGAGCTGGTGGATCTGGGCCCCAACACCGACCCGGAGGTCCTGGTCCTGGTGGACAAGCTGAAGGAGCTTCTGAAGGACCTACCCAAGGCGAACATCGCTACGCTGCGGTACATTATCCGCCACCTCCGGAGGTCAGTGATTAAAGAAAAAAATCTAAATAAAAAAGACAAGCCTCTCTTAAATTGTACCAGATGAATTCGACTAACTCTTCATCCCCCTGCTGTCTTTCTTCTGCCAGGATTGCAGAGCTGGAGGAGGACAACAAGATGAGTCCCAGTAACTTAGGTATTGTGTTTGGTCCCTCCCTGATGCGTCCCCGTCCGACCGGGGCCACGATATCCCTGTCCTCTCTGGTCGATTACCCCCACCAGGCCCGTATCGTGGAGGCCCTTATAGTCTTCTATTCATCCATCTTCCAGTCCAAAACCTCCCAGTCCCACAAAACCTGCCGCTCCTCTTCCACCTCCACTCAGCAGGTAGGACTGATACTCATTTCTATAATCACGTAGTAGCAGTCAGTGTCTTATTGGCAGCTATTATTACAAAGAAAAGTGGTAACTTCATTAACTGTATTATAATGGATACTGAAATACACTGCTGAGCCTGAGAGTTGAAATCTGAAGGCAATAAATGAATAGGCAATAAATGTGACTACCTGTTTTATGGTGCTGTAGATTTATTAGTACAGCCAAATATATAACATTAGCATCATTTTTTCTTTTCCAGGCATTTGATATATGACTGAGTTCAGACTCATACAGTCTCTAGCGTGGCTGTAGACTCTTAATCTAGGTACAAATACAAACTATTCATTAAAAGTCTTACTAGGGTGTGAGGGTTTGATGATGAATAAATCTTTAAATACATATGATTTTGACCTTTTTTATGACCCATAAGAGTCCTCATTCGGCAAATGTCAGTCTCATCACAGAGAGAGAGCAGCCTGTTTTATAAGGAATGAAAGACAGAGAAGCTACAAATAATTTATGAGAATGAACAAAATCTTCCAAGGGAAAGGCGAGAGGTTAAAAAAACAGAAGCGCTGAAATGTCAGTGACATCCATTTCCCCATCTAGAGTCATGACCTGCAGCCGAGATTCATTTGAATACAGCTCTTCCTTCCCGATTTTCAAATACGATACAAGGTCCGTAATAAAAGTGGCCAAAGAGAATGCTTTCTCAATCTTTCTTAAACATTCCTCTCATTTCCTCCCCCTCCTGGTTCAGGGCGGTATTGCGGAGGACAAGGTGGCGAGCTCCGCTGATGTAGAGGATGGAGGCAGAGAGGAGCAAAATAAACCAGAGTCTGACAAGATGGAGGAGGGATGTGGTAAGTTTTTACACTGCCCAGGTTGCATAACACTGTTGTAAATGTAAATGAACGAACTCCATTTTCAGTGAGTGTAAATCAAAAGTTCACTCATGTTGTACAGTAGCTCCCTTTGAGTTCATGGTGTTTTCAGAGTCAGTGGAAACAAAAATAATTCTCTGTAATTTGCTGCATTAATGAATTAGTTGCAATAAGTTTTTGCACCTCTGTAACCTTTGGTGTCTTTCTCTCTTTTCAGGAAGTTCTTTGGGGTCACTGGGCTCCAGTGAGCAGCTCCCTGACTCTGACTCGGAGTTGGACGAGAACGGCCAGAGGACGGCACACTCCCACACGCTGATGAAACAGGAGAGCGAGATGAGCATGGACGATGACCAGCTGAGCTACAGGGACAGCCTGGACCTGTCCAGCCAGTCTGCCACCCACACCGATCCGGAACAAGAGGCGGACCAGGACCACGACAGCCCGGACGTTGCAGAGCCGCCCGCACTGCCAGACAGCGGGCCCCCAGATGACGACACGGGGGCAGAGCAGGATCTGAGCACCTCTTTGGCTGAGCTCAACGTGAACCAGTCCAACAACAACCAGGCCTGCTCGCCCACATTGAGCCTGTCGGGGCTTCCGCTGGCCCGTCTGTGTGGAAAGAAATTACCACTGACCAGAAACAGGGACAGTGAGCCTGAGTTTGTGTGATGTTATTATGAAAATCATCGAGTGAAATATGTTAGTTTGAGCTGAGTGACAGGAACATGGTTTGTATGCATTCAAATCCAGAAAAACCTGAAACTGGGGGCTATTTTCTTGTGTACATCAAGATCAAATTTTAAGTTTTTAATCAAGTTTTTAATCTGTGTAGGTTTGTTGCTGTATTGATCTATTTTAGCAGTGCACGCTTACTGCTGCTGTTTGATGCCATTTCTCCCATCCTTTCTAGAGGTTTTGACTCAAATTATTAAAAATGTATTTTTGTGCCTGTATGTTACTTTTTTTAACTGTAATACTCATTGCTATTACAAGCTTGAGGGGAAAGTGGGGAAACTTGTCACATCAGTTTGTGCAATGTCCAAAGTGTCTGAGCAAATTCCCTTTTAAAAAGTGCTGCTGGTTATTTCAGCACTAAAATTTAAAACATAAATTTAGCAGTTTCTTATAAATGTTGCCTGTACTGCCTGTACTTTTATGAATGTTTGGTCTATTTTAATAAACATTTTATTTTAAAATTAAGTTTTGTTACTACATTTTTTTTACAGGTTAAAGAGAAGATAAACGAAACAATAAGCTCACTGATGTATTTACTTCCCTGGGGAGGGCACTAGAGATCCAGTTTACGACAGTGGGTGGTAATATTTATTTGTGATGTGCAATAACCGGGTTAGTTGTATAAGCTTCCCTCTACAGAAGCTACAGCATGGCTTTCAAAAGGAAAAAGGTAGGCATCTTAAACCATTACAGCTTCAAGTTAAAATGCCTAGTTGTTTTTTTTTTAAATATACTTGTTGTGTGATTTTTTTTTAGCTAATAGACAAAACAATGTCTGATTCCATTTTGAATAGTTTATTTTACAAAATAAGTAATTACAAGATACCATTTAAACAATACAAGTCAAAAGTGGAAGGATAAAACAGGGATGAGTGAAGAAAGATGTAACATCTTCAGTGTCCTTCCATGGTCCTAAATGTTGATGTTGTAGAGGAACATCTGCAGAATGAAAAATACAAAGTACATTATATTTAAAAGGGACCAGCAACACACTCATGGTCCACACACACTTACTCTGACAGATTAGACCTGTTGTCATGACCGAGTGAGCATGTACAGAGTGTATGCTTAATATCACTGACTTTCTTGTTAATTTTGCTGAAACTGAGAATGACAACGTATTCCTTTATAAGTATTAATACAGCATAGTGATCTCATATAAATAGGGATATAGGGATAGCCCCAACTTCAGCCAAGACAGAGGTTTAATCAAACAAAATAACTGGAAATGTGGAATCTTTAAATGTTAATGCTGTATCAAAAATTCATAAAACACTTAAAAATTGAGCCCATGCAGAAGTATTTATGAGATTAATATCAGAGGCTGAATTTTGTTTCATAAAGTTTGAAAAGGCAGATTTGTCCATAATACTCTTACCTGTCTGTCACTGCACCAGTCTGTATGTGATGTACCTCCCAGCCGTTTCACTAGGTCTAATGATCTTTACTACCTGGAAAAGTTAAATAGAATTTTTTTTTTTTTTGCTGGACTCTGGAACACACTGCTGACAGTTTAATGAACTGTGAATGTGAACAAAGCATGCATGTTTCTTGTGTTTGTATACCAGCACAGGTTCATTCAAATGACCGCTGCTAAATCAAATTACATGCAAATACCAACTTCCATGTGTGTTAAAAGATGAGTCCAGCTTTATCCCAACATACGTCTTACTCAGTTTAGGTCACTGTTCCTAACAGTAGTAATTTGGGAACATACAACATCCAAAACGTCCAATGAGACAAAAAAACAGGACTAGTCAGACAGACTGAACAAGTCCCATGTTATTATGAACTGGAATTATCCTTTAAATGTCTTGTAACAAGTAATGGGTCAAAACACCTAGTGAGTGATCCTTCTCTTTAATGAAAAGTAAACTGTCAAAATTACCAAGCCACGATCAAAAGCAGAGCACCATACAGCCACGTAACAATGTTATGCATGATCATGACTACGGATGCGTTACCTGTCCTCTTTTCAAGCCAAAGTAGCGAGCCACAGGGTCCCCAGCCTGGATCCTCGGCAACTGACTTTCTTTTAATTTACTGAGGTAAAAATGTTAAGAAAGTACAACAAATACATACTTGCATGAGCAGTTGAGTCTCATAAAGGCACTACACCCAGCTTGGTTATTAAATCAACCCTAATCAAAGTGTGTAAGGATACTATCTTGCCAGAAGTTCAGTCACTTCCTCTTTTGTCATAACAATGTGCTCTGGAACAAGCTGAAAAGCAAGCAAAAAATACATTAAAGTCATTCTTAATCATTTTAGGCATAGATCACGAAAACATTTTGAAATAGAGTGCCAAAGAGAAATTAAATACAGAGGACCTATAGGTTTGTTGTTTACCTCATGCTCGGTGATGTTAATGAGCAGCTCCTGTTGTAGAAACTGTTCCAATATGTATTTGGGTGCCATGTCAACTAGAGACTGTAAGGAGAGATTTCCATCAGTACTTTTACTAAGAGCACAAGAGCCAAAACAAAAATAAAGTTAACAGGATTAGATTACATGATAGCATTGCTTTTGTGTAAATATTAGTGTTGAATTTGAATATGTAAATTCCACAGTGTAGGTGTTTACCTGTTTGGCAGATGGTGTCATGCCCATCTGAACAACAATGATAGCTCGTGTGATGTTCTCCTCCTGCATCCGCTGACAGTACATCTTGATCGTCTTGATTCCCACCTTGGGCTCCTCTGACAAGTGAAGACAAAGATGGCTTAATAATATCACACAGTTGTGTGTCGAAGCCATAGCCATCGTTTGAAGGCTTGTCACTTTTACTCACTATTAATGATTCAACATTGGCCTCATCTTTACAGGACAAATTGAATATTGTTATAATGGAATAGTACATTAGGCATTAACCTACCAGGAAAGAAAACAAACATCTGGTCTGTGGGGTCGTCATTGTGTGCCACCAGCACAGTCAGGTCTGTGCGTCTGGGCCGACCCTCGCTGGGCTTGTCTCCAAACTGACTCTTGAACTCCTCCAGTGTCTGGTCCAACTCGTCCTGTGTCACCAAGTAGCCTCTGTCATGGCACAGCTGAGTGACGGGAAGGTGAAACCATAAAGTCAGTGAGCGTATGGAACAAACCATAATGTCTGATAAGAAAACTAGAACAGAAAGGGGCAGCTCTTTACTCTCTGCCTGTAAACCACCTCCAACTGAAATCAGAAGGCAGTGAACTAGTTTCTATTTGGATATCTCAAAATACAATTTATAGTAGTGAGAATATTACTGCAGAAATCTCTAAATGCAAATTTGAGTAGTGAGAGTATAACTTTGACTGAGGAATATGTTATTACTCATATATAAAAGGTAATAATTACAGACTGGTGTATGATTCAAGGTTTGATTAAATGGTAAAACCTAAAACAACATAGAGATCTTTTTAGGTCTTAAAACATAATCTACACTTGTAAAATGTTACTTTAATGTTAATAATGTTATCTATTATGACTAGTGAGACTAAGATATCGTCATTATAGATATTTAAAATGTAATAATTACAGACAGGAATGTGTTTCAATGTTTAATTAAATGTTTAAACAGCCACTTGTACTTCTTAGGGACGTAAAAATATCGTATACTGAATTTTGACGAGTACAAGTTTTAGGACTTGTACAATTTATACTACTTCTATTAGTAAAATATTATCTTAAATTACCACTGTGACTCGTGAGAACATAATGTTGTTATTATAGATCATTCAAATGTATCAATTACAGAGAAAAATGTGTTTCAATGTTTATTAAATGTTGAAGCATCTGCCTCAGCTCACCTACATGCTAAGCTAACGGGCTAAAACAAACAGTACATCACCTGCATGATGGTTTTGCGGATCTTCCACAGTCTGTATGTTTCCTCTTCGTCGTCCATGTTGTCTCAAAACTCCCAGCTGCTCTAAATTCAACCTAAAATGTGATGTTTTATGGGTTTAATTTATCACTTTCTGTGGACAGCGCGACACACGCTCTCTAGCGGCGAGCACGCAGGATGATGACGTAGGGCGGTGGCGTTTAGCCCCGCCCCTCCCCTACATACGTCACTACAGCCGCCTGGATTCCTCAAAAACAATGGATGTTTTCAGATCAATGTGTCCTCTCTTATAAACAAAATGAGGCCCTTATATGTTATTTTTGCATTTGGGGTTGTGGCGAGCTGCGGAGCGCTGCTGTCGATGGTACTGTACTTTGTTTTATCCACAACGGTAATGTATAACTATACGCTTCTTTGACATGCGTGGTGCGAGGGCTTCTGTGATTTATTCTTTATAAAAAAAAATAAACGTAAATCTTAACAACCACTGGTTTTCATTCATAAACCCTTCACTGTAATGGTAACGAGTGCTCTTTTATTTTTCTCTGTTAGAAAAATAAAAGTACTGTATTGCTCCTCGTGACTTTGCATAACACATCTCTCGGGGGCGGAGCTAGATGCTGTAAACATTCAGGGCTTTGTCTAAACCTGCGGGGGTCCTGGGGAGATTTTATTCTTTCACAATTTATGGAAGCTATTTTTAGAGCCTTTTAAGATATAGAGAGCCTAATAATCTGTTCATTATCTGGGGATAACGTGCCTACATCCTATTTTATTTCTAATTCTCCAGCTGGTGTCATCGTTATGAACCATAAAAGAGGCAAAACCTGTCTGATGTTAGTATTTGTAAGTTACATAACATAGGTCGGAAATACATTTGGCGTAAGCAGTATTACTAATCTTAAAAAAACAATTTTTGTGATATTATGCTGGAGTAAAGTTCACTGAATGACACATTTGAATCCATGCCATAATAATCTGTGCTGCTCTAACAATGCCAAGTAAGTGTCTTCAGTGCTCTGAATTGAATATTATGCCAACAGAAGAACATTTACTCAAATTATGTTAGTTGTTTTTTTACGGTACAGCATAAAGGATAAACAACACAGACATATTATCTTACAGTACTTTATTTGAGCTACTCCTGGTCACTGTTTTCACTCTCTTAGCTCAGTTCATTTGTAACTTGAAACTTCCTTCACTGAAAGATGAAAACCCACTCTTTCTCATACAGTTCATAAACTTTCAGCTAGATCATACGTGAGTACAAACACTATGGAGGCAGTGCAATTTAACAGCAAATGACTTTTTTTGGGGGTGTTGAAAAATAGTCCAGAGGTTCATGTCAGTGTAGTTTGGGACACCGGATGTCTCTGCAGCAGCACTCCTTCATCTGGTATCAGCTGATAGGCTTATCATTCTGAGAAAAACAGTAACAGTCACTTAAAGGGTTTAAAGTGCATGATCATTTTAGCACATTGTCTGTTACAGCTGACATTTTATTATATAAGAGGCACAAATTATTTTGACAATTTCATCTTGCACACAATCAGAGGTATAAAGAAACCAGTTCAAGTTGTACATAAGTACAGTACTGTGGTAATTGCACTTAGTTACTTTCCACCATTGCAAATTATTTTACCAAAAAGAAAGTTATTACATGAATATGAAGAGTACTCGCATTTATATGTATCATAAACATATATGTATGTTCATAAACATATATGTATCATATATGTTCATATATGTATACATATATGTTCATAAACATATATGTATCATAAACATATATGTAGTCTTATTTATTGTATATTAGAATCATACTGTAAAGTATCTATAAATATTTTATTTAATTTTGTTTTGTCTTGCCTAATTTTTGTAACCATTTGCTAAAGTCAAGCCATGAAGAATAATCCCCTTTAGATTTGCCACCAAATTAGAAAATAATAATTTAAAAATCTTATTGGTGTATTTCCCTATCACTAACTGTGATGGTGTGCTGTTGTGCAGCGTTTTGTCTGGTGGTTTCACTGGTGTTACCAGGCTAATTTGGAAAGTTGTTGTGGAGAAGTACATGGGCAGATACAGAGTGCTGTTTGGGTTTAGAAAGCATAGATTATTATTTTCTAATAGTTTGAAACACTCATTCTTTTGTTTTCCCGGCTTATGATTATCTGGTAGAATAAACAAGCATTTGGGGCTCAGACTGTGTGATATTTATAAGATTTAGGAATGTTTTTCATATTAGGTTGCTTACATAATGTATTTCTTCAGACTGTTGCCCTTTGTCCTGGCCATGCAAAGCTCAGCCTCCCATTGCCTAAATCTTTTGCTTTTATAAGGAGCCACCTCTCTCCATGAGTTTGGACAATGTTGTGGACTGTGGACCGCAGCACATGTGCATGTATGATGTGGATTTGTTAGTCAGCAACAGAGCCTATCAATTCTGTTAATGATCACCCACTCCCTTTACATGAGGACACTGGGATGTGCGTTTCTTTAGCAGTTTGATTGTGAGGGTGTAGCTGAAGCCACTCGGGTTTGGCGATCTGGTCGCTTTCTGCCTTCAGAGGACCTTACTGAAGGGCAGTCATGCGCCTGATAGGGTCCGCTGTCCTTTTCTCTGTGCTGCTGCAGGCCATGGTAAGAAAACACCAGTTCATGTCGCAAAGATGGGATTTGCTACTGGACAATGTCAGATTTTGCTGAACTGAACTTGTCTTTGGTAACAGGAAGCTGGATGTGTTCTTTATTTTTTATTTTAATTTATTTTATGTTACGTTTGATGTATTATGTAATGAAATTATTTGCACACAGTAGAGAATTACAACCCCCCTCTCTTACAAACTTTAAAGATAATTTTTATATGTGCTGGAAAATATTTCTTATTAGCTGATATTTATTAAGTACAATAAAGTGCCTTTTCTTTTTCAAAAAAAGCTTATTTACTTAAGTCTTTTTACTCCTTAACAGTCTGCTCCGACAGAGGACTGGCAGACGGCCACTTCTATTTATGAATTCTCAGCAATAGATATTGATGGAAATCTGGTTTCCCTCGAAAAATACAGGTAAATCTATCTACGACATACTCTCTTTCAAAATCCCTTTACAAGCCTACCTCTCCTACATCATGCATGTGCCTCTTTGTATTTTCAGGGGAAATGTTGTCATCATCACCAACGTTGCCTCTAAATGAGGTAAAACCCCAGTAAACTACTCTCAGTTTGCGGAGATGCACGCCAAGTACACTGAGAGAGGTTTACGCATCCTTGCCTTCCCCTCTAACCAGTTTGGGAACCAGGTATGTAACACGGGAGCATACCAAACATTGTGATCTAAAAATGTCATATTACTGAGAAAATTACAAAACACTTCTGCCATGATATCTGCAAATGGGATATGAAGGGGAAAGCGATGTGTTAAAGTATATCAAGCGAACTTTTGTTTTATCAGCATTAATATATATACGTGTGTGTGTGTGTATATATATGTATATGTATATATACATATATATTTGATATTCTTACACACAGGACACTTAATCCAGCTCTGACTAGCGCTGACCATTTACATTATTTCTCTCAACGTGATTTACTTTGAAGGAGCCTGGCAATGAAACTCAGATCAAGCAGTTTGCCCGTTCCTACAACGCCCAGTTTGACATGTTCAGTAAGATCGAAGTGAACGGGGCCAACGCTCATCCTTTGTGGAAGTGGCTGAAAGACCAGCCCAACGGCAGAGGCTTTATGGGAAAGTAAGTGGGGTTTATTATGACACAAAGGCTTGTCTGAGGTAATTATAACAGGAATATTGATGATAATATAATGGCACGATACTTATCCACAAGCTGGTAAATATATTTTTCTTGATTGAGTGAGATGCTGTTAATGGATTATTAATCATCAGTGATTATTTTCTAATATGTGATTTGTTCTCATTTCTGCAGTAGCATCAAGTGGAATTTCACCAAGGTAAATATTTCCAGTTATTTATTTCATATTTAGACGTCAGCAGAGTTGATAGAGTTGACAATTAATAATCTATTCCCGTATATGTGCGCATCAGTGCTAAGCAGGTGCTCTTTTTATTATTGGAAGAAGTAAATGCTTTTCAAAGTGTTTCATTTAAAAGTTTTTCTTCTTTCTCTCTAGTTTTTGATCAACAGGGAGGGTCAGGTGGTGAAGAGATACGGACCCCTGGATGATCCAAGTGTATGTACAAACGTCTTTCTTTGTGACAGCTGGTGTATGCAGCTTGACTGTAGTACACTTTGTATAATTGGAAACCTTGGAAATTCTCTAGTTCTGCTGTGACTGTGAATGAGTTCAAGAAGTTAAATGGGCAAACAAAAGGCCAAGATTAAGCAAGGACATCCTTTGGGCTAAACGTGGAATTGACCTTTAATATAAACTGACATTATCTCTGGCCTCTAATTCACACAAACAGTGTTATAAGATTAAAAATTTGTGTGTTACTATAGCTGTAACTGCACATATTGTGTATGCATTCTTATGCCAACTTCCACTCCTGCTTTCTTTCCAGGTTGTGGAGAAGGATCTTCCCCGATACCTTTAAATGCCTCATGGATGATTGATGCCTCACTTACTGAGAGTCCATCGCCGTTTGATCTCCTTTCTCTGCCTCTTCAAGCTCCAGTGGATGTAGTTTGGGTTCAGCCCAGACCAGTGACGGTCTGCTCATAAACCCCCTTGGTGGACAGAGCAGACCTGATGAGAATGGCGTGCAAACCTCCTGGGAGGATTACCAAGCTGGCACTCATTTGGTTCTCTGGAGAGAAGGAGAGAGGATCCCTAAACGCATCATTAGCTCTTTTAGTAGATGAATGTGTGGCATTTCATTTTTTCATAATAACATGCATAAAGATTTTTGTTCTAATGATATTTTTGTCTGAGGTATTTTATTGTCTCTCAGGAAAACATTTTTCAAGATATATTATATCGTGTCGCTTGTAGAATAGATGTGCATTGATGTTTTGTCCTAAGCTACTGATGTGAACAATGATCTTTCATTCTGTATAATAGAAGTGGTGAAAAGTGACAGAAAACCCATTTCTGTCATACTGAAAAATGCAAGTGTGTGTGTTCATAAATGAGTGCCACAGCTTAAAATGAAACTGTGGGATTTGCTCTGTGTAGAAAAATAGACAGTCACAGATTCAGAGAACAGTAAGTCAATAATTGATGACAGGCTCTTTGTGATTGGTTTACACCATATTTATACATATACTGCGTGTGTTTGACAGGAGGTTATTACACACATGTAGTCCTAACACAATACAGATGATTAATGATATACAAATTAAACATTTAGACTTTCACATACAAACTATCTCCTCTGTCTCTTCAGGCCACTAAGAATAACTTAAATTAGACAACATGTAGTAATAGTAATACTGTCGTTAAACCTTGAATAAAGGGGAAACACCTCGTGTTTTGGAGCAAAAAAAAAAAGCTTTTATTTAGTCAAGATTAAGCAATCAAAGATGCGTTTGATATTCAATCCTGAATGATAAAAATGCAGAGGTCCAAAGGTCACAGCTAGGATAAGAAACAAAAAACGTTATTTTCATTAGACTTAATTGCAGCGGTGGAAGAAGTACTCAGATTAGTTACTAAGAAACCTAGTAAAAGTCTTGCTTTCAAAATCTTACTTAAGTAAAAATACAAAAATATTGGCATCAGAATGTACTTAAAGGACCAAAAGTTAAAGTACTAATTACGCAGAATGGCCCATTTCATAAGAATATATAATATATCATATTATTACACTATAATCATTAATAAATTCTTGTCTGTATTCTGTATTCATATTCTTGTATTCACTTTAATGATGCAGGTGATAAAGGTGGAGCTGATTTTTTAGTAACATTTTGTATTAATAATATGAAATTGTAAAGTAACTAGTAACTAAAGTTATCAAACTTTACACGTCTCTTTATTGTTGCTGCTGATAAAGGTGAGGGTGTCTTATTTGTTTACAATATTTTCAATTAATACTGTGAATGTGTAAAGTAACTAGTAACTAAAGTTATCAAACTAATGTAGTAAAAAGTTATTTCCTTATGAAATGAGTAGAAGTACAAAGTGGCATGAAATGGAATTACTCATGTAAAGAATCTCAACTCAGTACTTGAATAAATCTACTAAATTACTTCCCACCACTTAACCATCTCCTGCTTCTGTGTTTAAAGAGTCTTACTTTGGAGAGCAAAGTAAAGTAAAACACATAACGTAGATGTGTGGAGGCCCCCACCCTCACGGACTAAGAGCCCCTTTATGCTCCAGGCTGCAGCTCCCGCCTCCTCCTGCAGGGGACGCCGCGGCGCGCAGCACAAAACCCGGCCAGCAGCGGCTCCGGAGCGGCAGCGAGTGCGGCGCGGTCGGTCGGAGAGGAGCAGGAAAGCACCGCACGGATGACGGGACCGTAACGAGCACACCTCCCTCCGTTTGATCACCGCCACACATCCACCGACACCTCCCTCCCCCTTCCCGTCCTCCCTCCGCTGCCTCTCGCCGGGATCGTGCCGCCGCTGTGGGTCTTTTCTTTCGGCCGGCTCGCCTGTTTTTCCTCCGGGAGGCTGAATGGAAGCAGCAGCCGAGGGAGCGGTCGGGCTGTCGGAGGCCGGGGACGGGAGCCCGCTGTCCAGGGCCGCAGCATCCGACGATGGGGACACGGTGGTTGGAGTTAGCTACGGGATGGACGCCTCGGACATGGGTACCTTTTTTTTTTTTTTTTTTCTTCTAACTGTGGCCTTTCACATTACATTAAACCCGTGTGTGTGTGTGGTGTGTGTGTGGTGTTTATTTCATTGCATCCATTTCCATTCGTGATGCTGCAGCAGCTGCCGTGGACACAAAGTCCCGACTCATCTCATAGCTAGCAGGGAGTCGGTAGGCCAGGCTAGTATGGCAGCTTCAATCAGCTGACTGCATGAGGGGTGCAGGTAAAGTTAGTGTGTGTGTGTGTGTGTGTGTTATTTGCACATCCATTGTGCAGTCAGCAACACCAGTGCAATGAATGGATGTCTGCAATTATTTAATGCATTAGTAAATATATTTAAAGTAAGTAAATAAATAAGTAGTGACTTGTTTTGGCTTTATAGAAAGAGCCAGGGGTGTTTTTAAGATTTCTGACCACCTCTGCCTGACTAGGAACAAAAATTTTCCTTTACCTCCCCCCTTTCTCTGCCTTTTCTTCAGCTTTAGGCACCATCATGATCAGCACCTGTCACCCACAGGCTGCAGAGAAAAATGAAAATCTCCCATTATGTTTCTAAAGGAACCATTAAAGCCTCAAATTGGGCTCAGCATTTGCCACCATCTTGGCATTTAAAAAGAACTCCTTTGACATTTAAAGAAAAATTTGTTACTATATCTATATCTTTTTAATGGACGCTGCGTTATAAATGTGAATAAATGCACATTTTTTTCTCACAGTAGTAGAAGCACAGGTGTGGCTGAGAACGTTAACAATGGCTCAGTTGTGCTCAAGTGTCCCGGTAAGTCATCACAGTGTGACGGCACGAACAACACCAGGACCTTTAAACTGAAGAAGCTAAATGGAATTCAGCCATTTCATTATTTATACCCGTGCTTTTCCTACTGTGACACGTCAAAGTGTTTTTCCTTTTAGCAACCGAGGCTGCAGTGTATTATGAAAATGAATTATTAGAACCCAAGCTATATACCTGCAGATATTTTTCCATTAAATGTATCGGTGTTGTGTATTTGTCAACCAATATTTAACAAGGGATTACAGTAAAGAAAAGACAGATCGCACACCTTTGTTGTTCGACAGTAAAATATCCTGCTCGGTACCTACAGTTTCTTATCTACAGCATTTGTAATAACCAACTTTAAGGATCCTTTACAGAATGCTTGTTTGTGTTAAAGGTGTATGCTAAAAAATGAACATATGGTTATCAGATCATAATCATTAATTAACCTAAAAAAATTCAGTGTTTGTTGGGATAAACTGACTTTGTAATTCAAGAGGCATTTGGAAAGTTTCAGTCACTTCAGTGCAACCAAAGCTTTCCTAATTCAGCAAAGCAATGAAAATTAGCCACCGGTGTGTTAAAGCAGGTGCTGATTTGTGAGTTTTTAACACCATTTACAGTTGTTCTGCATTGAGTGTAAGCTGTTAGCTGCTTTGTCACCGCTGTGTCATGGCTGTTTGTGTCACAAGGTTACAGTCTGTCTCAATAATGAGAGAAGGTACGGCTAAGATGTAAATCACCTCCTCGCAGTTGTTGCTTAGGTTGCGGTCGAGGTTAATTGTGTTTTTAACTGTTGGATGGGGCAATTTATGTGGTATCACGCTTTTTAAGTTCTGTATTTATTTCGTGCTGCTGGAATTGATAAGTAGAAGAAGATTCATTGTGAAAAAAAAAGAGTTTTGCTCTATCTAGACTGGCCTTCTGAATAAACAAGAGACAATGAGGCTGTGCTTACAAAAAGGGAAGGTCACATTTTGATGAAGTGCAGTCATGTGTACAGAGATGTTAAAGAAGAAGTAGACACATGCATATAGATAAGATCACCATCATCTATAAACAGAAGAAAAATGTCCCTTGGGTCCCAAAATTTATAAAAACAAGCCTTGTTCAGTGCTTCAGTGTTGGTTTAAATCTTATTTTGTTACATCTAGTTACTGAGCTATTTATTTTTTGATAGGTGTCATTAAGAGTGACAATGATTTTGAAAACAAATGTTAGGTTAGATGAACTATCCTGTGCATGGTAAACAACTGCATCATCAACATAGAGATGGATGCTACCATACTGTAAACACAGCGTTATTTGATATAGCCAAGTGATGACTTTAAAGTATATAGTAGTGTGGATGTGTCTGTATTATTATGGTTGTGTGGCCTGTAGCTGTGGGCTCCTGAGTTTAACAGCAGTCAGCCATGTTGCATTCACTGTTCATGTTTTACTGTACATCACAGTTTGGGGATTTTCATTGTCCCGGGTGAGGAAATTGCTGACTTTGACAAGAGCTCAGAACCTCAACACAGAGCGGGCTCGTGAATCAAAGTGCTGTCGGGTGAGCGTTACTCGTCAAGCTCAGCTGTATCAGAGGGTGAAAATAGAAGTTGGGGGGGTTTGGCTGCAAAAAAAACCACTCTTTTCTAGCGTGTTTGCTGGCGCGTGTGTCATATACCCGGGGCAATTTTACAAGCGTGTACCTGCGCAGTCGGCACACCTTCGCATGCGATGGAAAACACAGACCTTGCTGGAGAGAGAGTGGGTTCACATGTGCAGATGATCAGCGTCAAACAAATGCATTATTGAGTACGCCTCTACCCTGCCAAATGTATTCTGGTTGTTTTCGTAGTATGATGTGATCTGTGGTGTGTTTACACTGGATAGGGTGGAGGACTAAAAGACGCCACTGCTCTTTGTTTAAGCTTCTTGTTTTTGAACGCACCATCTGTAATCGCATCACCCCGTTTAACCTCAGCTTCATTCTTGTCTGATGTAGGTTGTGTGTGTTTAAATATTACTGAGACAAAGCATATTTCAATTATGCCCATCATCATTCATGCTCTGATATGCTTTTAGATCAGCGTTTTAAAGTCCCATTGAAGAAAAAGCCAGTCTCGTCGATACCTTGCAACAAGTCGTCCAGTGAAACAACCGAGGAGTTATTCTGCCTCCAAACCAGCAAAAAACAGCGAGTGGGTTTGAAAAGCACAGTTTCTAATACAAACTTTTCTGTACAGCAGGGTGGGAAGTTATCACCAGCCACAAGCCAAATGTTGGATAAAAAATATGAGTGGCTGGCAGATTTTAGACACAAAATAATGATTTATTATTATTGTGATGCTGGTGATTTTGAACATTTATCTTTCAGTGGCTGGTGGATGTTCACATTTTGAAAAGTCAATTTTCCACCTTGCTGTGCAGCTATTGGATGCACACATAAATCTTTAGTTGTAGTTCCAGTGATCTGCTATAACAGCATTGCTGTGCTGTAGCAATATAAATAAACAGGCTACCACTGTACATCTGTGTGGTTTTACTCATTAATATTGGTCGGTGGTATGTTTCTTTCTCTCTGTAAAACATAAGAGCCTTAATACAGATAAATGCAAAATATAAGAGTTATTGCACAGCTTTGATGTATCACTGCAGGCCTGAAGCCCGGGTGCTTTGCAGGCTAATGGCGGTGAGACTCATCTAAACGCTAAAATAAAAAAGAGTAGAAGTTATCAAATGCTAACAGCATATTGTCACAATGATAATCCATCGCAACGACAAAAAAATGTCATAAAGCTCCAAGCCAGCGATATTATCAGACACCATGCTGCTCTGCCATTGTTTCTATCGCTGTTTGAAGTAATAAGCCTGTCAGTGGGCCATGTTGTGGTAGGATTTATTTAGTTTTTACTTAACCTACATTTAAGTTGTTGTTCTAATTCTCTGTATTGTATTGCCACTATAGTTGTGTGTGTGTGTGTGTTCTCTAATACAAAGGAGGTAAATTAAGCCAGGTTGCCTGATAAGTCCCGCAGCAGGGAGGGGCCGGTGTGGATCACACTGTGTAACTCCCATGCAGCATCTGTCAGTGAAGGGTCTGACAGGGATGGTCCATGAGAGGCTATTCATCTGACATGCGTGAACCCAGGCATCGTGTTCATTTTAATGGCAGTGTATTAACCGTGTGGCATGGGCTGTGGACAAAAGGGAACGGATGGAAATGTCAGCTGAAAAGGTCTTGCTCAACTCTTATTGGCTCCTGGAGATGGTTGGTGCTCACGCGGGCACGTCGAAGCGAGAGGTCGGCCGGCGTCAGATCGTGCGTATGTGTAATTGCAGGCTGCGGCGCTCGGCTCAGCTGCTCTGAATGTGTGAATACAGCACTGTGTGGGTGTCACAGCTGGCTGTTAAATAGCTGTCTGAGCATTTAGTCCCATTCCGAGCTCCTCATCCTCAGGCAGCCATAATTTGTCCCTATAGTCTTCTGTCGACAGCATTAATCTCACTTATCTTCTCCCCACACTTGCGCTCAACTCCTCTCACCTTCAACCTTAGCTACAGCCTCCTCTCCTCTCAGTCCAGTGTGAGCTACAACTCATCCTCCTCCTCCCCTCTGAGTGATTCCCTTGGCTCAGCCACTCATTCGTCACTATCCATCAGTCCTCCCCCCTCTGTGTTTTTCTCCGTTCTCCGCTTTAGGCAAGGCCTGTCACAATTGCTGACGGAGGCACAAAGGGTGGTTGCCTTCTGTGGAATTTATCATCCATTTGCTTCCTCCTTATTCTATCTGCAAGGTCTCTCTCTATCTCCCTCTCCCTCTCTCTCTCTTTTGCCCTCTGTGGTTATGCGTGCCAGTATCACTTTGCACCCCGGTGGCCAATTCACGGGGCTTGCATAGGATTTTGACCCTCTGCCGGGTTTTTTGATGTCACATTATTTCACGCAGATGATGACGCAGTTTGGTTACGTCTTATGTGCTGCTGATTTTCTCTGCAAGAGGGGGATGTGTGCCACAGTAGCTATTTTAAACAGACAACCACAGCAAAGCAGGAGCGGCGTGTTTGCTGCTGTCTGTCTTTGTGCTCGGCCAGGTTTTTTTTTCATTTTTATTTTTATTTGGAGAGTAAATACAGGAGATGAAGATGTAGACAGGGAGGAGAGACTTATAAAAAAATCCAGGCTGTTTTTTTTTTTTTGTTTGTTTGTTTTTTTTCATCTGTTGCGGTGACTTTGCAGCTGTTAAAGTCTAAATGTGCCTGTTAGGGAAATGCGGGGACACAAAGATGATTTTAGAAAGTTTAGGTTTGGAAAGTAAGGCTTTATTTAACCAAATCAAACATTTAATCTATAGAAAATATAAAGTTGCAAATGTTTAAAATACATAAGCAGAAAAAATAGGTTAAATGAACAGATTGAGGTCAACAAAACAATAATACAGCAGAAGTCTGAAGTGAACAAACCTGACCTAATGAATGACTCAAAAAGAGGAATGCATATATAACCACAGGCTGGCCTACATAAACACAAAGGGGGGACATATCAGAGTCCTGCGTGGGTCCAGTTTTGTAAACCTGCACCCACAAAGCTTAGTACCCAGAGTCAAATCTGGACCCGTCCCAGCCTGGTAACACAAGTCCCATGACCCAAGCCATGATTGAACACACACAGGCGATACAGTCAGTCACCCCACATCACTGTGTGGGGTCCCTTTATGTGTGAGTATAGGGGTCAAATGTCATGTCATAAGCTGTCATAATACAAAAAAAACGTGGTGGCTAATTTGGCTTGATAATACTAGCTGATTTTAATGTCAATCAATCATTTTAATTTCTGAAAACAGTTCATTTTAACTGGTGCCCATACTTGTAAATTTATATAAATGTATTTTTTACCCGTGACAGCCTTTTTTTGTGGGTTTCATGGAGGGTACCTGAACTGGTGCAGGACTGTGGAGAAACATAACTCCATACAATAGACCCAATAATGCCAAAGTACAAATCAAACTAATACAGCCAAAACCCAATACTGCCCAGCACAGGGTATTAGCTTCTTCTCCACTTCCTGTTTGAGCATAAATGGCTGCCTTATACAGTGCCATGAATATGTATTTGCCCCTTCCTGATTTCTGTGTTTTTTGCATATTTATCACTCACGGAGGTTTCAGATCATCAAACCAATTTTAATATCACACAGAGACAACCCAAGGAAATACAAAATGCAGTTTTTAAATGTTGATTCCATGTATTAAGGCACAAAAAAAATCAAAACGTATCTGGCCCTATGTGAAAAAGTAATTGCCCCCCCCCTTGCTAAAACTCAAAGTAACTAACTGTGATTAACAACAGTTTTTGGGAAAGCTGAGTTCAATTCTACAAGCCACACCCAAACCTGATTGCCACCACCTGGGTTCAAATCAAGAAATCACTTAAATTGGATCTGTTAGACAAAGTGAAGTAGGCTGCAAGATCTCAAGAACATGCCACGATCCAAAGAAATTCCAGAAGAATTAAGAAAAAAAGTAATCGAGATCCATCAGTCTGGAAAAGGCTACAAAGCCATTTCCAAGGCTGTGGGGATCCAGCGAACCACTGTCAGAGCCATTATCCACAAATGGAGAAAGCTGGGAACAGTGGCAAACCTTCCCAGGAGTGGTCGACCACCTAAAATTACTCCAAGAGAGTGCGACGGCGGCTAATCCAGGAGGTTACAAAAGACCCTCAAAAAACATCAAAGGAACTGCAGGCCTCGCTGGCCTCAGTTAAGGTCAGTGTGCATGACTCCACCATAAGAAAGGTACTGGCCAAAGGTGGCATCCATGGCAGAGTACCCAGGCGAAAACCACTGCTGTCAAAAAAGAAAAAAGAACACAAAGGACCGTCTCACATTTGCCAAAAGGTATCTCGATTATCCTCAAGACTTTTGGAGAAACATTTTGTGGACTGATGAGTCAAAAATTGACCTTTTTGGAAGATGCACAGCCCGCTACATCTGGCGCAAAAATGGCACAGCATTTGACAAAAAGAACATTATGCCCACAGTAAAGCATGGTGGTGGCAGTGTGATGGTCTGGGGTTGCTTTGCTGCCTCAGGACCAGGACAACTTACTGTCATTGATGGCATAATGAATTCTGGTGTTTACCAGAAAATTCTGAAGGACAATGTCAGGCCATCAGTTCGTGCCCTCAAGCTCAAGCGCTCTTGGATCATGCAGCAGGACAACGATCCAAAGCACACCAGCAAGTCCACCTCTGAATGGCTCAAGAAAAACAAAATGAAGGTTTTGGAGTGGCCAAGTCAAAGTCCAGATTTAAATCCAATTGAAATGCTGTGGTCTGACCTTAAGCGCGCGGTTCATGCAAGACGACCCTCCAATATGGCTGACTTGAAAAGATTTTGCAAAGAGGAGTGGGCCAAAATCCCTCCACAGCGTTGTGAAAGACTCATCACAAATTATCGCAAACGCTTTGATTTCAGTTATCGCTGCCAAAGGTGGCCCAACTCCCTATTAGGGTTCAGGGGGCAATTACTTTTTCACATAGTGTTAGATAAGTTTTGTTTTTTTTTGTGCCTTAATAAATGGAATCAACATTTCAAAACTGCATTTTGTATTTCCTTGGGTTGTCTCTGTGTGATACTAAAATTGGTTTGATGATCTGAAACCTCCGTGAGTGATAAATATGCAAAAAACACAGAAATCAGGGAAGGGGGCAAATACATATTCATGGTACTGTACTCCAGCTCATCTTTCGGTCAGACAGCTCAGCAGCAGCAGCGCGTGGAGAAACAAAGACAAAACCAGGTACAAATTGCAAACCACTCTGATAAGATGACCACTAAATGTTAACCAAAAAATGTGAACTCAGACTGAAACAAAGTAACATAATGTAAACCAGGATAAAAATAAACATACTTGACAAAAATTGCATTTGGTGATTATTAGTTTGTTTATGCCATATGCACTGATATGATTAAAGAAACTTCATTACTGACACTGTATGATGTCGGCCATCTTTAGGGCCACTGGATGAGCCTCTGGTTCAGTTTTACACTGACATGACTGCAGTGTCATGACTGCTCTGGCTTCCCTCAGAGAAGAAATAAGGCACAGACCTGCTGTTTTCAATTAGGAGAGTTACCGGGCCCACTGTGCAGGCTATTATTATTTCATAATCAGCACCTGGAGCATGAGCACAGGAGCATGAAGCTGTCAGACTTATCTGCATTCAAGTTGAGCATGCTTAGGGCTTCAGTAATTGCACCTAGTCTGGTGTCTGTCTTTGTTTCCTCCACTGTCAAAAACATGCACGTCAGGTAAAGTGGAAACTAAATTTGGCTGTAGATGTGAATTTGTGTGTAAGGTGTGTGTGTGTCAGCCCTGTGATAGACTGATGTACCCTGCGTCTTGCCCAGTGGGTGCTGAGATAAGCCCCAGATAAGCAAAATTGATTGAAATGATTAACTGATATTAACCAACAACTTTTTCAGTAGCTGAATCAAGTATTCCTTTTTATCCGTTTAAGCCTCAGGCCTTGTGTTCCTCTTTTTGTGTTCATACTTTTTAATTATTAAAGTTATGTATAGTTAATCAATTAGTTGATCAACAGAAAAAAAATCATCAGCAGATTCCAGCTTCTCAAATGTGAATATGTGCAGCTTTTCTTGTTTCTCCACTGAAGTAAATTAAATATCTTTGTTTTTTTTTGTTTTTTTTTTACTGTTTTGTACCAATAGTTGGTCTGACAAAGCAAGACATTCGGCGGCGTCCTCTTGCATTCTTGGAAATTGTAATGGGCTGTATGCACTTATTATGATATTTCAGTCAATCCAGACAATTTGTCAAAGATTATATTTAGCTGCAGCCTCATGAGACAGACCAAACATTGATTAAAAATGCTCTTTTGGCTTGTTTGTCATAACAATCTGGCCACTTGCTTATTAGAAGTCATCACATCCCAATTAATTGTTTCTCTAATTCAGGTTTAGGGTCAGTTAATAATTAAAACTGCCCAGTTTTTAGATTCTCACAGTAGTTTCAGAATAAAAAGAGGTTCATCTCTGTCAGTAATTTAGTCTGCTCAAAGTGAACGACAAGCAAAGCATTAAGAAGCAGGAGAGAGAGATGCTGGAGGGTTGATGTAAGTTTAATGGGATCTGAGCAGTGAGAAAATATAATCATTCATTAAACAGTGCGAGCCTAGTTGGAAAATGCGATCTCCCCAACCCTGGTCTGAAGAATACTCTACTGGCATCCCATCTGATGGTGAATTTGCATCATATAACAAGATGTAATAATTTAATAATCTAATAAATGTCCAAGTAATTATCTCAGTCAGAATTTCATTGCGGCGAGTAATGGTTGGCATTAAATTTTTGCAGTGCAGTGCAGTTCAAACCATTGTGTTTCTTCAAGCTGTTCTCCATCAGTGAATTCCAAATGGATTATTATTTGCGCCCTTATATGCTAATTACGCACATAAACACTGACTGGAGTAAAGGTGCAGTGTAAATGTTTCTCTGCTGTTTGGTCCATAAGTCCAGCGCCTGATGTCTTCCAGTTTGTGACGTTACAGTTTTAACATATTGTCGCGCCCCAGATCCCATCAGCGTGTGATTATTGCTTTCCTCGCACTGCTGGGAAAAATACTGTCCTCACTCCTCTCTCCACGGACAGCGCTGTGTTTCCTCCATGTTCCGACATTCTGGGGGCAGCCCGGAGAAGAGGCTTCATTTTTCCATACAGGTTCGAGCCAGATCAGCAGCTGTGGGCTGTGTTATTTGCTGCATTGTATTTTACAAAAGGCCAAGGCTGTTGTCAGTTGTTCTGTGGATATTCATCTGGGCCCGCAGCAGCCGTGGAAAGGATTTCTCTTTGAAACCACAGGCGGTGCAGCCTCACACTGCGCATAAGAGATGGAGGCAGCCTAGCGTTAGCCGAATGGTAAATGATGAAGCACACTTTGCTGAGTAACCAACCGTATACCTGAGGCTGCTGCACAACAGCGGCGCCAGATCATCGGCGCTCGACGTATTCACTTAGACGGCAGCCCACAGAGGTGGTCTGAGTGGCGTAGGGTGTCTAAGTTGAACGTGTCTGGGGTGCGTGCTGGGATGAATGCAGAGCCACAGAGCGTATGGATGATGGCAGAAGACAGTTACCCCTGAAGCACGCTGTTAACTCGGAGCAGTTTAAGTCACATTTTCTGCTGCTGCCTTTGTTGAGTTTAAACAGAAACTGATTCTGAATACCAGTCTTGTGAGTCATTTGTTCAAGAGCTTCATTACAGCTAGACAACGTAATGAGAGGTATGCATGTGTAGGAGAAACAGCTCCCTGTGTGTGTTCAGTTAGTTGTAATGGTTTCCCGGGTGACACAGAAGTTTTATACATTTTCTGCACTGAAATCCAAGATGTCAGACGAAATGTGCAGGCGTCTGTGTGGGTTCTTCTGTGCAGGTATGAGCAGCAATTACCTGCGCTCTTGTGCTCCTCACATCGTTAGAGCAGATTACCTTCCACTGAGTCACCGGTGCCAGAAGATGCTGCTCTCAGCAATAACGGTGGCACACAGGAGTCGAGCTGATCACCACCCCTGTTTGTTTGTATTATCTACTCCTCTCCCATGACTCCCAGGCTCCCCTCCTCTCCTCTTCAGTCCCTAAAAGGACCTCCTTCTCCTCGCTGATAGCTTTGACTGCATTTTGAGGATCAGCGAGGATCACTGAGTCTGCTTCTGATCTGGGAGCTCAGTAATGAAAAACATACTGAAATTGCATAAGAGTTTTAGCACTTGCGTGTGTTTTTTTTGTGCGTGTGTGTGTGTGTAATTTTGCTGGGAGGACTAAGCTATTTTTAGCTTTGCCCAGAGAACAGGGTGCTGCTACTCAACCCTGCCAGTCTCTTCAGGAGCCGCAACACTTCCCTGAGGGAGTATAGGACACACACACACACATACTCGTGATATATCAATCCAGTGGTATTAATACGGCTTTCCCACCAGCCACCGTCCGGGAGAAAATGTAAACTGTCATCATGAATACAGAACTACCAATTACTACAACTCCTCTCCTGATGTGTATTTGTACTGACTCAGTGTGCACGTTGTGCTCAGTGTGTATCCATATGCATGCGTGTGTGTCTCTATGGTGAGTGTAAAAACAAACTACTACCACTGTGGTGTTCATAATGTTCTGTCAGGACTTGGCCCGTGCAGCTACACTCCTCTTCAATAACAACACCTCTTTCTGCATCCCTTCGCTTTGAATTCTTATTTCAAAGTCCGCTGAGCTTTGAGGCCCCTTCTGAGGAAAAAAAAAAGACACTTTCATACACACCTGTTCCATTAGTCCGACCAGCAGTGTGAAATGAAGATGTGCCCGTTGCAGCCTCCCCTGCGCGGCAGCGAGATTTAGACTGGAGCCACGCCGCAGCCGTCTCTGCCACTTCACGACGTCGGTTTGAATATCAAATAGATGGATCTGGGTGGTGATGGCAGACGACTGGCAGGTGTGGCATTTTAAATGATTTTGGAGATTTTTGTCAGCCTCTCAGGAGCAGAGAAATGTGGACAATTTCACACATGTATTACATTTGACATATTTGACATATATTACACATATGTGACTATATAACAGAAACACACACATACTTGCTATCTGTGTCTCTGGATTGATTTTAAGACTGTTGCATCTTCCCCAATGCTGAAGCAGAGCAGAGACAACCAGCAGAAAAACAGACAGACGGTCTCTTGACTTCCACCTGTCCTTGCGTCGGTGCCATCTTATCCTGATAATCCAGACAGTTGGTCGAGAGAATGGGATTGGGATTAAGGATAGTAAAGAAACAGTGACTGCGACTTAGCCGGCGTTGCTTTTATGCTTCTGTCTGCCCTCGTGACACTGACAGAACCTCAGAAGATTCGGGTTTCTGTCTTCTGGGCGAACCACAAATTGAGTCTGGCCAGCCGGAGTTGAGGGAGCGAGTTGTTTCCAGCTCCGAGACGCTGGAAAAGGCCAGAGCTGGAAACTATAGGTGTTGGTCCGCTTTTGGAATCTAGTGTGTTGTTTTACAGCTCTGCGATAGTTTGTTGTGTTAAGAAAATCAGCTGTGCTTGGCCTGTTTTAATGTGCTTAAAAGGCAAAGAAAACCAGGACTGGTGCTGGAGTTTTTCTCTTGAAGATGACTCAACATGTATGCAACAGCAGGCTCACATATAAACTAAATGATCACATGTCTCTGTTTTTTTTATTTTTATTGCATCCTGATTACTTATTTTGGGTAAATGATTCAGTGGCAACTTAAACTCAAATGTCCAAAAATTATTTTAAGAAATATAAACAGCCAAAAAAAGCCAGGGCTGAATTGATAACAGTACAGTATTTAACTGAGAAAAGCAATCAAATCTGCAAGAGGCAGCTATAAAAGAAGGTACAAAGAAGATATACACTATTTTAGAAGTTAAATAGTTAGTGTGTGAATAGATTTGTCTGCCAACCAGTCATGAATCTGTAACTGTTTGGACAATCAAATTTGGTATTTTTGATTCTCTTTGAAGCACAATGACCAAGATTCTCCCAATTTGTCTTCTAGGTTGCGAATATTTGCTGCTTTTGTCTGTTTTCTATGATAGTGACCTGATGTCTTTGTTTTTTCTTCCAGTCAGTCGGAGAAAAAAAGAATCAACACATCAATCTGTAATTAAAGGCTCCCTCCCGTCATAAAGGTTTTTATTTCGACTTGGCAGCAGTTTGTCTGTGCGCAGACTGTGTTGTGCATCATCTAGCTCCAAGCTAAACGTCTCAAAGGGACGGTTTTTGGAGCCAGCAGAAGGCAGGGAGCCTTTTTATTAGGCCCGCTTGCTTACCTGATGTCATTGATCATAATGGATGACTTGGCATCGTGAAAAGCTGTCCTCTCCCTCCCTCCGCTTCCTCCGTACATTCACCGTATTACCCAGAGTGCATGATATGCTCTGACAGCAGAGGACGGAGCAGCACCCCACCCCTTTCCGTGCGCATTGCTTTGTTTGGTAAATCAGAGGAATGCTGGGGGGAATTGTTGTAGGGAGAAGGTTGTGTTTGCGCCCCGACACCACCAACATGCCAGTTTAAGACGCGATATTTAGAGTTCAACCGTGCAACTTTCATTACTCAGTGTAGCAGTCTGTAAGTGGCTGGCATATTCGATGTGTGTGTGTGTGTGTGTGTGTGTGTGTGTGTGTTTACATCCAGAAGCAGTATGGATAAGCCATAAGGACATTATTCTGCCGTAATTGCGAGCAACGTTTAAAGCCTCTTTGAAAAGCTTAGCATTAGGAAGTTGATGACTCCTTAATTATTAGTCTTGCCGTCCAAGCAGCTCAGCACCAATCGAGGGGAATTGTCGATACTCTCAGACGCACGCATAGATACCCGGCTACGTCTGCACATGTTTGCATGCGTATCAGCGCCGGGCTTTAGAGCATCCTGTTAATGTGTTTGTGCAAGCTAATAACATGTCCTAGTTATAGGAACACAAGGAGGCTCTCTGGTTGAGTTAGGCCAGATTACTCTGAAAGAAACCATGATGCTGTGGCATGTAAACACATCACCCACGTTTTTTTGATCGCTGCCCACCATCTGCGCAGGTGAGCCCTCGACACGAATCACATCAGAGGGAGTCAGAAAGACAAAACAGGATTTGAAAAGAGTAGTTTGACAGGACACTCACCGGAGTTGGAGTGACGTCGAGTGATATTTTGCGTGCACAGGAACAGATATTTTTCTCTGGACGCAGTGACAGACAAGATTTGTGTTTTTGTGCAGATAAAACCATTTTATTTTCTGATTGTTAAAAGGTGCTGGTAGACAGGTTTTGTTACTTCAGACAGAGCCAGGCGAGCCATTTCCTCCTTTTCTCCAGCCTGTATGCCAAGATTAGCTCATCATCTCCTGGCACTTGCTTTATATTATTTCACAGACATTAAAGTGGTATTGATCCTTTTTTTTTATTTTTTATTTTTTTTTTTTATTTTTTTTTTTTATCTAACTCTTGCCAAGAAAGCAATTAGGCATATATCCCAAAATCTTCAACTATTCCTTTTAAACAATTTAAAGATTAAATATTAAACCAAAGTCATCTCATGCTGCTTCTCAATTACTCGTGATAAGAGGAGATGATTTGGTGTGAAAATGTGGATAGGCAACGATAACACAAAGCTCAACTGCTGGGTGGCACAGAGATAAAAAAGTGTCTTAAAATAATGCCTGCTCAGACGACAGAGCTATCAGAGGCCTGGAGATCAAGTAAACATCATATCCTGAATATCGACTCATAACTTAAATTTGCATACAAACATCCTCAATTAGGCCTCTTTACTGCCTCCGCTTTTCCATTCTGGGCCGGAGACAGAGCGCTCGCCGACTGGTGCGCTCATGGAAAAATACACAAACCTGCTGGCTCCTCGCGGGTTCAAAGGCTCAAGGGTGAAATGGCCTGACGACACTGATTTAGGATCAGTTTGCCTTCCCTCCGTCCAAACAGCAGCCATCATCACGTTGCGTAACTCTCCTGCGTGAAGCGAACTAGGCTGAGGTTACCGTAAATTAACATATTCTAAAAAAAGGAGGCACTCGAGGCAGCCCTATCTGACACTCGTCTCATACTGTTGTCAGAGGTGATATTATAATCCCACAGCATTGTTCACAAGGCAAACACACTGAAATGAGACTTGGCAATGCTGTGTTTTACCTCATTTTGTACCAGGTTTGACACGATAACGCCGCTTCATTGTGCCGAGTAAAATTAACAGCCGATCGATGGCAGGAGCACCATCACTTAGCCTCTGCCGATATAACAAACAATCATCTCAAAGACTGCCTCTTACTTAGCTCTTCCTCCCGGGAGTCCCACTATTGATCCCGATCTGGGTCGGACACTGTCGTCAGTAAGACACATGGGCGCTGCCTACAGTGTGTGATGTTAACAGTTAGATGAGACATTATTTGTTTTAAGCTCATTTTCTTGTCGATGTGCACCAAGCCATCACATAGATCTGCTGTCTTTTTGTCCTTAATGTCGTTTAAAAAGAAAGAGCAGAGATTCATTAGTCTGCCTGCATGTGTGTCTGTGAGCTGTATCATATACGAGTCTTGCTTTGCTGTGTGACTGTGCTAATGCCCCATTTAACAGCAGCATGAAAGGACACGTGAAAGGCAGCATCTGTCTGTTGATTCCAGGCGCACGTGCGTTGGTCATAAAAAAAAAAAACTCTGGTTGACCTCAATTGGGACACCGCGCATAGAAGAGGGAGAAAAAGTGTGCGCACAAGTGCGTGTGTGAGGGAATATAAACGTGAGGCCGGAGCAGATATTTCTTTATATATTTACTGTGCAGTGACAAAGTCCAGTTTATTGTAAGGGATTACTGTCACAGTAAAGATAATTTGAAAGGTTTTAATGAAAGTGTGCCATGAAGACTAAGAAGTCCCCTGTAAAGTTCAAGAAATTCCCCAGGAAAAGGTTAGTAGTGTGCTGGATCTGCACTATCCTGCACATCATAAAGAAAGTATGGACAAGAATTGGTTTTAAGTATGTTTGTGTGTGTCTGACTGTGTTACTGTTGCAGAGATCTTTCATATAATGCTGGATAGGAGCCGTGTACACTAGAGAAAACACACAGCCATTGGTGTTAATAAAGGGTGGTGAAGCAGAACACATTGTCCAGTCTGTGTTGTTTACTCGTGTCTGTGTGGGCAATGGTGTGAGTGTTATCACGATTTTAATGAACACTATATCCAGCGATCTGATTAAAGCATATAGGCAGAGTAAATTTGGGATGCACTGATCTGATACGTCTGATTGTTTTTGGCATCATATGCTTAAAATGCATGAATTTCTCCACTTCTGCTAAATAAATAAGCGATGATGAAACACTGAAGACTGGTCCCCAAATGGCTCCACGCAGATTTTAACTTGGAAAAAGAAAGCCGAAGCTGGCATGAGATTGGTACTCTGTGTCTGAGCTTTGTTTTTTGGAAGGAAAAGAGATGAGTATCCCTGGAGTAAATCTTTTTCATGTAATTGAATAATCAACATGTAGCTCAGCCAGATGAATAGGTTGTGTTACATGCTTTTCTGATGAATCAGTACTCCTGTTGCCAGCATTATGTTCAGGCATTGTTATTGCAAAGTAGATGGCTGAATCCATTGTTTGGAGTTGTAGGAACTCTGTAATATTTACTTGTTCTTATTGTCTATTTTTCACAGTTTCTAACAGGAAAGGTATTTCCAGCGGGTACCTGCCTTGTTAATTCTGTGTGTTGTATATAAGCTCTGTAAAGCCAATATACAGGGTGTGGTAAAACTCTGTGGTTCAGTAGTAATGTGTCTATGTGAACATGTGATCATATATATCCTGCATCAAACACGGTGTGTGTGTGTGTAAAAATTATATAAATAAGACCGTCTCGCTTCATCTCCCATGGCTATCACCAGCAGGTAATGGACCGCTCTCTTAAGGCTTGTAAGAGTGGGCCATTAAACCAACACATAGCAGCCCGGCTAGGCAACAGTCTCAGCTAGAAGCTATTTATTTGGATGGGTCTATTTGTTGTTCCATCCCCTGCAGAACTCCACAGACTGCAGCTGCAGCATGATGTTGGAGCAGGGCCTATTTTACATCGTGTCCTCATTCTGAAGCCTCTTTACGTAGTCAAGGATGGAATCACTCAGGTACCTGTTAAAGGTAAATGGAGGTATGGTAATGCTGATAACATGTTATCACATCAGACTCCTGTGCTCCTGGGCAGTGAAGTATTCCTGAGGATCGTCTAGAAATATTTTTACAGTAAAGTCATCATGTCAAGTATGTAAAAAAAAAAAAAAAAAAAAAAAAAAAATAAGCGTTCTTATAAATGTATTAGTAGTATTAAAGTAAATGAGATAAAGACTAGCAGGAAAGGTGATGTCTTTATTTACAAATGTTACTCTAAGGTACATTTTTACTACATTTTACAGTCTGTATAACCTTCATCTCCCAGTACTAACGTATTGAGCTTAACACAGAAAAGATCCATCCATCTTCTAAACCTGCTTATCCTGAGCACACACAGGGTCATGCAGGGGTGCTGGAGCCTGTCCCAGCTATCTTTGGGCGAGAGGCAGGGTACCACAGAAAAGATGAACCCCGTTATTCTATCCCATCATGCCCCCTGTCATAACTCCCTCCTCTGTATTTCCTATCATGTAATACGCCCTCATCATCTTTATGTCTCTCCATTTCTGCTACGTTATCACTCCAGCGCCATAGAAACAGCAGCAGGGCCGTTTGCTTGCATTCACAATTGTTCTTTTGTAATCATAATGTTAATACATTTGGCGTGAACATAAATCGAAGGGCCAAAATTTAAATGCAGTTCTGCATGGCTCTTACTCGAGCTTTCACGCATCTTGTCTCTGGCAAGAGCCGATCCCTGCCTTCCCATAATTTGATTCATTCACTGTAATGGTGTTCATGTCTGTCTTTCCCTTCATGCTGCAGAGGACAGGGATAATAGATGGATTAAGGATTCAGATCTTATATTGATGCAGTTGTTTTTTTTATGGTTGTAAAAAGCCTTATATGTACCTCATAGTCAGGCTGCAGATTAATGCACTGTCTGGATAGACTTCTGATGTTCAGAGCGGCTTCTGATACAGCAGATTTGTCCTTAATTGGTAAATGTGTCTCACAGATGCCTATAACCTGAGTGTGAATCATCTTTTTTTAATGTAAAGTCACATAAGCCCTGATTTTTGCTCTATATCAATTTCAAAGGCATCAAACTATTTTGGTGATATGATATGATGTTTAAGTCTGTTAATGATTGTTGATAATGAGATTAGCTGAGAGGAAAGGGGACCATCTAAACTGTACTGCGTGAGTTCAGATCGGTCTGCGTTTCCGGTTAAACTGTCACGGTGGTGGTTCGCTCAGCGTCGAGTAGGGGGCAGAGATTCGAGCACACGCATGGGCACACACAGCCTGACTCTTTCACTGCACACACACTTTACACACACACACACACACACACACACTGCACACTGCCTCGAAACCTTTAGTCTCAGCTAGCAATTGCACACTCACGCCCCCTCGCTATACCTCCGCCCACAAGCACACTCTGAGGGCAGTCTTAACAGGTGAAGGCATGCAGAAAAGGAGCAATACATGACAATAAACAATAAACATACGCACAAATGCAGACAAACACAGAGAAGGGGCATTTGGAAATAACAGAAGACATGTGAAGGAACAATGCTTACGTAGCAAATCACATGCAATCACATGCAGGGACCTACAGTATGGTATGGTAAAAAAAAAAAAAAAAAAGAGTGCCTCCTCTTTAATTATCTGCATTGCAAACATTCCTTCACCAGCAGCAAATTTTATTCCCTGGATGTTCCAGCTTGCAGGGATTGCATTGGCACGCTTTGGCTTGCTTGCATCATCCCAGTGCGAATATGCGTGTGTGTGTGTGTGTGTGTGTGTGTGTGAGACGGAGGGCAGGAGATAGCAAGACAGAGCAGGAGAAGGGGGGTGGCAAGCAGGCTATTCCGTGGCTCAGTCACATGGGCGTCCACGAGAGGCAGGCAGACAGGCGCACACAGGCGGAGGCTGGCTATCAATTCAGCTGCAAGCTCAAGAGTCAAGCTGCAGAGAGATGCTATCCCACTCCTGAGTGACACCGGCTTATATATATGTTAGCTGTGAGTGTCTCAGCTGCTGAGGGAGGCTAATTCATTTTGTACCGGTTGGAGCCTCCAAAGATTACAGCCAGAAAAAGTCTTGTTTCATCCCTGCAAAACAGTGACAGTTTGGGGTAAAGGGGCCTTCTTCGCTGCAGACATTTTGGCATGTCGTAGCAGAAGGAGCACAGGTGTAGCTGGCTCACTGGCTGTGGTTTACTTTAACGACTGAATGGAGCTCTAACTAGCTTATAATAGGTTCACCTGCTCTAACAAGACAGAGTGTGAGTAAGGAGTGTAGCAGCATCAGACAATAGGCCCATTTCACTGCAGACGTTTTGACATGTCACAGCAGGAAAAGCACAGGTGTATTAAGTAATATCAATGATGGCTGCGTTCCACTTAGTTGACTGGTATTGCGCATGGTGGCTTCCTGGAATAACTCACTGGGACGCTAAATGAAGCGAAGCCATCGTTTATATTTTTACTTCCATGTGTGCATTTCATGTTGAGACAAGTCAAAATGTCTGCAGTGAAAAAGGCTTATTGTGGCTGAAGAAACCTGCTGTTACCACGTTCTGTGTTTTTCTTTTTTTTTCCTTCCTAACATAGTAAATAGTAATTTTCTTAGTAATGCTGTTAATTCACTAGTAAGTGCTGATGGCAGTCAGGAGCAGCAAAGCACCAGGTTGGCTCGCACTGGGCACCGTTTACAAGCAGAAGAGGCGTCATTTTACACGAGAAAATCACACAGTTAAATTAAAGATTTAAATGACACACTGACACTGTACTGGGACATTTGACTGGAGCGGAGCGATAGTTAATGTTATCAGCAACGCCTGTTCATTTCCTACAAGTCAAAATGCAGCCGTGAGCAATAAAAAGCAAATCTGTTCATTCAAAAATCAAAACTGCAGTGCTGTAAATAGTAGTGCATTTGCTGAAGTGAAAGAAAAATGCAAAGTAGTCACATAAATAAAACTAGGAGTATTTTATCTCATTGCTGATGTTCTTTTTATCTCACTTTATTTATTCATAGCAGTTGGACTGACTACGATATCGGTTATGATGAGCAGAGAGGGAATCAATCAGCCTGTCTGAAGTCCTGTCTCGTCGCCTCTCTCTGTATATTTCCACCCTTTCATTTGCTCATTTTGCATTTTCTCTTTCCTGCCCTCCTGAGCCTTCTCTCCATTATTATGCCAAATCTTGTACATCTATGATTATGCATCTATTTCAGGCCCTTCCTGGTGAAAAAACAGTCCAGTGATTGCCTTTCTCTGCTGCCTACATCCTGTTATTAGACTAAAAATTATCACAACATAGCAGGATGTGACTTTTGTTTGATTTTTGAGATTGCGATATGTGTGCTGTTTGTTAGTCTCCTGGTAAAGCGCAGCCTCGATAATATTAGACTTACAAATCCTGCTGAGGAGTGCGAGCTTCTAGTATACTCCCACTCCTACAAACTCATCACAGATTTTGACTTTGCAGACAAATTGTTCTAATGTTAAGTTAAATGGAAAAACAAGTGTCTTGTGAGCAACTGTAGTAAAAGGGCGTCTGTATTAATGTTTATGTATTTTTAACCCTTTAGTCTTAACATTTTATCTAAATGTGACTTTGATTGGATTTTACTTTTGGCTACTAGTGACTATTGTTTATCCCATATAATTTGTGCCTTGTTCTGACCATGTGTACTGTGTAAGGTATTTCTAATCTCAGTTAGATCAACATACCGAAACAAGACAAGGCTGTAGATGAGTCCACCACATTGACTGATTTTTGTGTGATAATTAGCACAAAATACCTGTGGATGATGGGAATGTCATTAGTTTTGGTCATAAACCAAAGTGTTGGACAAATTGAAATTAAGACCAGATGATGAAGAGCTAAGGCGTCCATCACAAATGTCAACCTCATGGCGGCGCTAGTAGAAATGTCCAGGAATCAACAAAGTCTGTAAGATTAATCCTCTGAGATATTTCAGTTTGGACCGAAGAGGTGGACCAACAGACAGACCGAGACAGCCACTGCTAGAGCCAAGCATGCTGCTGGCAGGGCTAAAAGTGCATGAAATCACACACACACACACAGTACACAGGGCTTTACACATGAGCCACATAAGGACTCGGTGCCCTTGTAGCTGATGCTATTGTTCCCTACAGTTCCTCTAGCTGACAGGCCCTTACTTGTGTTTGACACCGTTATTACATAATGTTGGACTGCTGCGTCCACCCTGTGGGATTCATCTTTGTCACAGAGAGCACTAATGATGCTGAGTAATGGAGCTTCTCGTCTCAGAGCGACTAACACAGTCATCTCTGTCTCTCCTCTCTTTCTGTCTCTTCCTCTCAGATGCCGCCGCTAAGAAAGCCTTCATCACAGAGGTGAGCCGCCATCTGTCTCTCTAATCATCTGCTCTGTTGTGCTTTTCTGTTTAGGTCCTTTTTGATCCTCCGCATCAATAACTACCAGTCCTTTCGTTTTAGCCAGACTCTAATTAAACCACTACAAACGCTTGAGCAGAGGATGGCAGCAATTAATATTTGGGTCAATTAATATTTGTTGTTCAAAATCTTTCTCGCACGGCGCAAGAGGACTGCCTCAAAAGTCGGTACAAACAGAGCACCAGAAACAGTAATGAAACGATAAATTTAAATATCACTTTACCATTCTTTGTCTTTGCTAGACAACTTGGCTGGTATTATCTTAATCCAGCTAATTTGGTAAATCCCATCCATCTGGCACTGCAGCTACTGTGCTGCACATTAAAGCAAACATTCAGTATTGTACGATTTGTTTGATCTGAGTCTTCTGAGGATATCTGATTCCACCTAAATGTCAATAAAAAAAAAAGATCAATTAACATCTGCAAAAAATGTGTTTATGTTGGACATTCGGCTTTGGGATCTAAAATATCCGCTGCAGCTGATCTCTACTGTTAAAACTGCCCCAGAGTCGGATTAAATGACAAACTGTGCCGTCAGACATCATGCTATGCACAGTTTGAGTCAGACTGATTAAGGAGGTAAAGTTCCACTTGAGAGATCCTCAGATGAACCAGAGTTTGCATTTTGACTCAAAACGAGCACCTGGTCTGCCCAAAAACTCAAAATCTCGAAATCTGCTCTCAGGCATGAATACGGTGTCACTCCCCAGTCTTTAATATTTAAATAATCAATATTAATGAACAGGTGCAAATCCTCCTGTGCTCGTAATGCAGCTCTCTCTCCCTCTGTTTCTCATCAGATGCCCTCATCCTCAGGCCAGCCTGGTCAGGGAAAGAAGATTGGCCACAGAGGGGTGGATGCATCGGGGGAAACGACTTACAAGAAGGTGCGGCAGACGACTGTGCCATAATATATTTCCTGGAATTAAAAATGTCACAAAAAATGAACACATACTGGCTTTTTAAATGTTAAAAACGAGTGTTTATTTTTCTTCTTCTGACATACTTTGCTCCAACTCAGACCATTCATTGACTGTCAGGGTTAAAGAAGGGCCAAGTATTTCTCTCACCGCTCCTCCCTCCCTCACCCCCTCTCTCCACAGACCACATCCTCAGCCTTGAAAGGTGCCATCCAGCTGGGCATCGGTTACACGGTGGGCAACCTGAGCTCCAAGCCTGAGAGAGATGTGTTGATGCAGGACTTCTACGTGGTGGAGAGCATCTTTTTCCCCAGGTGTCTACTGCAACCACACAGAAAAAAAAAACATTTCATACATGCTTTGCTCCACTGATGTTAACGTATTTTGCCTGAGTAGATTTTTATGTTGATTGATTTTTACTAACCCACCAGTTTGATGTTAACTTGAGAAAAATACTAATTGATTGCTGCTTTCTCATCTTGTGTGCTCTCATATTTTTGTGTATTTCAGTGAAGGCAGCAATCTCACCCCAGCCCACCATTTCCCGGACTTCCGCTTTAAAACATACGCTCCCGTGGCCTTCCGCTACTTCAGAGAACTGTTTGGCATCAGGCCAGATGACTACCTGGTAAGATTTAAGTCGCTCATAGCTGTATCGCCTGTGTCTCCAAATTAATTTCAGTGGATTTTGACCCCCTTTGTTCCTCGCAGCGAGAAAATATTCACATTAGAACTAATGAAGCTGCAGGTATAAAATGAAAGAAGAAGAAAAGGAGGCAAGAGCAGGAAAAGCACACAGAGAAAATGAACAAAAAGATGTGGGGAGAGATAATAAGAAATGAACTAATAAAGATGAGAACTGTGGATGTGAGGCCGGGAGCTGAGGGGAGGAGAACAAGGATGTGAAGCTATGAAACATCACGAGAGAGAGAAAGAGAGAGAAGAGGGTGGAGGGGAGGAAGGTCTGCAGCTTGTCACTCGTCATCAGCGTGGAGGACCCGGGGGCTGCATGATTCACCGCCCTGCCCCGAGAGGTCTAGAAGAATATACATAAACTGCTTAGTCAGTGTTTCCGCGTCTTCCGTGTGCACATATCTTCGACGCATCGGCACGCCAGCCACATGGAGACGCCGCATCCCGCCTCGCTTCTGCCATCTCTCTCATCCAGCCCGCGGTCGTGCATCACCGAATGTCCACACCGGTCATCAAGTCATCGAGTTCACACACTTTTTTCTGTCGTTTATCATCTTGTTGCATCCATGTCTGGCTCTTTAAAGGGAGACCCTGAATCTCGTTCAGATCCAGAGGCACTGCACTCTATCTGATCCTACACCTCGTGGGGTAGAACATTTAAAAATAAAATCTCAATGTGGACAATTAAGTATCGCATTCCTGGAGCTTTTCCACACCAGATTAGTCCACCGTTCAAAGGAGTTTTCTCAAGATATCTTAATAATGAGGTGTTTGGGAGGAGTATCTTTCTAAGAGCTGGGCACTGTGCTCTCATTTGTTCATTTACGTGCAAAAGATTTGGCTCTCACGCTGCTCTGGGTGTAACCAGGGTTTTGAGTAGGAAACAAACAATCTGCCAAACAAACAGAAAATCGGTAAATCACGTTCCTGTACGAGCTGTCACATAAACAGCAACAAATAAGGGACAAATAAGAAAGTGCACCTGCATTAAATGTGTATTTAAAAGCTTTAATGAACTTCATCTCATAGTCTTCATTCAACAGTTATTCATTATTCAGCATTGTTCAGTCTCCAGTCGTTTTCATGGCTGTAGTGTTCCTCACAGCTATTGCATGTGACTCTTTAGGGCTAACCGGCACAAATCTTAAGGTGTTGACATATGTATGGCAGCCACCAGCTAATTTTCTGTCGATTTACCCTAATCGATTATTCAATTGTTGCATAATTGTTGCAGCTCCACACATATGTGACGCTCATGTGATTTAACAAGTCGGGGGCTCATTCCTAGACTGAGGTTGGGTCTGATAGTGTGTGAGGTTCATGATACTTCCAAGGAAGTATTACAGTATACGAACATGGACACTACTCCAGTATAAATGTCTCACAATCCAATGCAGTAGTAAAGTCCATAGTTTCACACACACATAAGTGCATAAATGTATTTATGCCTGGCAAATTGAAACCTTATACTTACACTTGAAAAAAAAGTGTGGGTTACTGTGGTTACTTGTCTCCAGGTAACAGGTACAATTTTAATGCTGAACATAGTCACCCCTTACATTTTCCATCCCACTTCTGTAAGGTTGTTTAATCTTCAAAAAGCAGTGTGTGCTCATCTCCATTTCCAGCCTGCCATACCATTTGAACATTTTTCCTCCCCCCACTCAGCTGAGTTTTGATGTGCTGTGAAATTAAATGTGATGTTTGAAAAGTGAGCCATTAGCAGGAGGTGGGCGAGGGCAATGTCACCTTGTTTAAAAATTATGTCTGTCACTGCTTTGCTTTTAAGCAACGTAGGGGACCGGACAGAGTGGGTTAATAATCTGAGATAATCATCACATCCGCAGGAGTCTAATGTGTGTGGTGACAAAGCTAGAATTTAAAAGCAGTCATTACAGACATCTAAATGAGTCTAATCTATATTAGCTACCTCTCTCCTGCTATAGTATGCACTATACTTTAGAAACTATACTATTCTTTTGTTTCTCTCTCGTCTTCAGTCATACTTAAAGCATCATAATTCTGCAATAACATGTATTTCTGTGCATGTCTCTACATGATGAGTGTGTTTGTGTGTGTTAGATTTATTTCATTGATGTTGGGTACCATTTCATAATTTATACTGTATGTGTCTCTACATGCTCTTGTTCGGCACCGAAGGCAACTCCTCATCCACAGGTTTTGATCCATGAGGGTTGCATGATTATCATGCTTTATTAAAGGGGACCTCCACTTTTACACGTCAAGATCTGTGTAAAGGTGTTAGGGGGGTAGTTTTGCCATAGGAAGCAGTAAAAAGTTCTTTTACATCATTACACGCCTAAATCTCCCAGCCAAACTGTCGGTGGTTGAGTTGCATTGTGGGTAATGTAGGCAGGTTGCAGATTGTGGCCAGCTGAATACTCCTCACCTCACCTTCCCTTTTCAAGCGTAGCGCAGTGCAGGGGAATATTTGGTGGCTGCCACTTCGGTGCAAAAAAACCGAAAGGTGATCACACACGAATGAGAACATAAATATGAATATTATATTCCATTTCTGCCAATATATCAGCCTAAATGCTTCACCCTGCTCCTTTAAGTTGTTGTTAAAACGGAGGCATGAGATTTATCAAGGATATGAAAGTTACCATTTAAAGATGCAATAATTTAGTCTTCTGTTCTGGCTATATGTATTCTGACTGTAATAATCTAAAATTATCTAAAAATCTAAAATATTGATGTTTTTCTGCCTAATACAGCACTTGGATTAAGCTGTTTACATGGATTGCTGGGAGAAGTTTTTGATTTATAGTCCGGTTTATTTCCTATGTAGGACAGCCACATTAATCTTGACTATTCCCCCTCCACATAAAACTGTCAGAGTTTGCTTCCTGCGTTCACTCGATCTTTCCATCACGCTGTTACTGTAGTATACCCTTGTTGCTTTTTCCTGTTCTTGCCTATTTTTCTAGCTGTTCGTTTTACACAGAATTAGACTCAGATGGGAAAGAAGTAACAGACAGTTTTCTTGGGGAAAGAAAACATGAGAAGTCAGTATTTGTTCGGTCGTGTCGTAAATGATAAAACTGCAGAAGAGAACATCTTTGGCACTTGACAAACTGGATTTACTTCTGTGCAGCGAATTCCCACAAAAAACGGGCAAGTAGGACAAGTATAACTTAACTTTAAATACATTTTAACATCATACATCTTGATTTGACTGATCTTTATCTAATCCTAACTTTATATTAGTTAAGGTAATCAGAACTTACAACCATGGCATGTTCTCTTTCAGTGTTTTGGTTAATATGACATTATTGGTTTCTTGTCAAAGGTATAACGAGTACGTTTTGTCACCACCACACACTTTGAGTGGGTCATAAGTGATTGAGAGGCATTACTTTTGTTTGAGTCTATGTGTTGTTTTTTGAGGAAAGTCCTACTCATTGTACCTGTCCTTAAATTGTTGTGCTTAAAGACAACAAATCAATAATATCAGATCATTTTTGGTGTTTTTCAGTGTTTTTGACCAGTATTTCTTTCTTCTGTTTCCTCTGTGCATGTGTGTGTTTGTACGTCTCTGCGTGTACCTATAGTACTCCCTATGTAATGAGCCTCTGATCGAGCTGTCCAATCCCGGAGCAAGCGGCTCGGTCTTCTATCTCACAAAGGACGACGAGTTCATCATCAAGACGGTGATGCACAAGGAGGCTGAATTCTTACAGAAACTGTTGCCTGGATACTACATGGTAAGTGTGCACGTGAAAAACATGTCAGAGTGTGTCAAAGGTAGACGAGAACCAAATTTTTTTTTTATGGAGTCTTTTGCCTTCAAGTTCAATAGTTTTACCCTTGTAGGCATGCTGGGTAATACGTGGTGAATGAATATTGCTCATGCACACAAAAATACTGTACATGCTTGCTTGATACTTTCCAGTCATCAAGGCAGACACATACACGCTGTTCAAAATGTGAAGAAGCCTTCATGTGTCTTGGTCTGAAGGCTACTCCACACATTCATCACTCACACTTTCATTTAAACGCCGACCTCCTTGACGATTTGCGAGCCTTATTTTTAGATCTCGGGTTTATGTAAGACCCTGTAAATCTCTCCTCCGAGCGTAACATCCTTTTCATATAAAGCAGACATAACAGCTCTATGATCTCCGACTGAAACCCCGGGCAGTGCGGTTTCATAAGAGACTGGCCGGTATATTTCCACAGTAATAGCCACCCCTCCCACCCCCCACCCACTCCACGGTCTGCACACTCATTCTGAATTAACTCAACCAGCAACAGCTCCATGTATGTCCATGCTGCCATTCCAGCCCCTCAAGGTTCACGGCCCGCAGCCTTGTGTTTATTCATGCGCCGACAACCGTGGCCAAAGACCGCCGCAGGAATTCATTTAATCATTTAGGGACGTTAAAGGCTCAGCACATTTGCCGTGACCTTTTCCGTTGTTTTTGGGGTTGTGCTTTCAAAGCGTTTTCTGCAGGTTTAATCGCTCCAAGAACGAGGTTTAATGATGGCGGGGGGAGTCAGGCCCACGTAGGGACGGCTGTAGCACGAGGCCAGAGCAGGTGGATGGAGGGAAAGAGGCAGAATACCGCAGACAGATCGAAAGCCACGCCAGGATAAACACAGCGTAAAAACCACACAGAACTTAATGCAGGTAGATGCGATTTTCCAGACTCGCGGAAACACCAACCGCACATGTGACAGCCAAATGAAGTTCTGGTCGTACAAGCTCATCTCTACTTGTAGCGGACGTAACAGACAACATGCGGGCAGTCATTGGTGGAGCGCCTCACATCTTCCACAGCTGACTGGCTGATGGTGTTGGGCTGGATGAGGAGTCTGGGCTCTGGGCAGCATACAGATCACAGTGATGTAACCGACTCCACCGCTGCCACTTCTCTGTCTCCCTTCTGTGTACTTGCCCCCTTTATTATGTGCCTCTCTCACGTTTTTAATGTCTTATCACTCTCCCCACTGCTGCAACACTCCTCTGGTGTAATTTTATTTTTTTTTTCATCTCTCCCCCTGCCCCTGTGTTTTAATCCACTCTTTCTATAGTCTTTCTTTCATACTCATATTTGCTCTCAGTCCCTCTCTCTCTTCTCTCTGTCTGCTCTCCCTCACGTGTCTGTGTTGTTGGCTCGTCACCGCCCTGCCCTCTTAACATTGACAGAAGGGTCGTGTGTGGCTGAGGGCAGAGGATGCCCTTTCTCCCTCTCTCTCTCTCTCTCTCTCTCTCTCCCCCCCATCTATCATTTTACTGCTCTCTCGACCAGTTTCTCCTCATCTGAAGGTCATCCACAAAGTGCCTCACAACTGCCGAGCCTTTTAGCCGCACTTCCACGTTCATCCTCCATCTCTCCTCCGTCCCTTCCTCTTTCTTTCTCCTCCTGAAGTCATTTCTGCTCCCCAATGCTGTGTGTTATCTCTGCATAGACCACAGTTCACTTTTTCTCTCTCTCTCTCTTCTCTCTTTTTTTTCTCTTTTCTCTCTTTCTGTTTTCTCTCATTTCTCTAATGTTTTCTCTCATTTCTCTAATGGACTGAGCTGGCCCAGGTCCCAAGGTCAAAGCAGGTTTTTAACTGAGCACCCAGCCCGACTAACCTCATTTGTTTGGATTGACTACTGAAATATTCAGGACAGATCGGGGATTGAGGGGAGAGTCTCGTAATAAGTAAATGCACAATCATGTTAAAAAAATAGAGAGAAGCTTTTGTTAAAGTTGTTTTTAAAATATGCTGAAGTAAATTTTGTTTTTTGCATTTGGATAAGCGTCATCTTCATAGGGTGCCATTGCCATTATTGCACTGTATATGTAGTTTGCACCTCTTACTACATTAAGGTGGTCTTAGGTTAATAATCTGGCTCCAAGTTTTGAGGTCAGTTCTGGTGATTTTGTGGGAGATTATTGATTTTACCGCCAATATTTATCCGATTTTCTAATTCAGATTTTTTTTTTTTTAATTGGGCGTAAAATTGGGCCATTACTCCGAGTCTCCACTTCTTTCCCAGCGGTCCACTGAGGCTGGATTGTACCAGGATCGATTACAGAAACATAATTACTGTCTGAGCCTAACCACTACCATGTTTCATTGCGCTGTGAGAAAAGTCTTTATGTGTTCGCTCTCTGTTATGTAATGCCTCCCGGTGCAAACAGATGATGGATGTGTGTTTTCTATCAATGAACTCTTTGCAGAACATGGATCACCTCTCCTATTGTGTTTTTTGCTCTTGTTCCTGGGTGTGTTTATATTAAAGTGTCAGTAATTTCTCCTCGTATAAAAAACTATTTATTTGACACATTTCCAAAGATTCAATCCTGTAAAATGTGATCATACATTTCGCCAAATTTTCCCCTCTCAAATCTCAATCAAAACCCTCAAATCAGATCCCTCAAATCTTAAGTCCTGCCTCAACATCCTGTCAAAGCAAAGCAGCAGAAACTAATGTGTGAGGCCTTTAACAATGTCTTTGCTCTCTCCCTTTTTGTCTCACTCTCCTCCAGAACTTAAACCAGAATCCCCGCACTTTGCTGCCCAAGTTTTTCGGCCTCTACTGCGTCCAGTCAGGCGGCAAGAACATCCGCGTGGTGGTGATGAACAACGTCCTTCCCCGCGTGGTCCGCATGCACCTCAAGTACGACCTGAAGGGCTCCACCTACAAGAGGCGAGCGTCCAAGAAGGAAAGAGAGAAGGCCAGGCCAACTTTCAAAGACCTGGACTTCATGCAGGACCTGCAGGACGGATTGATGCTGGACCAGGACACTTACAACGCGCTGGTCAAGACCTTACAGAGAGACTGCCTGGTGAGTTCGATGAAGGGAGGGGATGCCGGAGAAAGACTCTTCTCTTGCCCCATGTATGTTTTATGTTGAGATACACAGGGGAGAAAGATAGTTAAAAAGAAGGGGAACCAGCTTAGAGGATAAACCACCATCACTGTCTCCCCACGATAACGAGGGTGGTTTTCTGGTGGTGGTTTACTGAGGGAGGATCCACATAACACCCCGATCAAGAGTCTCCAGAGTGAGAGAGGAGAGAGAGGCAGCGTTGGTTAGAGGGAAGGATTAGTGGGATGATAGAAGGACGGATAAAGTGATGCCATATTGCAGCGTCTCAAAGGGGAAGAGGTAGAAAAAGACACACAAAGTCCACAAAAGGAAATGGATAAGAGTCGGAAAAACCGGGATACTTGTAGTGCCCCAATTAATAATAGAGGATCGTAGATGGAGGGGTGAAAAAGGCAGAGAAAGAAAAGGCTGCTTGTGTTTTTCATTCCCAGGATCCTTCACTATAAATTAGAGCTGTGTTACAAGCCAAAGGTTTAACAAGGTGTCCCGTAGCAGGCCTGCCCTTGTCTTGTAAATCTCCGCCTCACATTTACTTTTATAGTGCATGCGCTGTGGAATATATGTGCACACCCCTGCTATCTTATACATTCTTTATAAGTGTGTGTGTGCTCGTGCATCGCTGCGTGGAGTTCGGTGTCTTCCGCACAGCAGCATTAACAACCCTGGTGTTATGGCTCTCGTTCCCACTGGTGCTGACACCGTTATGCACTCTGGATGAAAGCACGTGTCTGTCAATCACTGCGCGCTTTCACACACGTCTGCTTGCGTCCTTTTGCTCAGGTGCTGGAAAGCTTCAAGATCATGGACTACAGCCTGCTGCTCGGGGTTCACAACATAGACCAGGCGGAGAGGGAGAGGCAGATGGAGGGCTCCCAGGGCGGCAGCGACGAGAAGAGGCCCGTGGCCCAGCAGAAGGCCCTGTACTCCACAGCCATGGAGTCCATCCAGGGCGGAGCCGCCTGCGGAGGGTCCATCGACACCGACGACACGTGAGTTTAGCCAGAGAGACAAGAGGCTGCTGGCAAAGGAGCCTGGCGATAAATGTGACTGTTGGCGCTTAAAAAACCCGAGAGTGCATGTCTCAGACTCGCACTGTCATGCCAAGTCAATAGTAATAAATGAAGTGGAATATTGTACCTTAACAGTAACGTTTAAGATTAGCGTTTGTTTATTAGCCCTTCAGTTGCTTTCATCTGTTATTCTTCTACCAAAAGTTCAACTGCTATTAGTGCTTACACTTCACCCTTCAACTCTTTGTCTGGATTCAAAAAAGCTCCTCCAAACTTGTTTTATTAAATCAATTTCACTCATTTTAATGTTTGCACTTCATCTGACACTTTCAATGCCTCTGCTTCAACTGACACTTTGAATTCTTGTATTCTGCAGTTGCTACTTTTAGTGCTTAAATTTAAACAGCAACTCCCATGCAATACTTTACAAGCAAACACTTTACTTTAAGACACTTTAATCTGTTTCCAGTCTGAACACCTGCAACACTTAAGCATATTTTTCAGAAAATGTCTACTTGGAACTCAAAGAAAGAAAAAAGGTGACACTGAAGCAGGTTGCTCCACTTTCAAGTGACCCTGATGGCAGATTTACCCATCAAACAGTCATTAGTGTCGTGCCAGTAGATTTCAGGCTGCGCTTAGGTTTATTGCAGCTTTAAAGGTCGACAGGACGGCTAGAGGCCAAAACCTGCCATAAAAAAAAAAAAGATTCTGTCTGTGGCAGGTGTGAGGGAAGTTCCTTTAGTTTAAACAAGATTAAGAATGACAATATACAAACAAAAATCTATATTTTATTTTAGTTAAAGCAGGTCAATGGAAATTTCATTGTGTGTTGGTTTTGGCGGTGCCTGTGGATAAAGGCAATAGTTTTTCACCAAACGTTAGGTTGCATGTTCAATCCACTTCAATCCCTGCGGCAAGGAGACTACTTTTGCAGGAGAAGAGCATGCAGCAGCTCCAAAGACAGACCTTCAGTTACCAGCTGATGCAGCTCAGATTTTCGTATGACTTAGTGAAAAAAGTTACACGGTGGCAGGCATTAACAATAACTATCAGAAACTTATAGAAATAGCCTGTCCTCTCCTTGTTGGCTTGTTTGCTGATGGAGGTCAGATAGAGGCACCAGTATTAAATTAAAAACTCCAAGAGTTGGTTTAAAATAGATTTTTAAAAGTTATATTGTCACAAGTTAGGTCACTTGTAGACATAACATCTCAGTTTGGAGGACCAAATCAAGTGAAAGCAGTTTTTCTGTCTTCTCTTTAGGTGATTCAGTAGTGGAGTATCAGCACCTTCGCAGGGAAGTGTTTAAAGGATTATGGATTATTTGGTTTAGGGCGAACACTTACAGTGAAAAAAGAAACAGATCAATGATTGACCTCTGTGTATGAGATGTTAACTTAACAGGACAATGACCCATCAGTGGAAGTGGAGAAAGATCTTTTAGGTAGGCAGAGATGAACCAGAGCAGATAGCTTGAGTCATTTAAACCAAGAGCACTGCCGACTTTAAATCAAGTCATCTAACCGGAACTTACATGGTCCTTCAATTTCCAGTGAAGCAATTAATGAGATGGTACTCAACTTGAGACAAAAATGCATCATTATTATGTATTATTTATTGAACCCAGATGCGCACACACCTCACGTCATATTTCCATTTCATTAGTTTGTTTTGCTTCTCATTTTAGGATGGGCGGTATCCCAGCTGTGAACGGCAAAGGGGAGAGACTTCTTCTTTACATCGGAATCATCGATATCCTGCAGTCCTACAGGTGATCAGCGCAGCGGGCACGTGGTGGCCACAGTTCATCAGCTCATATATGTCTTATAGTGTGGCACAGGCTGCAGATTGAATGTACATACTGTGAACCCTGAAAACAACTTAATCGCTTCAGACAGCACAGTTAAGGTCCTCAGCCTACAGGCATGTTGCTTATATTTGATTGCCTATGACCCTAATATATAGACATGACATGTTTAACATCACTGTGCTTCTCTGCGTTTCCGCAGGCTAATTAAGAAACTGGAGCACACGTGGAAGGCTCTGGTTCATGACGGGGTGAGTTTTTAATAGCTTTAATAGAGACACAGCTGGTCCTTTGCTGAAACAAAGTATACGCACACACACATGCATACACTCAGTGTTTAGCATTTAGTGTGTATCAGACCCCATAAACAATGTCCGTAATCTTTTTAGTTTTCAGATCTGTGTGTCTGTGGGGACTTAGATTTTTTCTTATGTTTTCTTAACTTCTCTGTTTTGAAGAACAGACTGTTTTGAGTTCTGAGTGTATTTTCTCCTCTTCCTTTATCCATTTCACTCTCTTGAAACCTGTGTATAAAACTGTGTAGCTTGGCCCAGTAGCAGAAGCAGAGGTTCTGTTTGGACACATAAATGTTTGTTTGTGTGTGTGTGTGTCTGTGTATTAAAGCTTATTGGTAGTTAGCCTTGAGCACAGCTATGGATTACTCAAATGTGAATTACATGCCTATCACCAGCCACAGTTGTCTCTTATTGAGGTCATAATTTAATACAGCTGTTTATTCCACACAATTTCATTCTCACCGTCTTCTGTCTTTGTCATGAAGATTAGCCAATTACTTTTTTTTTTTTTTTTTTGCTCCTATTAAATCACCTTTATGAACAATCAGCCTTTATTGAAGTGTGATTAACAGAGAGACACACAGTGTTGTGGGAACCTGAGTTAGTTGCACACTCTCCTGATGGGAAAAACAATACGTATAATTTTCCAATTTTATTTTAATTAAAAGTGTGCATTTATATTTATACGAATGTCACGGCCCCATTAATGTTTAGTACACAAGACCTGAGTCATCCCTGCCTGCGAGCAACAGTTTATATCCGTCTTCTTTACACTTTACATCCTCACCAGATTGTTCTCAAGATAGAATCAGTCCCCCTCCCACCTCTCTCCTTACTCACTCCACTCTCCCACTCAGTAACCCACTCATACGCAAGTTATGTGTGGGAGAGCGAGCAGCCCCACAACAGCCTGCTGTGCGTCACTGTTGCCGGTGATAATGGACACTCCTCGCTCGCTCTCACTTTGTCGGGCGCAGTCGGCTCAGTCAGGTGATTCCTTCGAGGACGTTGCTCGCGGTGATGCTGATGCTGCTCCCGTCCCTCTCCTTTCCTCCATCCCTCCATCCCTCCTTCCCCTTTTTCAGTCTAAACCAAACACCAAGTGTCATCTGTCAGTCTGCTGGCGGAGCTATCTCAGTCTGCTGCGACATAAATAATGAAGAGGCGCGTCTGTATCCTTGTCTGACTGCTGTTCGGTCTGTCTGCGTTGCTCCGTTTGTTGGTTTGACCCACAGTAAAGCATTGCCAAAATGCGACACCAAAGAGACTGATAGACAGTTTAATCTACTATAAGAGCTGTTTTGATCTGTTTATTTATGCACTGTTTGTCTCGTTAATCTCCCTCCGTCTCTCCCTCAGGACACCGTATCGGTCCACCGGCCGGGCTTCTACGCCGACAGGTTCTTCAAGTTCATGAGCAACACGGTGTTCAAGAAGAGCTCCTGTGAGTTCGATTTACGCCGAGACACTGCCTTATATAGTCAGGCGGCGCTGTGTGGGAAGAGCCACAGACGCAAATGTCAGATGCCAGGCTTTTGTCTCTTTTACTGCCGAGCCATGACAGGAAAAAAAATCTGATCCAGGAGCTGACTGCCTTATTAGGTGCTGCTTCGTGTCATGTGAGAGTCAAAATTGGCTTGATCTTCTTCTTTCTTCTTTTTTCTTTTTTTTTATCACTTTACAAGGATTTGCACAAACAAAGAAAGAAACTTTCAAACTGGGAAGGAGAAATCATTTGAAAACCTTGTCATTTCAACTCACAATTAATTTAATTAAACAGCGTTATTATAGTGTCATCTCACAATACTGTGAAGCATGTAGCCCTTTAGAAATACACTGCCATTAATTATCAGGTCTAATTAACCTGCTGATTTACTGCATTGATAGATATCTTCAGTCTGACATTTAGTGTTGTTGTGATTTATGCGGATGGACTTTTTTTATCTCGCATTACAATTTCTTTTGTTGAAATATAACATCAGACTGTAGATCCTAAATAATATATATATTATTTCTTCCCAAGTTCCCCATTCTCCCCCAGAAATAAGAAGGTTCAAACAAAACATTAAGTGAAAAGAGAAGAGAAGTGGTTGTTCGAAAATAGTTCAAAGTAGTGTTAATCTTTTATTCTGACACCGCAATATACCACAACTCACGTCTCATGGTTCTCCAGATTTAGTGTGTTAATCTGTTTTGTCCCTCAGCTCTGAAGTCATCACCGTCCAAGAAGGGTCGTGTCTCGCTGTCTGTGCCTAAGTGCGGCGGACCCGGTGCAGCCTGGTCAGCCAGCCAGCTGCCCTCCGAGAGAGACGAGAACATCTACGACCTGAGAGGAGCTCGCAGCTTCCCGACGCTGGAGGACGAGGGTAACTAACACCTGTGTACAGCATTGCAATGCAGAAAGATAACCAGACACAGACGATATGAGCCACTCACAGATGCGGGATGTTTACCAGAATTTTAAACAGCTGGCTTGTAGCTGTTGCCACGGGAAACCAAAGGCTACATGAGCAGAACATCACTTCAGAAAAAGTGAAATAAATGCTAAAATATCAAAAAGGTACCAGCTCTCTCAAAAGATTATTAATCTCTCTCTCTAATGTCTCTTCTCTAGGGCGACCAGATCTTCTTCCTTGTACTCCTCCATCGTTTGAAGAGGCCACCACGGCGTCAATTGCCACAACTCTCTCTTCCACCACCTCTCTGTCCATCCCAGAGAGGTCACCCTCTGACACTTCTGGCCGAGCACCCCCGCTTCACAGGTGCTAACACACACACACACATACACACACACACACAAGTTCTGCTAGTATTTTGTGTTAACAGGTCTTGTTTCCACAATAACACGTCATTCTTTTGTTGGACAAACTCACTAAAATCCTTAAACACTTAAACGCAACCTAAACAGAGAAGGTTCACATTATGGCATCAGTATTTAGTCATGTGAATGTTTCCAGAGCCACACCAATGTGCTGCATGTTAACTAGCTGCTGCGTACACAGCTTGTAGTGACACTATGCCCTCTGTTTCCAGGAGGCACACCCAGTCTCTCAGCCACGACGGGAGGTGAGTCGGGAGCATGAATGCTACTTTCACTCCATAAACCTTTTTGAGCAGGATAAACTGAGCTGTTTTTTTAAGGGTAGCTGGCTTCGTGTTTTCACAGACTCGTCTGGGTGTGGTGGGTGGGTAGAGGAGAAAATGTGAGGTCAGCCTGTCCGGTGTGTGTTTATGAGTGGGCCCATTCTTCCTGTTGCTAAGATGTGGCTTTGTTTGTTTTTCACGTGTGTTTTTTTTATTTTTAATTTCCCTCTGTTATTTCATGTGTGTTTGTTTGCGTTCAGGACCCAGGAGGAGCTGCGGGTGCGTGAGGAGGATCAGCAGACCATCACAGTGGAGGTGGAGCTGAAGAGACACGACAGTGAGCCCACCATCTCCGTTCCACAGCCTTCACCTGAAACCAGGTAAGGCAAAATCACAGTGTTGAACAGAATGAATGATTTCCCAGTGACGTGTAATAATTTCTAGATTTTGCAGTGGATAAATACAGCTCGTTCTCGTTTGAAAAGTCTCATTGTGTCATGAAATTAAAAAAATAAGGTACGGTCGCTTTGGAAACATTTATCTCCATTTATCTACATTTATAAATGTAATTGGCTTGAAAGGATTACATTTTCTACGCAGACCTCTGGTGCACATGTGAACGATGGTCCTGGTAATTAGATCAGATCCTTTATGATGTGACAGAAATCCAAACTGACTAACACAGACGTCTGTGTCTATACAACAAACAGTGACAAAAAGAGTCTGTCATGTGCTCTCAGCATACACGTGACCCTGATACAGGACAGATAAGCTGTAGAGCTGTAATGAGTCCTTCATGACCCCAATCATCAATATGACTCGGTTTGCCGCCGCACTATAAATAACTTGCCGTCACTGTCTCACCTGGGCTCAGCCAGCTGTTGGATTAGCACACTTCACCTGTCTCACAAACACATACACACACGCACAGATAAAAAGTGAAAGCAGATTGACCCACTTGTTTGTAGGACTCCCCTGTTATGGACAGATAAATGCTGCAGGCACCGTGTTGAGCAGGCGGCCACTGCACAGTAATTAGGTTATGAGAAAGTGCGCACATGCATGTAAATTTGTGGTATGTGTAGGAGCAGCGTGTGTGGGGGGTTTGGTTTTTTGTTTTTTTTGTTTTTTATGGGGTGCCACCGTGAGGCAGACGTCGGGTCAAAGGAGCCCTGACATGAGGGAATCGGGCAGTGGAAGTAGGGCAGTGGGGCAAGAGGCCTGCGGGCCTGGGGCAGCTCCCATAGAGCTGGGATGACAATTTGGCTGGCTCAATTTGCATATTCTAACCTGGTTTTTAATTCAAGTTAATTGGTATGATTGTATCTAATTTTAGCTTATTTGAAAGTGACTCTACATTAAAAAAACACAACTTTACTCAAAAAGGCAACTTCACACACAAAAACTTAAACCAATTCAGACAGTACTGAAGGGAAGGCAGCAGCGGGGTTCACATTTACAGTGGGTTTAGGTCAGTGAGGATCAGGGTGTGATTGCTGAGGGAAACCAACTGAATAATTGAGTCTGATGCTGAGAAGGCAGTGGCTAGACATATGGCCTGGGGACGTGGAAGGAGCTGGCAGGGAGGAGATGGGCGGGGGTTGTGGTGAGAGTAGCTGAGACAGCGTCGGTCGACTGAATTAAACCGTCTGGCTGAGCCGACTCGGCTGAGCTGCGTCTAACTTACCTGCAGCCGGAGAAGTTGTTGGGCTGGTGTGAAAGGAGATAGATGGAGCAAAGAAAAGGAAATTGAAGAACTGATTGGAAGAGAAATGTGCGAAGAAAGAGTTGGGGGAGAGAAAGAGAAATAATAACAACAGTTCTCTTCTTTTTCTGAGGTGTAGATGTGTAAAACCAGAAATATGGACCAAGATAGACCCATGAAAGATTGACAGCGATAATAATACAGTATATGTATGGTTTAGTAAAGATATGTCTAAACTAAATGAGAGATGGGGTGAAAGAGATGTTCTGCATGGCAACCAGCATCTTATCCCCCTCATTTATTCAGCAAATCAGCTCTCCCTTGGAGGTGCCAGCTCAGCTTTTTTTTTTCTTCCCTTTTTTGCCTCACTGGCCAACTGCTGGGCTTTTCCTCTGGAGGAGCTAAGCTCAAACACAGAAGCTGAGAAAGCAATGTGGATGCGCCTAAATCCTTCCTAATAGTTGATGATCTGGCCAGGAACAATAAAGGATTGTGGCAGCGCACAGCCAGCTGGCAAATCTTGGAGCTTAAGCCACTAAACCACAAACACCCACACACACACACACACACACAGCTGTTAAATTTTAGCCGGGGCCAGTTTTCTCTAATAGCTCTGCCCCGCTGCAGGAAAGTGGCTTAAGGCAAATAACCCAATCAGTGGCTCTTAATGTGGACTGCTGCTATGTGCGTGGGTAACCAGGGCGATTATTTCCTCCTTAAACTACACAGACGCTTTGTAATAATGAGTTCTATAATTACATTGTTTTAGAAACCGTAAAATATTTATAAATGCACAGGAAAACATAAAAACCTCTGTTTTTTTTTTTGGAGGTGAGAGACATGAGGCGAAGGTGATGCGTGCTAAAAACAACACAAAGTTATTCATTGTAGCTCGGCCTGCATAAATCCACTTAGAAATAACGGGGGGGGGCGGGGAATGCTGTTTATAGCTGCAGAACTTGCCTGAGAATCATCACGTTTTCAGTTTTCTTCAAAGTAATCTACTGCTAATTGTCCGTGCACTCATGGGTAAACTGCAAACAGTAATAGCCAAAATGTGCACAGTGTTCCTGTTTACATCCTCCAAAGTATAATTGAGGGGGTGTAGTTATCTCGATTTTATCTGAGGGGTGGGGGGGCCCACAGTGTCAGGCTTTGAACATTACTCTAACAGTCCCATTTCTACCTTCCCTCAGTGATGTTCAGGAAGCAGCTGGCGCCGAGGCTCCCGATGCGGCCGCGGCAGCAGCAGCTTCCAGCTCCCCGACGGCTCCTGAAGCAGCCGCCTCCTCCTCCTCTTCGTCTGCCCCGGCTGCTGCTCCCTCTTCCCCCGAGGCAGCCAAGGAAGCCCCGTCCAGTCCCAAGGTGGTGGTGGAGGCAGACAGGGCCAGCCAGGTGTCTGGCTCAGGGTGCACCAGCCAGGCTTCAATCGATGACGAAGACGATGTGCCAATCACAGACATCTACTTTGTAAGCAAAAACCCTCCACACACGTACAATTATACTTTTACATTATTTTAGCTGTAATCCCTGCGATGACGGAAGTAAGCACATCTCAGACCAGGACTAGCTCCTATCACTTCTCATCTGTTTGACATTTTTATTTAGCCATCAAATCATCTCTGATATTTAATCAGTAGCTAATATGAGGTGTGTTTGCAATAATGCATTAATGATCAAAAAGTCAAGGACTGAGCTTTAAACTGCTCTCCTACAGAGGCGTTGACAGAAGGACTGCAGGGAGGGAGTAGCGACTCAGGCTGGTATGGGAATAAGAGCGTGTGCAGTTTTTTGCTTGCAGTGTGTGGTGTATTCAATTAAAAAGGAATACTTTGACATTTTGGGAAATTCACTTAGTCAGTAGCCGACACGCTTAGCTTAGCATGAAGACTGAAACGGGGGAAAACCATGCTGGTCTATTTTTTGGCCTGTCCCTGGTTCCTTTGCTGGTTACAGGAAGTTACTGCACTAGTACTGTAGGTGGATTTCCTAATTTTTGGGCACACACAGGCTAACCGTTTACAGTCTTAAAGCTGAGCCAAGCTGACCCGGCTACTGGCTTCGTATTTAGCACACATGAGAGCAGTATCGGTCTTCTCATAAACATGCAAGAAAGCAAGGAATATTTCCCCAAAATGTCAAACTATTTTCAGTAAACACAGTGTGTTGCAGTGTTTGCGGAGCGGTAACAGCATGTCACCATCACTTTGCAGTTCCAGTCTAATATGGCTGTAAAATGAGGCGGCAGACACACTCAGAAGCTCTTCCCGTATGAATAACAGCTGAAGCTTTTACAGTTTGCTCAGTCTACGGGATCGCCCCGCTAAAAGCAACTGGTTATCGCCGGGGACTGTCGTGTTGGCAGGTCTAAATATGCCCAAAAGCACAACTATAAATGAATGTATGAGTGTCAGGTTGAGGATGGAGAGTGGAGCCAGCGATCACTGCCACAGATAGAAATGTTCCCACCTGGACGCGCTCCTACTGGGTGTCTCCTGTCAGGAATCAAACACCCCTGTTAATGTGGCATGAGAAATCCTAATGGGCAACAGGTTGGTCGACGAGCTCCCTCAGTTATTTAACAGCCCTCTCATCTGACCGGCTCTGGCTGATGCTCAGTTCATGCTTCAAACGGTGGAGGAACACACTCTGCACACAGCAGCGCGGGCTCTGAGGCGCCGCTTGAGGCGAAGCGACACATCCTAAGGTGTAACTACACAGAAACACGACGCAGGCAAAGGAAGTGGCTTCTAGGGAGAGGCCAAGTGAAAGTAAGTTGCTTCATCAGCTGTTAACAACGCTGCCAAAGGTCCAGACTGCAATATGAAAGCTCAACATATCCTGTATATGGAATAAATTACATTTAAAAAGTCACACTCTCCACCGCTTCACTCGGTTCAGTCAGCCAACTCGCCATCTGATCATCCTTTGTGCTCCCTGTCTGTTTCTGCTATCTCCATCATCATCCTCATCATCATCATCATCATCACTTCTCCCCTCTGACATCCCACACAAATCAGGTTTCTGCACGGCCGCTCAACCTGCCTTTTCTGCTGATAAATGTTTCGGGCGCTGGTCCACACCCTCAGCTCAGAAAATGAGCTGTGGGGAAACGTCAGTGTGTTTTTTGCCCCCTAATTGTTTCTCATATCCTTCAGGGGGTGGAGGAGTTTCAACCATGAGAAGCACTTCGAGCAGTGTCTCAAAGCAGTAATTTATAAGGCAAAAGCTCATTGCTTACATGATTGCTGCTTGTACATTTAGGTTTATTGTGATTGTTAGAGAGAAATTCAATTACACCGGTACTGCAAAGAAACTGAGTGCAATTGCATTTCAGTCAATATGCCTCACCATGACTTTCTGTGCAGTTGAGCAAATTTCCTTTATTTTATTATTAAACTAAATTTCAGCCCTTGTGGACACACATCAAGTTGCATTGCTAAAGTAACAAAATTATTCTCCTCTGTTGGCCTCTGTTAAGTGTACAGACAGACTGCAGGAGCATCCAGTTGGTGTGAAAGAATCATATTTTTCAAAGCTTTAAGTATGTATAACAGGAAGGGGCAGGAAATGTTTATGAATTTCGATGCATGTGGTCATGTAGCTCCTTGAGGAAAACACAGCACATCATTTAGCTGTGAGATTGGAGTGATTGTTTCAGACCCAAAGGGAGTCAGGTGTGTGTGTGTGTGGTGACTTCCCAGGTTTCTCGGAGTGGCTCGTGACTAAATTATTCAGCCACTATCAACAGTCTCCACATTCACTTTTCATGACTCGCGTTCTGCTCTCCTTCACCTCTGTCCCCTGCATCTGATCGTTTTTCTCCTCCCTCATCTTCACGTCCTCACCTCCGTCCCAGACCAGGACTAGCTCTGCCCCCACAACTGCCACCCCTTTTTTTTTTTTGCCCCACTCTCCAATCGGTTTCACCTCATCCCGTTCCATCCACTCCTGAATCTTTCTCGCTCTGTCTCTGCTTTTTTTTCCCCTCAGTCCTGTGATCATCCTCATGAGTCAAAATGAAAGTGGTGAGACAGTAGTGTAGCTTTGTGGGGAGAGAGGGATGAAAACGGAGAGGTTGCCAAACTTGTAAATCTATCTTTCAGCATTGACTCATCCAGCGCATATCTCTGCTGGGTTACACGCAGAACAAGCTTTTCCATTTTCACCTCAGCGTGCTTTTTTTTCTTCTTTTCATCATGTTATTTTTGTCTTTCCTCTGTCACTCTCTACCTTACTTCACCTTTTTCAAATCTCTCTGTGTTTGTCCCACCTGCCGCATACCCCCCCGTTTCTGTCAGTTTCCTGATGGGAGGATGTGGGTGGTCTCTCCTCTCCGACAGAGGAGGAAGTCCGAGTCCGGTTGGCCAGTAAGTGAGAAGTTAGTTAGATGGTGCTAGTCTTGCTGTCCCAGTGTTAGGTAGATTAGCACATTGCTGTTGGTGTAATGAAACACATGATTACAGCGTTGAGAGATTTTCTTGACAGGACAAAAGACGCCTTATGTGACAGTTTTGGTCTTTCTGTTAGTGTTGCATTCACCTTCATTTAAACCTTCTTCCTCGCTCACCTACAGCCTGCCTCATCCCCCTTTGCACCTGTATGGGTAGCGTGTGAGCTCCAACGTGCTGAGCTTTGTGTGTGTGTGTGTGTGTGTGGCATCAACCCACACCACCTCCACCTCCGTCATCGCCGACATACCGTGCTGCAGCTGCTTCCCTCTCTTAAAGGGCTGCTACCTTTGGATCCTACCAAAGCTTTTGGAGACATCACGCAAAGGGCACTTTCGCTTGTTGGAAAAAAAACAAAACAAACAAACATCCACTTCTTGTGTTTTGCTTTGACTGAGGATGCTTTCTGTGTCTGACTGTCCCGGCATCCTGGCTCTCTTCCCATTCCTACCTCCTCCCTCCCGCTCCTCATCCTCCCCGTTTGGCTGATGCAGCGACTCATGCCTCGCTCTGCACACTTCACTTTGCTTCCCAGGAGCTAGTCCAAATGGGGCAAAAACACACATGACTCAATCACACGCCAGTAAGTGTAATATTTACACGCTAAACAGCACTCCTCCGTACCCGTACAAGCTGTGATTTAAAAAATTTCATCTCTGTGTTCAAGTCTTCTAACCTCCAAAAGGATTAAAACAAACATCCTTTTTTTTACACTTTACACTTTTTGAACATTTTCACACTTACTTGATATGTCAAATTCACATTTTCCGATGTCTCTCAGCAACATTTCCTCCTATATGCATCCCTAATTTTCATTTCCTGTCTTGTCTTTTCTTCTCCTGTGGTCTCCTGTGTCTTTCTCCTGCCTGCCCCTGCTGCTTGTCTCTGTGCCTCTGGCCTTTCCTCTGTCCCTCTGGCCCCCTCTGCTGTGTTGGGTGTGTAAAAACAGCCTCCAGAGGACAGGACCTGGGTGTACTCTCCGCTACACTATGGCTCAGAGTCTAAGGCCCTGCCAGATGGGGATTGGGAAAGAGAGACAGTAAGTGAGAAGCCTCGGACTAAAATATGAAGTACAGGAAAATCCCTTAGACAAGGAGTAAAAGTCAGTCGTGTTTGGTGGTGATTGTTTATTCAGGACGGATAGGATCAGCTGTAACTGTACCTGTGTGAGAAGCTTCTACAGTAAATGTAGAACAAGCTTCTCAGGTTTAAAAATCCACGATTACTCAAAGAGTAGGCTTTTTTCCCGCATTCCAGAAACCCACCCCCGCATTACAACATTCATCCTTCATTGATAAGTGGGTGGAAATGGTCACCGGCAGTTTGCGTGACCATTCATTCCACGACCAGCCATCCTGTGTCCCTCCAACAACAAGCTGCTCAGTATTTACTACGCTGCATTACTGCATCAGCCCGCGTGAAGCCTCGCGTAGCACCGGGCTCCCACAGCTCGTGCTGCTAGACGTTGACGCTAAAGATATCTGCTTTCAACTCTGAGAGGAGTCACGTTTTACAGAAAAACTTTAACACCGTTTAATCTTAGTTAATTGTAAGATTTCTGGTTAGTTTAAGAGTTTATTATCAGTGTTAAAATTTACATATAAAATGTTCTCACCCCAGATAAATCTGGTAATATCTGAAAAGGAGAAAAGTTATATATATTAAAAGAAAATTAAAAAACTTGGAGTCAAATTAGAAACATCGCTCGGCTCTGTTTGCCTTAAGAGGTTTTATGTGAGGTTTTCTTTCATAGGCCGCTTGTCAGAGGCGTCATCAACCATTGGTCTTCATTTTATTTTTCATCTTCTCAGACGCATCTTTACATCAGGGATGTCTCAAAGCAAAATGTGTGCCAACATTCCTTCAAGTCAGTTTTGGATATGTGCAACAAAATGTGTAAAAAAACAACAAATTAATTGAATTTATGCTCCATATAAACATGATGCCTTGTCACACTGGCCATGCTGAAAGTAACTGCTGACTGCTCGGCTTCTTTCGTCATTTTCCAGTTTGCAGACGCTTGTTAACTTTTTGAAACACTTGCCTCTCTGCTGCACATTACAGATGATGTCTGTTTACAGTGTACGTGACAGCTGACAGAAGAGAGAGCAAAGTGAGCTTAAATACACAAGAGTCCACTATTTGATTTGAATCATGCAGCTGAGTTATGTTGCTCGGGAAATTCTCAACTTTACGCAGGATCCACAGCAGATATTTGTTACATGTGCAGGTAATGCTGGCAGACTCTCATTCAGATTAAAGGCATAGCTCAGGCTGGTGGAGACCACAGGGAGCTCATACTGCAGGCTGTGTCAAAACCTTCCTCTCTATTATTACTTAGATGTATTCATTTATTACACATCATTCTTACTCAGGGGTGTCTGCTGTGTTTATGAGATTTGTGCTGTCTTCTATTTGCCCATGTCCCCTTCTTTTTATAATGCGCTTTGATTAGCTGGATCACAGTTTCACCATCATTAGCAAGTAATGCATGAGAGGATGCACATTTTACACCCCTGGGGAAATAAAAATGTGTATGCAGTATACTCTGCTTAATACATTCGCTCTGTCTGTCTCCAACAGTAAACCCTGTTCTCTGGCAGAGAGGAGTGATCGTCTCAGCGGAGGGGACTCACCGGTCTGAAGTCCAGACCTTGGCGGTAGCAGCAGGATCTCTGTCTGACCCGGGATTTTAAACATGCATTCGGAAACTGAACACACTGAGGGAGAATGTGACTTGAGTACCAGAGAGGGGGGGAAAAAAATGACAGTGATGACGTCACTGATTTCCAACCATCCCTGCCTTTCACCTTTGAAAAATGAAAATTATATCAATTTAATTTAATGTGTGTGTTTAATAATGTGTATGTGTGACATACTGAAAGAGCAGAGGAACAGACGGTGCCTATGAAAAGTATTCGTCCACTTGGAAGTTTTCATGTTTTGTTGAAGCGTTGAATCAAAGAAGATATAATGTGGCTTTTTTTACACTGATCAACAGAAAAAGACCCTTTAATGCCAGTAAAACTCGAATAAAACATTATAACTTCCAAGTGAGGTGAATAAGTTTTATAGGCATTGTACAGTTTGATCTAGTTCACACAGGCACGGCCCTCTAACAGGCTCCACGGGCTTACCGGCTCACTCCAGAAGTCAGGATACCTCGACCAAACCTTTCTTGCTGTATCGCTGCTGTGCCCTCACCTGGTGTCCAGCCTTCTTACAACAGCTGAAAGAGAAACAGTTAGATGATCGCCCTCATTACAGCCAGTGACCTTTGGGTCCATATTAGCCTCGCCGCCCCCCCCCCCTCGATGCCACTCCCGTCCTCCTGCCCAGGTCTCCTTGCTGCCTGTGATGTCCACCTGGGAGACCACATTTAGATCTCAGTGTGAGGAGTGAGTGTTCGAGCCTGCGCTGTTGGAGGACTCTGCCTGTAGAACTGGAGTTAAAATGATAACCACAGTTTGGCCAATCGAAACCGAACACGTAGGCACCTCTGTCATCCTCACATTTCCAGTAGTTAATATATGCAGTTTAGTTTAAGAAGAGTTAAAACGCGTCATTTCCTCGATTGAATATATAAAGTGATCAGTTGTTTCATTCATACATAATTTATTATTTATATCAAACTAAACTTTTTTTCAGCTTTTTTTAATTTATTTTATTTTATTTTTATCTTTACTATTGTAAACTTTTATTTATTTTGACTGTTTGCTTTTTATTCTAATCTTCAATGTTACTGGTACTTTTTCACTCTGAAATGCTTAAATGTTTTTTGTATTTGCATCCAAAGAAACTCTAATTTTGTTTTGTTTTGGGGTTTTTTTGTTTGTCTCATCACTGCAGCTTTTTAGTAGTTTGTTTTTTACGCCACGTGCGTCTGTCGTGTAATCTCAGCGTTACTGCTTTTTTCACTGCACCTCTTGCGGAAGCAGCCGAGGCTTCTGACTCTTGGCATCAATTGCAACACTAAGGCAGTGGACATCGTCAGTCTTTATAGTAATCCTCACATCATTACAGTTGTCTTCCAGTGTTGACCTATTTTTGGACACATGCACACGAATCATTTGTAACAGTAGGATTTCGTATTCATTTTATTTTTTCTCTTAGGTGGAAAAATAATCAGCATATCAGTGACAGTCGCTGTATCTGGTCGCCCTCACTTCCTCACAATAAGAAACCCATCGACTGGACATTTCAGATGTTTGTAGCTGTAGAGCATCAGTCGTAGTATTTGCAGTCAATATCGTACCTGTTATCTGTATATTTGAATGAACACAGTGCGTTGCAGTGTTGACTTGGTGAGACACAGCGGTTTGTAAATGGGTTGAATGTTGTTTGCACTTCTCATGAGGACCTGAAGATGAACTAGTGATAGAGGCCAAATAAACATGCATCACGTTATCTTCGTTTCCGCTCACACGGGCGGATATTTAGACAGCGTTTACGTTAGGATTATCAAGTGTGTGTGTGTTGGTGAAGTCAATCACAGTCATTGTAGTGTTTACTGTAGTCTCTCTGTGGCTGACATCTTAGGACTCTCAAGTAAGACTTAAGTTCAACAAACTTTTTTTTTTTTTTTTTTTTTAAAGTCTTCAGAAACTTCATTTGGTTGCTACATTTCTATGTACATTTGTGCGTAAGGGAGAACACATCAATGTCGGACATTGTAAAATAGAAATCAGCTCACTCTCATGATGTGCAGTGGCCAGTTGTAATCAGTTTGCTGTTGTTCATCAGATGGAGACCATAGCAGCAATATTTTGTACAGTCTTGCTTTTACGTTCATTTTTATTGCCTTATTGAGGAATTTTACATGTAGGCCTATCGTTTATATTTTTTTCACTCGTGTTGTTGTATTTATTTTTCTTTCTCATAGTTGTGCTCCTGAGAATGTGTACATAAAATTATAAATACATATATAAAGATATACAAATATATTTTCCATTTGAATCGGAGAATATTATTTTTATTTGGTTTTATTTTTGCTGCTGGGCAAGAAATGATTGCAATCTACATAATTTACTGTACCATATTCTTCAGTGTGTTTATTGAGATGCAGCTGCTGTATATTTATGGTCTATAAATCACAGCTGTTTCTTTGTAAGATATCCAAAATTGAACGATTTGTGGGTTTTACTGTACATGCAAATCAGTAGGGATTCTTCCAACTGTTCAGCCGTGTTGTGTATGTGTTTTCAAATCGCTGTGTGCCCTCATCCAATAGGGAGAGTCCTTTACAGAGACATAGCATGATTTCAAAATGAATATGCATATCAGAAATGTGTATTTATGTATATCTGTGTATATTCATCTATTTATACGTGAGGATAAATAGATGGCTGTATGTGTGTGTGTTTGCGACGCAAAATAAAGCAGTTCTATGAATTGTTGTGCTTGGAGATAATGTCACATCATATTTTTATTGCTGAAATCATCAGACATGTAATCTGAAATGGAAATAAGCAATTTATAGCAGTGACTGGATTTTGGATTTGATTATTTAACTTCATTATAGTGACAGATTAACATTAAGTTGTTATGCATTAACTCATACTGCTGAGTTTGCAGGTCATACGGGTAAAATGATTAATTGGGTACTCAGGTTTTATGATTGACTATCACAAAATGTACAAACAAAAACAGTGTTTTTTAAGCTTTGGTTTCACTATATTTTCGGGATCAAATGGCACGAATGCATGCCTTCAGTTTTGCTCCATTTGCACATCAAGTATTTAATTCACACAGGTAGGAGAATAAAAATAGCGTGAAAATATAAACTCAATACCAAACAATGACAATACATTATTTTACTTTAATTTGTACAGCTCCCAAAGGCAACATGTTGACTTTGTGTCTCTAATCAATGAAAAATTAGCTGTTCCTAATTGTATTGTAGGATGTAAATTAATATGGCAATTGGCCTTTTAGATTTTTTAGATTTTAAAATTTGGACTTGATGGTGGTGCTACATAAAAGGTTAAGGGGTCAAAGAAATTATTAGAAATTTCATGGAAGCGAAAATGGCTATGAGCTGTTAATCTATCGTGCTCGAGACCAGAGTTTTTAAAGTGGGAGGCAGGAGAATATTACATTAGTTATTATATTAGTTATCAAAGGGACATCACATAGAATAACATAAATGTGTGTCTTTTTTATGCGTTTAGTCTAATCTGAAGTTATGTCAAACTGCAATATTAGGATATCTTGGCTCAATTGTTTAGGGTCAGTGGGATCAAGTAACACAATCCTGACCCCATAGGCATCTTGGAACTGGAAACTAAGGTGGGTGGGGGCGCCTTTTTCCAAGTTATGTTTGAGGGGAGGCCCACAGCCTCAGACTTTCAAAACTCCTGCCTGAGACCAAAGTGTTAGACATATGGATTAACCAGGCCCTCCAACCCTGGCCTGAGACCATCAAGTGTCAGTGTATAACAGAAAATCTCTGCCACTGAGAATGACTGATCAGACAACCAGGAACCTAATGAATAGTCAAGGTTAAACTCATGTTAAAGTGACCAGAACCCAAATCCAAATAAATGTTTTGGATTTGGATATAAAACAACATGTTACTTTTATTTACTCATGGTTTATTGCCAAGTAGATAAGATCATCCTTTATTAATTGATAAATGTGCAGTGATACAACAGCAAAGAGGATAGAGTGGTAGCAAGAGGCATAAGTGAGAAATAGCTAAATAATAGAAGTAAATAAATAAATAAAAACAATAAAGACAATAAGAGGAATAAAAAGTGATTATAACATTTTTTTTTTACAAATTTACATCATAAAAACAACGGATATGAATTACTGTATTGCACAAAGGAACACCGGACATGAATGACACTGTATTGCACATAGGAAATAATATTATATTGCACCATCTATTGCATATTGCATATAGGTGAATGGTCAGTTTTGGTGTGTGTGTTCTGCTGAGAGCAGTGCTGACTGACAATGAACCATTTTTACTTTTCACCACTACTTTGACTTTGAAATTCTTCAATTGTCATGTTGTCATTGTCCCCATCACCCACAGTTCCACCAAGGGGACATTAAAAATTAAATTAAAGAATATTTATACTTATACTTTATACTTACTACTATATATAGTAAAATAAACATGTGAAATATTAACTCTGGTGTTCACTCCCTGTTAAAAACATTGTGTAACAGTTTCCATGCTCAGCTCAGGTGTTGCTCAATAAGTAGTAACAGGGCGTCGAAGTTTGGAGAACAAAGGGTGCTTTGCCTCATCGCAGCGTATTGTGATTGGTCGGCACTTTAAAAGAGCGCACGCGATTGGTTCATGCGTTCATCAGTCAGCGCGACGACGCTTCTAATTGGTCGAGAGCGACGTCGTTGAACTCACATGCTCGCTCGCTTCCTCCGAAGGCGGTGCCAGCTTGCTGCCGGTTGTTGTTGTTGTTGTTTGTGGTGAAAATACTTTAAAAATAAAGTATAAAACTACTCCTGTAAAATGGGAACCCGAGATGATGAATACGACTACTTGTTCAAAGGTAATCCATTCTTTAAAAGTGGATGAAAGGCTGATTTTTTTGCGTGTTAAAAGTTCGATGACAGCAGGAGGAAGTCCACTAAGCCAAATGCTAATGCTAAAGTTAGCTCCACAACTAGTCAGATAGTGAATCGATAACACGGTTAATCAGCTGTTACAGTAACTAATCAATATTACAGTTTAGATCAGTAGTGTTTAGAGGAGTAACACTTCACATCTTTAGCCGTGTCGACCCGAAATAGTCCAGTTATAGTGACCTAGCAGGCTACATAAGTTAGCTAACACTGCAGCTACTTGGCCTCGTTAAAACACAAATCACCTGAGGGAAGTTGTTGTTGTTGTTGATGATGAATATGATTATTATAAACTGAGAGATATTCAAACATCCAACCGGGACGGATGCTTCGTTTTGATGTTTGGTCACTTTACAAGTTATTTAATTGTGAGGATGCCTAGATAGACTTGTTAAAGTCTTAATAAAGCAAACAAAACTGCAGCTTAACATGTGTCTGTGTCTCTCCTGATCACATTAATAATCCTTTATTAGTGACTAATGAAGTCAGACAAAATGTGAGAATAAAGTAACACACTGATGGACACAATTTCACCTTATTGATAAGTTTTAATGCGTTTTACATGACAATTCCCCCCTTATATTAATATTTTATTATTTGTTATTATTTATTGTATAATTTATATGTGTGCATGTAATTAAATAACACAAAATAGAGAAAATAAAATACAGTGATTAAAGAAAATGCAATGGTGGGATGAAAGTAATCTCTAAAGGGCTTGTAAAGGGAATCCACTTAACAATTGAAATTAAAGCTATGTGTATATGCTTGCCACCAATTAATAAACAGGCAGATATATTTTTAAAATGTCTAAAAGGAACAAAATAATACAATTTTCATACAAAACATAAAATACAATTTCCAAAGAACAAATACTGGAGAAAAAAAATTAAAACAAGAATGAAAACAAGGATTACAATAACACACATTTGTGTTATATGTAATATGTATGTATATATAACTCAATTGCCTGTCTCCTGTCAAGAGAAGTTGTTTTTTAACATCTTAAAAAGTTGTTCTAGATCTCCGTACCTCTGTATTTAAAAATGACTGTGTCTATTTTTTTTTCTAGTCGTGCTAATCGGAGACTCTGGAGTCGGGAAGAGTAACCTGCTGTCCCGATTCACAAGAAATGAGTTCAACCTGGAGAGCAAGAGCACCATCGGGGTGGAGTTTGCCACCCGCAGCATCCAGGTGGACGGCAAGACGATAAAGGCTCAAATCTGGGACACAGCTGGGCAGGAACGCTACAGGGCCATCACCTCGGCGTGAGCATTTTCTCTAAACTTGATGCTAAAAACACACTGTAATAAAGACAATGTAGTCATTGTATTCACTTCCTCTGTCTGCAGGTATTACCGGGGTGCCGTCGGAGCTCTCCTAGTTTACGACATCGCCAAACACCTGACGTACGAGAACGTTGAGCGCTGGCTGAAGGAGCTGAGGGACCACGCTGACAACAACATCGTCATCATGCTGGTGGGAAACAAGAGCGACCTCCGCCACCTCAGGGCCGTGCCCACTGATGAGGCCCGAGCCTTCGCAGGTAAATTATTAAGTATAAACAGTGGGAAAACAGTGTTACTTTAAAAATAGACTCATGATAAAAATTGAATTTCTGTTTCTGTTTTTTAAATAGATCATCTGTTTTTTTCTATTACACATAAACCACTTATTTGAATGATGTACAGGTTATCTCTAATCTCTAATCTAAATTGTCCCTTGTTAACATATATTTAAATTAATGTTTAAAACATACTTTTTCTCATTCACAGAAAAGAACACTCTCTCATTTATCGAAACCTCGGCCTTGGACTCCACTAATGTAGAAGAAGCCTTTAAGAACATTCTCACAGGTAGGAAAAGAGATAAATATAATATTCAGCTTTTTCTGAAACTTTCTCACATCAAATCTCACTGAACACTCACTGTTTTCTCTCACAGAAATCTACCGTATTGTATCTCAGAAGCAAATATCGGACAGATCTGCACACGACGAGTCTCCAGGCAACAACGTAGTGGACATAAGCCTCCCTCCGACCACGGACGGACAGAGAGGCAGCAAACTCCCTTGCTGCCAAAGCCTGTGACGCTTTTATTTTCTTTTCCTGTTTGACTCTCTGACAGTCTTTCCTCTCTTCACCTCTGGTTTACTTCAACTGTTACGCTGCTGTCATCATGATGCCCTCCATGGGTTCAGAAGTCTCTGACACCAAGACTATTGTATTTTACATTCCTTTTTTCTGGTTTCTTTCTTTTTTTTTCTTGGTTCGTTTGTCTTCCTCTGATCTCAGGAAGACTGTGTCTAAAAAAACTTAACAGCCTCACGGTAGCCTGGAGTGGGAGGGAGTGTTAGGTAAAGCTGTAGTCAACTTACAATGCATTTTCACTTAACTAGCCTTTACGGTCCTTTTGACCCGCTCCAGCTGAAGGAGTGGTGAGGGATCATTGGCCTGTGCTTCAAGCAGTCTCTACTTGCCTCTTTTTTTTCTCAGCTTGCAGTGATACAGACTTTGCTATGGTGAAATCCCAATTTCATGTCTGGTTGACCTGATTCTGCTTATCATGCAATACGGGTGTAGAGGAGGAGATGAGACGGAGGTACCACTGGAGTATTGCTGCATACTCTATCTGGAGTTTCTGTTTGTCTCTTTTAATATTAATTCTCTTTGAGCCCTTTGCCCACTGTGGCATGAAATTAGCACGAGACAGGGATCAGACTGGCTGTGACTGTTCTGACTTCATATGGGCAAGTGTGAAACAAATTAAGTGTTTTTATTTGTGTGTATTAAAGTGCGTGTGCGTGCGTGTGTGTGTGTGTTAATCATTGTGCACAAAGATACCAAAGGAGACTGATGCAATCGTTATCGGTTTTTAGGGTTTTCTCATTTAAGCATGTTCAAGGCTGCTAAGATTGCATTTCATTGCTGTATTTGGCAAAACAATCGGGGCTAATTGCAAAAAAAAAATGTGTAATGCTACATAGCAAAAGTAATGTCATAAATTGTGCTGTGTGATTTATTACTTGTGAAGTAATGCTCTCAGCCTGGATCCAGCCTCGTGTTCCTCCTGTTAAGTTGGCTCAGGGCAAACTCTTTTCACAGGCTGTCTCACAAAAGTCATTTTTTTGCACTTACGTCCAAATAATTTCAGTAGAACTAAAGACACTCAGCATCTTTATCGAGTAACATTTTCCTGTTAGTTGTAAAGGAAACTGTGTTGGTTGAAAAGAAAAAAAAAACACACAATATGTGGGGCTTTTTTTTTTTTGTGGTAAACATTTTCCTGTCACGCACTCAGTCAACCTTTGCTGTCATTTGAATGTGATCTCTGTCAAAGGGAAATGGATAAAGATGTTAGCAATGTGAAACGCTTTCCATTTATCACTCTCACTCCAGCCACTTTAACGGTTGCTAGTTGGGAAAGTGGAACTGAAAATCAGAAATGCAAATTGTTTTTATGGTTGGCTGAAATGTCCCCTTTTTTTTTTGTTTTCACTCCTCTGGTAGAGATGCTCTCACGTGTGATCGATTTGATATGTCTCCTGTGATATTTCACATCTCTTCAAATATATGTAAAAGCAGCAAATGTGAACTTGTTTTGCTACTTTCGCATTACACAGAAAACAGTGAAGCATAAATAAACCTAATCCACATGAACTCGTAGCAGACAGACTTATTTTTTGAGCATTACTCAGCGTACCTTTGAATCAGTGCTGTGCCCACCACTGTTATGCAGCTTAGGTGTGAACTGGTGAGTGCTGGAAATGTTTGTACAAAGTGCATGCAGGCCTTAGGTGCATTAAAGTCAGGCACACACAAGATAAAGCATTCGATCTCTGCATTCGAAATTATTTTTAGCATCGATTAATCTGTCGATTATTTTCTTGATCAATCGATTTGTTGTTTGGCCTAGAAAATGTTGATCGCTGTTCTAAAGCTCAAAGTGACGTCCTCAAATGTTTTGTTTAGTCTACAACCCCAAAGATATTCAGTTGACTCTTGCAGAGGACCAAAGAAACCAGAAGATATTCACTTTTAAGAAACCAAAATTAGGGAATGTGGACACTTTTTCTTGAAAACAAAAAGACTCAAAGTTATTAATCAATTAACAAAATAGTTGCTGATTAATTAAACCATGGCCAAGTGATCGACTAATCATTGCAGCCCAAAATTTAGTAATTGGCAGTTGTAAGACCTGCCATGAAATAAAACATGCACCATCATTTTCTGACAATTTTGTGCTGTTAAACGCAGTCTTGTCTTTCGTGCATAGATGTTGGAAACTTTTGTAATAAAACAACTTTATCAATGCTGAGGGAAACTCTTGTGCCTGTTGTGAGACTGCTTAGAAACAATAGAGTAACACATACATGTAAAGCATATAAGACTTAAATGCTGAAACAAAACAGAACAGAACAACAAATAGTGAGGTAAATTAGTAAAATAAATCAAATAAGATAGAAAAACGGTAATGCACATGATATTGAACAGTATTATTGGCAATGATATAGGAAAACAATTAAAATCAATATTGCATATGATGTTGAAAGTAATATATTACTGCAAATGATGCTGAACATTATAAATTTTATTCAAATGCATTATATAAACATAGATATAAAGATATATATTGATATATGAAGGTCCATGCTGTTTGTTTTCCGGCTGTTTTGCGCATGTGGTGTTTTCTCTGAGCGCCCCTCCCTTTTGTTCAGCTGTTTTTGTTCACAGTCACATCTCAAGTCCTCTGGATTGTGTGTGTGTGTGTGTGTGTTTTTTTTCTTGCCCCCGCCTGCCCTTGTGTCAGGAGCAGCAGGGGCAGACAGCTGACGATGAGCCTCTCCGGGGTAAATTTAAAGCCCCAGGAAAGCGGAAGCGTGGCCTGCTGTGTGTTATCAGCTGCTAGCTAGCACAGAGCCGAGTAGCGCATCAGTGGCGAGCTAATGACCGAGGCTTTCTATTTTTAACTCACACACACATTTAAGATTAAAAAAAAATGAAGGAAACACGGGTTATTAATTCCTGTGCTGCTGTGAAACATCTCTAAGAAAAAGAAGAAGACGAAAAAAACACTCGGTGAGTACAGCTTTTATGATTTTCACACCAAGCTAGCAGCTCACTGACAGCTAACACATCTGTAGCGGACCGTGTTGACGTGCTGGAAAACAAAGGAGAAAAAAAAGGATATTAATATAAAAATTACCGCAGAAAGACGTGGAAAGGTGATGTTAATGTGTTAAATGTTGTCACACATGCATACAAAGCTAATTCATACCGCCACGTATCGGTATGTTGTAGTTATAGTAGCATAGTCTGAAACATCTGGATTCACTGAAAACAGCTGGATTAGTTTGTTAGCTCACATTGAAAAACATTTTAATGACACGATGCATCTGCACCAGTATTTTTATCCTTATACTTTAGTAAAAACTGCAATACCACACTGTAAAAATACTGAAAATGTAAGTATAACCAGGAAAATGTACTTAAAGTAATAAAAGCAAAAGTAATCAGTGCAGTAAAATGTCCTCTGTGACTGCTGTATTGTTATATATTCTCTCATTTGATCATTATTATTCATGCATTGATGTAAAAGGAGGTTTTTACTGTTGTAGTTGGTTGAGGTGGAGCTAATTTTGAGCTATTCTCGCATTTGGCCTGCAGCTAGTTATTATTTTCACTATGCATCCATCTGCTGGTTATTTTCTCCAATAATCGATTGATTGTTTGGTTTGCAGGGATTCTGAAAATGAGTGTGAGAAATGCAGTCACAGTTATCACAGTTATGTTTTTACATGAAATATCTATCAAATGATAGTTAAAAACAGTCGACAATTGATTAATCAACTAATCACTTTACAGTTGGGTAGCTTGATTTATAACAACATGATTTTATAAGATCTTCATATGTTTTATATGCAAAAATGTTGATGTGTATGATGTAGAGGAGTAAAAAGAAGTACAAAGCTGCATAAAAAGACTCAAATAAAGCGTCTCACATTTGTATTGAAGCACAGTACTTCAGTAAATTACTTCAGTACTTTACATCCCACCACTGATCTGCACTGATTAGCTGAAGAATGTCCGTTATTATCGTACATCAATTACAGTCACGTGTATAACAGATGAGTTGGGTTTTTGTTTTTATGTTTCTAAGCTGATCAAATCTGAACACATAATACGCAATGCTGTGTTTACATACAGCACATCAGTAACTTTAAGACCTAACAGACAGTAACTCGGTCGATTCTGTTGTTGTCTGACTTTTGGGGGCTGCTCTTTCTGTTTATCTGGGTCAGGGATTGTGTTTCTTAATCTGACCCCCGCGCTGTATCGGTATGCACAAATAATAAGAACCAAGCAGCTTTAGTGTAACACTTGGCCACTGATTTTATGAGCGAGTTTAAGAGGCGACCTACTGCAACAAGGTGAAGTTCAGGTCTTCAGGCTTCAGCAAACCTGGATTACCTGTCTCACAAAGCTGTCAGATCTGTTCATTTTGCATTAGACAATCCACATGTGAGGAAGATTATGTGACATTTTGGATTTGGTACAAACAGCTCGTGTTGGCTTTACACTTTTAAGGGTAAAGGCAACTTGTTCTTCTTAATATAACAGAGAAGATCACACTGTTCATCATAATATGCAGCAAGGTAAAGGTAAAGTATATGACTACAATATAGTAATAAGATATGTTACGGTAATAAAATTCAAGAGCTCAGAGGCATTTCTATACAGTTGAAAGATCTCTTTTTTTTCAGTTTCAACAGAGATGGCAAATTATTTCCTTCACAGTTATAGTAATCATCACAGATCTGTTTTTGTGGGTCGAATTAGACCGTGCTTCTAAATCACAGCGAGGTTTTAAGCTGAGTGCGAATTTGTGTGAATAATTTTACAGATTATAATGAGATCGAATAAAGACTCAAAATCTGATAAATTAACACAAGAATGTGCCACGTTAGACCTGTTTTAAAAACACCACAACAACAACAGCAGCAGCAGCGGCGTACGTAGGATTATACATGTGATACAAGTCTGGGTGTGATGTTTTGGTTTAACGGCGACATGTACACATATTCAGTTCCCTCTCTGAACAGTAATGATCCAGTATTTACAAAACAGAACAATAGTCAGGTATGAATGATGAAATGTGTCCACTGTCTTGTGTCATATATGTGTGTGTCTGCGTGTTAAAGTTACGCACTTAAATGTAGTTTTACATCAGACTTCCAAAACTTTGCTGTCATGTAATAACTTTATCGTCTTGTCAAAATGAAAACTTGCAGACATAGAAATGTCTATATTTTTTGGTGTGTTACTGCACAGAATAATTTCCTCTTAGCAAGGCAAATTTACCGTAAATTCAGCAGTCTTGCTCTTATCTGTAGTTGGGGGGGTGTTTGCTTATCTGAGGGGAGACAGCTTTTTATCAGTCTGCTGCACATCACACTCACTGCACGCTCGCTTTTATAGCAGCTGCTTTTTTGGGCAAACTGGCCCACCTCCAAACTGACAGCTTTCTCGTAAATGACAAAATGTCTTAGCTGATAACTTCATAGTTATTCTCAAATAGCAATTAGTGGGACACGAAGCACACTCTCAAATGAGCGCTGTCATAACATAAAGCTGAGTTCACCTACAGTAATTCTAGTTAAAGTCATAATATTTTCACAGTAGGGTCGATGGGTATGACTAAACCATATTTAATTTAACTGATCTTGAGCAGGGAAACAGAATAACGTGATGCAGCCATAAAATATCTGGTCTCATTTCACAATTTTGCTTCAACACGCTGTATTGCTCATGCTCATTATTCTATTGTTTTTTAAGGCGGCATGTAAATATCAATATACTGTTATTATTTATATATTATTATACTATTGTCCTGTTGCATACCATGGTGGATATTTTTTACTTCAAAGTAAAAGTAAGACTAGCAATACCACAGTGTAAAAATAATATCCTATTACAAGTCCTTACATACACTTTAAGTAGAAAACAGTACCAAAAGTATATATATATCATATTATTTTATTATAATTATTTATGCATCAGTGTGTTAGGATCACTTAAATGTTGTTAATCATGTATATACTGCTGGATCATAATTTATTTGTTGATTTTTTTTTTTTTATCAGTATTGTGAATCAGTAAAGTAACTACGCTTTAAAATAAATGTAGTGGTAAGAAATAAAATACATGGCTCTGAAATTTAAAAAAAATGTAAAAAAAAAAAAAAAAACTTAAAAGATGATGTTAATTCTAAATCTGTGTTTTTCTCCCTCTGTTTATAGAAACTATCCGTTCTCAACCTGTGGACAAAAGTTTGTTTCTCCTCTTCCACGAGTCAACTTCTGACCCTTTGACGCCCGTCACCTCCACCTCCCGGCCGGTGTGTCTGGCCGCTGTAACCATGACGACGGGCGGGTGCTGCCACCTGCCCGGGTCTCTGTGCGACTGTGCGAGCACCACCGGCCTGTGGAAGAGCGTGGAGGAAGCCGGCGGTGATGGGTGCCCGGCGCTCTACGTCACCCAGGTCACAGCCATCGATGGACGGCTGCTCTCTTCCGTTCTCAAACCCATGAACACACAAAGGTATCTTTGTCTGGGAACAGGTCCTGTGGAGTCAGTTAACATGGTCATTATTATCCACCACTGCCTCTTTATTGTACTCTATAGGCTTTTTTCACAGCAGACATTTGGACTTGTCATAATGAGAAAGTGTCACTGAGAGTATTAAAGAGGGCTCTGTTATATTAAAGTATCCCATTAAGACATGACAGTGAGCCTGTCTCCTGATGTGACATGTCAAAATGCCTCAGATATTGTGGTTCCTTTTGATGCACTATCTTCCTAGCTGAATTAATTTTCAGCTCTGTCTTGGACTTTTACGCCGCGGCTGGTGGCGTTATGTTTTCAGGTTGTCTGTCCCTTTCTCATTAAGTCAATATCTCATGAACGCCTTGAGCACATTTCTTAAATTTGGCACAAACATTGACTTGGACTCATGGATGAACTGATATGAATTTGGTGGTCAAAGACTCCAACACAAGCTCATTGGCTTTGCTGATAGTGAACTTCACTTGATAGTCACTGCAGCATGTGACAAAGTTCTCACTCAGTCCTCTGTACTTTCTTGTAAAAATAGTCTCCCAGTGAAGATGCCATGTTTCTCACTGGAAGTATCAATGTCAATACAGTGGTAACTTCTATTACATGCAAAATTACAATTAATACCTTTTATAGATAAATTCCTTCAAAGTCTTCAACACATGTTTTATATGAGTCTGGAGTGACATGGATATAAACTATTACTTACATGTCTTCTTTGGTTTGTAGTTGTGTATTTATTGTAGCCTGTGACGTGGAGCTTGTGGATCAGAGGATTCAGGTTCCCTTTTTCATACCTGTGCTCTGCTGACAGACAAGCCAATTACTAAATGCATCGCTCACCCTTCTACTTGCAAAAAAAATGCTTAAATATATCATATCTCCGTCTCTCTCATTTGGCTAGAAAGCTGTTTCAGAATTGCTTTTGTTCTTTGTTTTTTAATGAATGTTTTGTTGTTTTAGCGATGGTCCCATCTGCCGTATTTGCCACGAAGGAGGTAACAGCGAGGGTCTCCTGTCTCCGTGCGACTGCACAGGCACCCTGGGCACGGTGCACAAGAGCTGTTTGGAGAAGTGGCTGTCGTCTTCCAACACCAGCTACTGTGAGCTCTGCCACACAGAGTTCAGCATCGAGCGCCGACCGAGGCCTCTCACAGAGGTAACAAAGGTCAATGCCCTTTGCCTTGTCTGCATCAGTCTTTCTGCCTTTTATTTTTATTTAGCTTGGTTGGGCTGCTGTTGGTGATTGAGAATTTATAAATCTGTGAAGGGGAGGAAGCTTTTTTTTTTTTTTTTTACATCCCATCTTTCTGCTTGCTTGCTTGCTCATTATTACAGTGTCTCTTTTCTCTTCTTTATTGACTCGAGATCTCTCCTCCACCTGTCCATCCATCTGTCCCTCGCCAATCTCCCACTTGAATATATCCTCCTCCCTCTCTATTTTTCCATCCCCTACTTTTTATTCTACAGTGGCTGCGGGATCCAGGGCCTCGTAATGAGAAGAGGACGCTGTTCTGTGACATGGTGTGCTTCCTGTTTATCACACCCTTAGCAGCCATTTCCGGCTGGCTGTGCCTGAGGGGGGCTCAGGACCATCTCCAGCTGGGGAGCTGGCTGCAGGCCGTGGGTCTCATAGCCCTCACCATCGCCCTCTTTACCATCTATGTCCTGTGGACCTTGGTAAAAATTAATTCACATTCAGACTATAGACTATGGCACTCTTGTAATGTACATCTTGAGTTTTAAATAGTTCATTTCAGGGCCGATTAGTCGACTTTCTCACCCTACTGACCAGCTGAAAGTTCATTTTTATAACTGACCATCTTCTCTTACCTGCTTGTCTCTTCAGGTATCATTCCGCTACCACTGTCAGCTGTACTCTGAGTGGAGGAGAACAAATCAAAAAGTACGTCTGCTCATTCCCGAAGCCAAGGAGTCCAACTCCTCCCAGCATTCCTTGCTCTCTACCAAACTGATGAAGAAGTCTGCCAATGAGAGCATAGTATGAGACTAAGCGGAGACAGTCGGTGACAATGGTGTCTTTTATGTGCTTGGGTTGATTGTCGACACATCGAGTGTGCCAGCTGGCCTTTAAAGGAGCACTTGTGGGGTTTTTTTTTTTGCTTTTTATAAACATATTTTCTTTGCCCCATCAGCACTTAATTCACATCATTTAAAAAATCTGTCCACCTGTGGGTGCAAAAATGAGCACTTTTGAGAGTCTCTCTGTACTTGCGCTAGGTGTTGACCAAGCTTATGCAAAGGCACTGAAGAACAGAACAGCACATGGAGATGTGTAGAGACTTTTCCACCAACACAGGAACAGTGTCACCATCATGGATGTGCTGGTAACGTTGACAGCAGGATAAGAAATGACCAAACTAACTTTGGACTGTGAAATGTTCAAACGATTGTTCTGCTTAATTCAAACATCGATGGTCCGCGCGTGACTGCAGAGTGTAGCAGGTGCATTCATTGTTCTACTGCAATGATGGAACTGCTAATTACACGTCATATCTGAGCGCGCCCGTACCTACGTTGGCCTTGCATCCTCTGCACAGCGTTGCTCACTGCAGAGCTCTTTCAAGCAGTTGCTGTGTGATCTGTAAAGGAAAAATGAAAAGCTTTGACCTCTGATTTATTTCATTTCATCCACCAATGGATGCAAAGCATTAGCAAAGGCAGAGATTGTGCAATAAACCACTGTGGAAATGGAGGTCTTCACAGTGCATGAACGGACCTCTACCAACATGCACAGTTATGCATGCACTGTTAATAATTTGAGGAGATTTTTTTAATCTTATTTTTTGTTTTTTTGTGTCAGTGTATTATTAAAATTCTTTTGTGCTTTAAAAAAAAAAGTTTTTTAAGCCACTAAAGAATGAACAGATGTACTCTTCCTACTGAAGTAGGCTTTAAAAGTGTCCTCATAGAGATTCTTGTATCATCAGCACTTAGCCAGTAGGTCTTGTACAGATTGATAGAAAACTCCATCGAAATGGCTTTTAGAGGAACATTTACACAAGTATTGTTGGGTGGCTGATGCAGTGTACTAAAGCATCTTTCCAACTCCCTGTTAAAGTACTTAATTATAGCGTCTTTGTTTTCTTTAATTTTTTTAAAACGGGACACGTTGTATGTGTGCAGTTTCTGCTATCACACCAAGAATCAGGGATACAGTCGTGGTCAAACATCAGCTTCACTGATCTGCTGAAAACATTCTCAGCGCTGGTGCCAGTCTGACTAAACTTTACCCACCAACAGCGACTTTCATGGTGGGCATATTATGCAAGCACCGCCAAGGCTTAATCTGACTTTAGCTTTGTTTAGTCTTTCAAGGAAGCCACCAGATGCTCACATGCTTCTTTTTTTCCCTAGTCCATTTGATGGATGTCTTCTTTTTTGGGGCGGGTTGCAGGCTCGCCCTCGTAATGTTTAAACGTTACTGACCCGGCTCATTTGGGACTGGCTGTATTTGTTGTTTGGAGGAGTAGAGAGAATTCACTTCTTTCTCTTGTGTATATACTTTGGTGCAAGTCACATACAGTGGCTGTTAATCAACCAGTCAGAAAATGCAAACCACAGCGTCAGCCCAGTTTCTGGATTTATAACGTGGTCCATTTTGGAACGTAGTTTATTAGTTCATTCCACTTTATTTGTGGTATTGGGAGACGGTTTATGGCCACTTTAACTCACTGCTTCCCGTTCACAGGGAGCCTGGAGGTGAACCTCCATCCAGGTGTTAAATTTATTTTTCAGTATTGTTGTGCAGCTCTTACTATTTCTAAGCGTTTTCATTTATGCAATTCTGTGGCTGTGTGAACAACAAAAGGCAGTGATGCGAGTTTAAAATGAGTCTAAAGCTACCTGGTTGATTATCATCAATCAGTTTTATGATTAAAAGTTCCAAGATGGCTTTTGGATTAGTTTCTTCTCTGGAGTGACATTTAAATTTTTATAAATGAGTGATCATACTTTTGATAATCATATTTGCTCATGTTTTGTCCTAATATGCTTTTAATTAACTCCCTCTGTATGTCAAAGTGAAGGTTCGGATCAATTTCGCAGAGGCACTCAGTGTTGACATTATAATCAAGTGCAGCGTGAACAGGCCATAAGTCTGGATGTTATGCACAATTAATGCTTTTTATTAAAAATATATGTACATTTAATTAATAACAATCAGGCTTGAATAATATTTGACTTTAAACTGGTGTTTGGTGGTGTGGCGCAGTCACAAAGATTCAGCTCAGACCACTTCAGTCTCCTTTCCAGAGCATATGTTGGTTATTGGCTGTCAGTGAGCATCAGTACGTATAATTTTTTCCTTCATCACTCCTCATCCTCTGTCATGTCACAGAAACTCTGTGGTCTGAAACAACACCACAACCTTAGCAGCTCCTTTGGATTGTAGTAAAACATTTGTCACAGAAAGAGGGTGCATCTCAGTTTTGCTGTTTGGTGGGAAATTTACAAGTGCTGAGCAAAAAGTGCTGAGCTTTTTTTTTATCTGTTTAGCTGCTGCCAGTGTGGCACTACAAGTGACCAGTGGCTTTAAAAATCCAGTCTTTTCCCTGGCCTTTGTCTACGCAAACATTACACTTTGAAACTGTCAGCTCCTTGTAGATTGTCCCACATATTGCCCCAGTTAATCATTTGTTTGTGTTTTTCACTGATCTCAGAACAAAGGATTATATCCTGCAAGACTGTGATGCACCGGGGGAGGGGGGGGGTTACAAGCTTACGAGACATTTGATCATCCGTGTGTTTACTGTTTGTCGTGAACCAGGCTTTACTCCAAGTATTGGGATCTGCTGGGGCGCTGATCTGAGGCAGCTTGAAGCGCTGAGGTGCAGTCATTCAACACTAGTTCCCCTCTAAAAAACAGCTGAATTTGCAGAAGGTGTCTGACTCGTGCAGCCTCTGACAACCACGACAGTTCATTTTATGGTATTGGAAGTCTGCGCAAAGTTGTCAACAAAGTTCGCAACACTGCACCACACTCTTTAGCTGCGTGCCCATGTCTCGATCCCCATGTCTCCAAAGAGTTTTTAAGTGTTATTACACTTTAGCCATATCGTAATATTTACTTTACAGCTTCCACAAATCAAATCCAGAAAGGGATTTTAAACGATTGGGGTTTTTTTGTTGTTTGTTACAGAAATAATCATGTAAATGTTACTTATGTCGTATAACATTTTTGTAATCTTTAATTCTTTTTTTGGAGGGTGGGTATGTTCAAATGTATCACTTGTAATTTATGTTGCAATTCTTAAGTATTCACATTTTTAAATACAATGTTTATGGTGTGCTGTGGAAAAAAAAAAGATGTCTTCACCAAAATACAGGTACCTGCAATCAGCCAAGAATTGTTTGCAAAGCAAATAAAACATGAGGATAAAGTCTGGGTGAACATTAATTCAGGTGATTTGCTTTATTTTCTTAGATAGATGATAATCACTGTTTGTCTGTCCTCTGTTCTGTATTTACTTTTTCATCTATGTATAAAAAGCACAGGCAATGCATCTTCAGCATTACAGTATAGATGCCATGATATGGGTGTTTACAGATCATCATGTCATTACTATAAGTCTTCCCCCCCACAGCTGTATTATATTCTTCCATTAATCCTAATGAAAAACAACTGCTCATGTCAAATTTTGCTGCTGTGAAGAGTCACTGAATCTCCTCGGCCTCCATCCACTGCATTTGGAAAATATAAGCAGCTTAGTTAGAAAAACACTCGGCCAAATTATTCCATATGCTGCCTCTGTGAGCAAACGGGCGGTGCTCCCCAGGAGGGAAAAAACTGTTATTTCATCTGCCTGCCCTCTTACCTATTTTACTCTACAACAGATGATGCAGACACTGATTAACTGTCACCTCAGAGATTTGTACACCTTCAGCGTCCTGTATCTCAAAACACTGAAATTGATAGGCAGATACTGCTACTGGAATTACGCATACATGTTTCAGACTAAAGGACATTTTAACTGTTTGGGAAAAGTTACACTGACAACTGTTCTCAATTTCATAAAATAAGAGATCTATCTTTAAAAAAAAAAAGAAATGTCACAACTTCACAGCACGGGATGAACTGAGATTTTTTTTTACTTTAGTAATACTGCAGTATAAGGTCTTGCATTCAAAAGTTGCATTTGTAAAAGTGAAGTATTGTAAGCAAAAAGTACTTAAAAAGGAAAGTATAGTTTATGCAAACAGCCTTAATAAACGTTTTCTATTTGTCATATATACACTGGATTCTCATCAGTGTCAATTTACATGTCAGCAGCTTTTTAATTTCATCAAGTGGAATTCATTTGACCTCCTTTATATACTATTTGATTAATCTGTACATCTGTCATTTTATAAAAGAAATCTTGATCTAAGTAAATAACTATAGCTGTCAAAAAAATGTAACAAATAGTTTTACCCTCTGAAATGCAGTGAAGTAGAAATATGAAGGACCAAAAAATTGACATATTTAAATACCTAATATTTGCACTAAAGTACAGCACTTTAATAAGTGTATTTAGATACTTTAGATACTCCAGCAACTCGATGAAACAAGACTCAAACAAATCAGAGAAAACAAAGAAAGCATAAACTCAATGTACTAATTTTGTCTAGAATTTTATTGTAAATTTATACAGTTTTAAATTTTAAGTAAAACACTGACAACTTAAGCCAATAAATACGTAATGGGGATATTTTTGGCATGACAACTTATCTGATGTAAGAAGAAAGTCAGAAGACCCACACTGTCAAACTCTTAATACTGCTTCATCACGTTGGAGTAACTGCCTGTAGTTTTATTTACACAGCACCATCTAATGGTAACCATTGAAATGTTTTTCACAACCTCCAGCATCAGTCCAGTTCAGGACAACTTCACAGGCTTCGTTAAGACGGCGACCGCTGCCTCGTCCCTGCATTGCAGGAACCTTCATATTGACTCCACGAACAACTCGACTGACGAAGTGACATAAAGGCTTCTAGAAGTTTTCTTTCATGGCAGAAGAGAAGAGCACAAGTGAGTTCAAAAGTCCTATATAAAAACAGAATGAAAGGCAGAAAGCAAAAAGAGGACAGAGTGACGAGGGAGTTGGCCGTGAACAGAGCAATAGGAACAAAAAAAAAAAAAGTGCACAGGTGATGTGATGTGGAGGTGGATGTGAAGAGGTTGAGTGGATGAGTGTCATGGAGTCGAGCGTCACAGGCTCTGGCAGCACTGGAGTTTGTTTCCCTTCTGCCCATCAGTGGTTGGGGGGACACTTATGTCAACTACGTTGTTGCCTGGAGACTCATCGTGTGCAGATCTGTCCGCTATCTGCTTCTGCGACACGATGCGGTAGATTTCTGCAAAAAGAAAAGTGATCTCTTGATTTATTTCAAGCCTTACAAGTTGTTGCTCTGTATGTGTACCTCATGAAATTATATTATAAATGACAGATACGTAACATTCAGATGAGATACAGCACAGCGTCTTGCTCTTCCTACCTGTTAAAATGTTCTTGAATGCTTCTTCTACATTTGTGGAGTCCAACGCTGATGTCTCAATAAATGAGAGAGTGTTCTTTTCTATTGTGGGAAGAGAAGAAACATTCATTTTAAGCATGCACAAAGTGAGGTATTTTACAGACAATAAGGCTTTTATTACCGCTGCACTGATGGTGATTTACCTGCGAAGGCTCGGGCCTCATCAGTGGGCACGGCCCTGAGGTGGCGGAGGTCGCTCTTGTTTCCCACCAGCATGATGACGATGTTGTTGTCAGCGTGGTCCCTCAGCTCCTTCAGCCAGCGCTCAACGTTCTCGTATGTCAGGTGTTTGGCGATGTCGTAAACTAGGAGAGCTCCGACGGCACCCCGGTAATACCTGCAGACAGAGGAAGTGAATACAATGACTACATTGTCTTTATTACAGTGTGTTTTTAGCATCAAGTTTAGAGAAAATGCTCACGCCGAGGTGATGGCCCTGTAGCGTTCCTGCCCAGCTGTGTCCCAGATTTGAGCCTTTATCATCTTGCCGTCCACCTGGATGCTGCGGGTGGCAAACTCCACCCCGATGGTGCTCTTGCTCTCCAGGTTGAACTCATTTCTTGTGAATCGGGACAGCAGGTTACTCTTCCCGACTCCAGAGTCTCCGATTAGCACGACTGCAACCAAGCCAAAAACTGAAATTTAAAAAAAACTCTACCTCTACCTCTACCTTTACCTCAAACCGCCTCCAATGAGTGTTTTTCTACTTGTTAAACTTAATTTATAACTGACAAGGTCAACAGACAGGAGATTCTCGACCGCAGAATTATAAAACATTTATGCTGACAGTCACATAAAACGGACTGAACAACCATCATTAAAGGATGCACTGCAGTCAGGTTATCACTAAGTCAAAGTGAAAGCGCTGACTCGTTTTCCTTTACAGAGAAAACCTTATCAGACTTTACCCTGCTGGGAGTCATTCAGGAAAAAGCTGCCAAGACCTCCTCTCTGGGAAAACCTGACTCAACAGTTTCTCAAGGCCCCTGTTCCTGCTGTTGTTACGAGTCATTAGTATCTCTGATTAATTTCCAGCTGCCACACATACCTGGGCCTCTTTTTCTACTGGACTTCACTAACTAAGATTAATTATTTGTGGTTTATTTGACGGGGACATTATCCCATGCAAGTTATCGCAGGGTTTTATAGTAAATGACAAACTTTATTTTTATGCCACCTTTCAAAACAAAGCAAAGACTGAAAGATGGATGGACAGCCGAGCCTTGGGCCTTAAAAAGTGGCCAATAAAACCTTAACATCAATTCAATTTTTTTCTACGAGCCAACACAGAAGAGCTAAAATAGTAATAATGTGTGCTCTCTCTTTTTTTTTTTTTTGGTTTGTTAGGTGAGCAGTCTGGCATTTTAGACAAGCTGTGATTATACTAGATTCATAGTGAAGGCAGCAAGATTTAAAAAAATAAAATAAAGACAGATGTTATGAAGCTTGTGTTTTTCTTGTTTCCTCTTCAATAAACTCCCCAAGTATTAAAATGCCTGCATCCAAACATCAGCCAGTGATTTGGCAAAATAACAGACACTTCTTTCTCTTTCTCTCTCTCTCTCGATGACTATTCAACTTTCCTAAAACTTGCATGTGAATCAAGGGTCACACAAGCCTTGGCCCCTTTGCAGTGACTGACTCATCTTTTAGAAGATCCAACACAGCCGAACCAGCGTAATTTAAATTAGCTGTCATCATGTGATTCAAGTTGTTGGTGCAGTGATTCAATAATAAGCTGATTCTTATGCAACAAAAAAAGCCAGTGTAAATTAAGAGAGCAAGGTCAGCAACATCTTATCAGGGAAACTTAAGGTGTAAAAATGTGTTATTTCTTGGTGTGGAAATGGTTGGGAGAGATTAAATAAAGCAAGTGATGGCTGGGGAGGTAAAATAAAAACCACACTACAGTCTCTTCTTATATTCGTGTCATATTGAGTGGCAGACCACAAAAAGGGAAGTTTTGTTTCATTTTATACTGAAATTTATGAATAAGAAAGCATGAAGACAAACAAAGGGAGCCACACTTGACATTTGAGTTATTAAAATTAAAAGTTTTTATATATATAAGTGTGAGTGTTAGTACAACTTCTCCTCCGTGTCAATAAAGTTTAATTTAATTATCCAGGCTGTAATGATAGCTCCACCCAGCTGCTACTAGCCTGTTAAGCTAACTCACCACACACACATACACACCCCCTACTGTTCTGTAAAAGCCCAAACAAGCGACCAGCAGCAAACCTGGACACGAATAAAACCAGTCTCTAAACTAACCATCCTGTGTTGTATATTTCTGGATGTTTACACCTCACTTATCAGCCGGTTGTCAGCCTCTCTTAGCGATGTGTTAGCTCGCATGCTAACACATCAGCCTAGCCGGGTGTTGCTGTTTTGTTTTGTTTTTTTTTTTACCTTCCTCGCCGACGTCAAACGAGGCTCACCTTCGTGTCCCTCTTACCTTTGAATAAGAAGTCGTACTCGTCGTCTCTGTTGCCCATGATGCGACACGGTCACCTGTGTGTGAGAGTGTGTGTGACTGAGGTGATGGCAGCGGGCGGACAATGCGCAGAGCAGAGCCGCTGAGAGGCAGGGTTGCCTCAACGCTGCATGGACACGTGACCCACAGGTATGCAGGGGCGAGTCCAAGGGGGGGCAGGTGGAAAACTGACTGCACACACACACACACACAATTACACACAATTACTGTGAAGCAAAAGTGTCTTTAAGTCATATTTGCTAAAACTGACACTGTGCATGAGGCAAATAATCTGTGAAAAAAATCTGAATCAGAATCAGCTTTATTGGCCAGGTATGTGTACACATACAGTACATTTACAGTACTCTCTCATATGTAAAAGGTCAAGAAAACAGAAATAAATAAATAAACATAACATAACATAACTTAAAGTGTGACTATGGAGTGCAATAGAGTGGTGAAACTGCAATGATGCATGTGTATAGCTTAAACTCCTCTCCTCTAAAAAACAAACAAAAAAAAAACTAAAAACTAAAAAACTGCGGATCAAACCAACTTAACCTCTTAACCTTAATAGTGTGAACCTTTGCACATGCATGGAAAACATATTTGCACGTTCCTGCACAATCTGTACTGTTCTTTCTTTTAAAGTAAGTCTTTTAAACATTGCACCCAGGTCAAAAACAACCATCAGAACAGCCCTTAAACACCTCTGTATGCAGTGTCAGGTAAGTTAAGTTTAATCTACTTGGATCCACTTCAGCGATTACATTGCAACAGCTATTCTCCACAAAGAGATTTTACTTTGGGAAACTTACAAACATTGCAGAGTACAAGGTACTGAAAACATACAGGATCTAAAAAAATGTATATTTTTTATATTTACTTTCACCTTCAGATTCAGATTCAGATTTCCTTTATTAGTCCCACAGCGGGGAAATTCACAGCGCAACAGCAGCGAAGACACATAGTGGGAAATAGTCAATAAGAGTTTAAGACATGAAATAAAATAAAATAAAATGAAATAAAAGGTAAAATTATCCAAGATAAATAATTATAACTATGAACTGTAAGTAAACCTGTACATAGTACAGAGGGAGTGTGCCTGAGAGTATACATATGAGAAATATATATAATATAATCAGGGAGTGCAAAAAACAGTGAAATTGTGTTATTGTTTATTGTTCATTGTCCGTGGCAGATTAGCGGGCATTTTGTTTGTTGTGTAGTCTGACAGCAGCAGGCAGGAAGGACCTGCGGTACCTCTCCTTCACACAGCGTGGATGGAGCAGCCGCTCACTGAAGGAGCTGCCCAGAGCTGTCAGAGTGTCCTGTAGAGGGTGGGACGTGTTGTTTAACAGGGATGACAGCTTAGCCATCATCCTCCTGTTTCCCATCCACCTCCACTGAGTCCAGGGGGCATCCCAGGACAGAGCTGGCCCTCCTCACCAGTCTGTCCATTCTCCTCCTATCCCTGTCCGTGATGCTGCTGGCCCAGCAGACTATCCCATAAAAGATGGCTGATGCCACCACAGAGTCATAGAAAGGTCCTGAGGAGTGGTCCCTGCACTCCAAAAGACCTCAGCCTCCTGAGCAGGAACAGTCTGCTGTTGCCCTTCTTGACAAGGGCATTGGTGTTGTCCGACCAGTCCAGACTTGTCATTTAAGGTGAACACCCAGGTACTTGTAGGACTTCACAGTGTCGATGTCCGTTCCCTGGATGCTCACCGGTGCAGGCGGAGAGTGGCTACGCCTGCGGAAATCCACCACCAGCTCCTTGGTTTTACCAGCGTTGATCTGGAGGTTGTTCCGCAGGCACCAGTCCGCAAAGTCTTGAATAAGTCCTCTGTACTCTCTGTCGTCCCCATCTGTGATGAGGCCAACAACAGCAGAGTCATCAGAGAACTTCTGGAGATGACAGGATGGTGTATTGTATGAAAAGTCTGCAGTGTAGAGGGTGAACAGGAAAGGAGCCAGAACAGTTCCCTGTGGAGCTCCGGTGCTGCAGAGAAGCCGATCCGACTCAAAGCCCTGCACCCTCACAAACTGTGGTCTGTGTGTGAGGTAGTCCAAAATCCATGTAGTGAGGTGATGATCCACCCCAGCTAGCTGCAGCTTGTCCCACAGCAGCCTGGGCTGGATGGTGTTGAATGCACTGGAGAAATCAAAGAACATGATCCTCACAGTGCTTCCAGCCTTCTCCAGGTGAGTGAGGGAGGTGTGAAGGAGGTAGATGACGGCATCATCCACCCCGATGTCAGGCTGGTAGGCGAACTGCAGCGGGTCCATGAAGGAGCTCACCAGCGGGCGCAGATGGGCGAGGACCAGTCTCTCCAGCGTCTTCATCAGATGAGACGTCAGAGCTACCGGCCTGTAGCTGTTGAGCTCCTTGGGGTGCGGTGTCTTTGGCACTGGGACGATGCAGGACGTCTTCCAGAGTTGTGGCACTCTCACCCAGCTTCAGGCTCAGGTTGAACGTGTACCCTAAAAATCCCACACAGCTGGTCTGCGCAGCAGGACTTCAGGAGCCTGGAGCTGATGCCATCTGGACCTGCTGCTTTCCTGGCCCTGTTCTTCTTCAGAGCATTCAGAGAGTGTGAAATGGAAGTGTCAGGTAGGTGTGAACTGAGGGTCGTGAGAGGGGGGAGGGGGCACAGGAGGAGCAGTGGACAGGGGGCACAGAGCGTGATGGGGGTTGCAGCAGAGGAGACTGGGCCAGGGGGAGGGGCGGATGCCTGATCAAATCTGTTGAAGAATAAGTTCAGGTCATTTGCCCACCCCTTGGTCTCCCACAGGCTGGGACTTTGGCTCCTTGAAGCCCGAGATGGTCTTAAGTCCCTTCCAGACACCACAGATGTTGTTCTGCTGCAGCTGGTGCTCCATCTTCCTCCTGTAGCAGTCTTTCCCCTTCCTGATCATCCTCCTCAGCTCCCTCTGCACAGACTTCAGCTCCTCTTTATTTCCAGACACAAAAGCTCTCCTCTTCTCCTTCAGGAGAGCCTTAATGTCCGGGGTAATCCAGGGCTTGCTGTTGGAGAAGCTCCGTACAGTCCTGGTGGGTACGGTGTTCTCCACACAAAAGTTAATATAGTCCGTCAAATCAGGCAGTGGGTGAGACTGTCGATGTCCTCCCCATGGGCGTCACTGAAAACATCCCATAGTGTTGTGTTGAAACAGTCTTTCAGGGCCTCCTCGGCTTCTTCAGACCATTTCTTCACAGTGCGGGTGACAGCAGGCTGCCTGTGCACAAGAGTCTTATACACAGGCAGGAGGTGCACGAGGTTGTGGTCGGCTCGGCCCAGGGGAGGAAGAGGGAGTGAGTGGTATGCCTCCTTGGTGTTGGCATAAAACAGGTCCAGTGTTTTATTGTCTCTGGTGTGGCATGTGACATACTGGGTGAATTTGGGCAGAGAGGAGGATGGAGAGGCATGGTTGAAGTCTCCAGAGATGAGGAGGAGGGCATCAGGGTGCTGTGTCTGCAGCCTGCTCACTGCTGAGAGCAGGACATCACAGGCTGCATCGGCGTTAGCAGAGGGGGGGGGGGATGTACACTACCAACCACAAGGGCATGAGTGAACTCCCTCGGCAGGTAGTAAGGCCTCATGCTGACGGCCAACAGTTCAATGTCCTTACAGCAGTGCTGCTCCTTGACAGTGATGTGCCCAGGGTTACACCATCTATCATTTACAAACACTGCCAGCCCTCCTCCTTTCTTACCGCTCTTACCGCTCTCCTTGCTTCTGTCCGCCCGTAGGAGAGTGAAAGCCGTCCAGTTCAGCAGAAGCCGTGTCCGGAGTTAGTGCAGTCAGCCACGTCTCAGTGACCAGCAGGAGGCTGCACTCCCGATACTCCCGCTGATGCCGGGTCAGCGCCGCTAACTCGTCCATCTTATTGGACAAACTCTACCAGTCTAGTGTGCATGGTGAAAAGAAAAATTTAAAACACACAAGAAACAAAAAGTAAGAAGAATAGAAGTATAAAAAGTAAAGAAAGCTCAACGGTGAGCAGGAGCTGCTGTTACAGGCTGCCACTCGCGCGGCGCCAGAGACACAATTCATATGGCTTTTCACCTTTACAGTCAATATATAAAATATTTATTTTAATAAATTTGCTTTTTACATTTTATAGGTCATACTGTGTGTTAATTGGTTCCACCTACACAATAACACCACTTTAAACTTCAATATTCTTTACATTAAATATTATTTGACCTGGGAGCTTTTGCACATACATTGAAAACCTTTTTGCACATTCCATACTACTGTCTACTTTATAATACTGTCTATGTTACATTTAATTTATACTTGAACTAGTTGCTTTTCACACTTTACATACATTAAATGTTCATTTTACTATATGTGCTTTTTACATTTTATAGACTATACCATGTGTTATTTGGTCCTGGCTACACAATAATCCAACTTTTTATGTTTAAACCTAAATATTCTTCAAACTTCACCGTGAACTTTTGTACATCCAAGGAAAACATTTTTACAGTCCTGCAAAATCTGTGCAGTTCTTCCATTTTAATATTAATTTAAAATGTATTTTATAATTTTAAAATATTGTTGTTGTTACTCCTGTTTACTTTATAATACTGTATATTTGAGATTTAATTTATACTTCTGACTTGCTTTCATCTTTACATTTATATTTTTGCACCAACATATCAAGACAATTTCTTTGTGTGTGAAAATTGTTAATAAGCCTGATTCTGGTTCTGAAGATCAAAATAATGCAGTAATATAATAAATCAAATTGCTTCATTTATGGAGAGTATGCTCAGTGTACCTCTCTTTCATTTGATCCTGAGTGTCCTAGATTGATAAAATAACAAATCCCTCCTAGCAGCCAGCAGAGGGAGCCACTTCCTGACAAATGATTGTTTCTCCTCTAGGCCTTTTACCTTTACACACTGAGTATGCATGATGCACGCTAAATGTTATAATAAGCAGGAGTGGACCATATAAATCATCATTTCTCATTTTATCTTTTAATTACCAGCTACATTTCATCATCCAATCTAACTGTATGGAAAGAAGATTTTCTCGTGAAGGTGGTGAGATTAACTCAAAGCAAAATGGATCTTAGTTTTGATTTATCTGCATAGTTTCTTTATTTTTTTCTCCTTTTTGTTTTTGTTCTGTTTTATCATTCTCTCATCTAACTTATTTTTTCTTTCCTGAATTTATGACTGCGACTGACTGTACTAAACTAAATAAACTAAATAAAAAGCAAAAAAGGTCAAACATTTATTACGAAATTTTATTTTCAAGAAACGTCTTTAAAGAAATAAACTGAGGTCCAGTGTTGATGGGTAGTGAACTACATACAGACTAATTAAACTACATTCAGCAGTAGCTTGCTGGAACATCTACTTCAAATTTGCATAGTGATTCAATAACTGTAGTTAATTTTTTTTTTTTTTTTGCCATTTTGTGTGTTCTTAAAGATATAATCTCAAACATTTTCATTTAAATAAATGTATGTGAAGTCAGTATCTATCACTAAATGATGCCTGTGGCCCACTGATGAAACTCTTGTGTTTCTGATGTTACGACTCAGGTGTCATAGGTGAATTTCTCTGTGCTAGATTTACTGACAAAATAGAAATTTAGGGAACAAGTAAAAGTTATTTTGGGATGAATGAAATGAATGAAAGATAAATCTGAAAAACTTCCCTCCTTCTAAGTGTGCAATTTAAGCTTCACCAGTATGATACAAATGGCCTGGACAAAATAGTGCAAATCTACAGCCTCAAATACACATATAAAGTGTAACCTCTGAAAAACTTTTAACAAAAACAGGCCTCTAACCCTCATGGGGGTGTGATTTATTGTAGGACTGCTGCATCAGCTTTAAATAGGTGTAACGTGTAGATTTTGGTGTCTTCAAGGTTGATAAAGCCACAAATCCCTCCTAAGAACCAGCAGAAGGAGCCACCATCTCTGCTTCTTGATAAATGTGATTGTTTCTCCTGTAGACCTCTCACCTGTACACCTGTACTACACTATCCACGTTAAATGTAATAATAAGCAGGAATGGACCACATAAAGCTTCATCTCTCATCTGACCCTTTAATCACCAGCTGCACTTCATTATTCAATCTAACTTTATGAAAAGAAGGTTTTCTCATGAAGGTGGCGAGATTGGCAACTCAAACATGCTATTAAACTGTCTCCTGCTCCAATTATCTTATAATGGCTGGATCAAAGGCAGCTACATGCTTATCTATATTTTATCTCTGTAATATTTTATTTATCATTAACAAATATTTTCCTAGCTGGAGATCAATAAAGGTTTATATTATATTAACTTAACCATAGAGGTTACAGTTTACACCACAACACGGTGCAATAACCAACACCATTGTGTGACTCAGTTTCATTAGATAAAAGACTTTACTGTAGGATGATTAAATTCATTGTTTTAGTTGTTTTCCTGTTTAGGCAAAGACTCGTTTAACCACTTCTTACAGGAGAAGGAGAAAAGTCTAACATCACATACAGGTGCGGACAGGTGATTTCCCACCTTCAGACACATGACGTCAGAGGCGGTCTCACCTGCGGATTCCTTTAAACGCCCGCCCACTCCACGCGTTAACCAATCAGCGGCGAGTGCGCAGACGGGCAGGTTGTTTTATAGCAGAGTCTGCTGACATGGTGAAGAGTTTACCGCACAGTGTTTTACGGAAGGTGTGATTCATTAACTTGCTGCGCTCCTCGTGATGGCAAAGAGAGCAGGGCGACAGAGGAACCAGCTGCCCACCTGTTATTATGAAGGATACCTGGAGAAGAAGTCCTTCAAAGATAAGGTAGTTTATCACACAGGTTTGCTCTGATTTTTCTTTGTATGTGTGTCACGCAACAGGTAAAACTGGACTACAAAAAGCTTCCCCTTGTTGTGACTCTTTAGTTCTTGTTATCTGTGGTGTTTTTCTTTTTTTTAATCTGTGGGATCAATATGTGTCAGAAAACTAGAGAACAATCTGAAATTCATCAGAGACAGATTTAAGAAAAAATGTTGAACAAAGATTGTATGTTGAAGATTTTATTTAGTTAAAGATTGTATATTTTAATGCTGCATGGGCAGCATGTATCAATTATTTGATTATTTTGATTGATCTGTCAGTTAATATTTCTGTCAATCGAGAGATCATTTACTCTATAAAAAGGCAGCAAATGGTGAAATCCTGAAGCTGACATGTTCAGATTGCTTGTTACTTACACTTAAAAACCAACAGATATTTAGTTTACTTTCATATAAGGCAAAGAAAAGCAGCAAATCTTCACATTTGAAAAATGACTGAAGCAAATTTTGTGGTCTGATCCACATGCTTAATTGACTGATCAACTGTAAATGACTGCCTATGTTGATTACCAGCCTGCTGTTGTTGTTACTGGAAGGCAGACATGACACATCTGATGGCATCTCAACAATGTGCTGTAGATCTCAGGGATCTTTGTCCTGCCAGCTTTAGTCAGTTTTAAATGTCAGTCACTCAGCACCTGTTCTTACTGTGATGATGTTCACTTTACTAGGTGGTTATAAAGGAGGAGTTATTTTTACCTTAACCTGCACCAGCCTGAGCTCTTTCTCACGAAACTACAGTCTAATGACATGCTCAGCGCTTCACTAACCCCTTGTAAAACAGTGCAGGGGTCTCACAGCACACTTAATGCAGGGCAGTCAGGTGGAGTAGGTGAAGTGTTTTCTATGGGTGGAGCAGCCTGCCCATCACTGTGTAGTTTCTTGGAAGTTTTGTGGACTTTGGCTCGGCAGACGGCGAGCAGCACTCGCACCTCACCAACTGGTCTGACAGCTTTCCTGCTCGTTTTGCCATAAAGATTAGAGCGAGCCAGGAAGTGACAGAAAACTAAAGACGCAAACTGGCAAAGCAGGCTTTTCAAATAACAAATCTCCTGTGCTGTTCTGATAAGAGACTTAATGCATTCTGACGAAAGCAAGTAAGATCACAGGGGGAACTTTTTTCCTCTTACACTAAAACATTCCTAGTGTCAGATGAAAGTAGAGGTGCTCGGTTACATCAGAGGTTTATTTACAGACGGCGTCGTGAGGTTGGCTTTTCCTGAAACAGACGATTGTGATCACAAATTCTGATTCATGTAACACTCATGACCTAAACTCCCACATGCAAATTAATCTGGTGACACTTCCAGCACTTAACACTGCTATTAATATCACATCCTGGTTTCTGTTGCAGTTACAAACTGACTCATCAGGTCTAATTGATGAAGAATCAATTAGACAGAGGCTGACCTATTTATTATCCTGTTGCGTATCAAACATTTAATTTCCTCGTTTTGCTTCCTTTTCTGTCTTTGTACTCCGGTAAATGCAAATGTAAAAATTTGTGTTAATTGTTTTCAGTTTTCCATGCTTGATATCCCGTATTTTACCTGTTCGTGTGTGTGTGTGTGTGTAGACATCTCGTAAGCTGTGGACCTGCCTGTGTGGAAACGCGCTCTTCTTCTTCAATGAGATGAGAGACAGTGATGTACGTAATCACTGAGATTTGGGATCATATGTTTTTAATTAAAATAGTTCTTTATTCACCAGACATTTAGGAATTATATTTCACTCCTTGTGTCTCTGTGTGTGTGTTTTTCCTCAGTACATAGAGAAACTGAATCTCAGTGAGTTGATCTCAGTAACAAATGACAGCAGCCAGGATCGTAACTTGGACATGGCCCCATTCAACCTCCAGATGAAGGATGGAAATATCAAATTAGCGGTGAGGGCATGTACAAAACGTTTGTTGAGCATCAACTTTTGTCTGAGTAATTCCTCATTTTAAGCTTTTTTTCTTCCTCTGTTGTGTCTACAGGCCCCTTCCGCAGAGGCCCGTGAGCTGTGGAAGGGCTTCATCCACTCTGTGACTGAGGTGTGTGCTCCGTAACATTTAGCTCAACATAAAACCATTCATCTTTGAGATGTTTGAAACAATTTAAGTTTAAGGGACTGGTGTTTGGATGCAGTTAACATCAGGTAGAAAGTCAAATGTAGAAAATCTCAACCCCCTCACGGATCATTTGACACAGAAACTGTGTCTCCCTGCAGCTGTCGTTGCCGATCTCACTCAACCTGCTGCCGGGTCAGATCCACATGCTTAAAGAGGCCATAGAAATGGAGAAGGAAAGAGCGAAAAATGTCCCCCCACCTGCAGTCACCAGCCAAGGCGACTTGCCAGCGTGAGTATGAACATGTCTGGAAAGAATTACATTAAATTATATTACAGATATGTTAAAAAGCTCCCTGGTGGTCTGGTAGTATTTCAGTATTTAATCATTTTTTCCCACTTGCCTTTGGTTTTTCTGGTCTCCTAAATTCTACAACCTTTACCACAGTAAAATACGGTGAAAGGCAACAGTAACAACACAATCCTGAACAAAAAAGGCATCATGTATCATGTGTATATATATATGTCTGTGTCTTGACTCATACTGGTGAAAAAGAAGAATAACTCAGTTCAGCTACAATTTTGACTTATTTTCTTATGAAAACATGTGATTTTCTTCAGCAGTTTTGCCAAATCTCCAACCTTTCCAGAAACAGTAGACAACTGCAACTCCAGGAAAAAACTATGCATTTTCATATTTGGTTTTCAAATAAACTGAAGGTTTTGAGGATTAAATCTTTTATGGGGCCGGAAATGTCTCTAAAAAACACCTAAAACCCTTTAAATCATGTAAAAGATGCAGAATTATGAAGCCTAAATCCAGACTGGTGTGTGTATGCTATCAGAACCAAACAATCTGGACCAGGAGGATATCTAAAGAGCTCAGCTCAAAGAGTTTTGTCGATATGCACCACACATATCTGCAGACCAACACATAATAACCTGGTGAAATCACACCCTTTTTTTTTTTTTTTTTTTGTCCGTTTGTCTGATGCCTCTGTCTTCTGCCATTCTGCAGTTGTTACTACACTGTGTCCCGTCTGGAGGCAGAGCTGCTGCTGGAGAAAGAGGCCATGAGAGGAAATCTTCTGCTGAGGCCCGGGAGTAATGGAAACTCCTTTGCTGTCACCACCAGACAGGACCTTGACGGGTACACACACACACATACTCCGATCATAAACACACACAGATTTAATATATCGACCAACACGCGGACTTGAATCTAACTTGTCTTTGCAAATGTGATGTCGTTGCATGCTGTTGTCTTTATCTCTCTCTCTCTCTCAATCAGCTCTATATTCAAACACTACCGTGTGACCAAGAAACCTGATGGGGGCTTCGCCATTGAAGTGGACAATCCTGTGAGTACTAAAATAAAGTGTTAGACAGGCAAAACTACCTCTGAGTAAAAAGGGATTGGTTGTTCTTATACATAGAAGCAGTCATACTTTCCTGAGTTTTTTTCACGGGGCGTCATTGTTTAGAGAAGAGAATAACTTCAGAGTGAATGTAGCATATGGTCTCCTGGAAAAGCAGAGAGTGATTACCAGTAAACACAGAGGTGGCAATAAAAATATCACATAACACTTGGTCACCTGTGTGCTTTCATTTTACTGCCAAATGCAAGATACACATCTTGATCTTTGAATTTAATTGCAGTCCACATAGCTTCCTTCCCGGCACCGATTGCACACACCCATCAATTAAACTTCATTTTAATCAAGTGATAAAGGCTGCAAGAATTTTATTATTAATATTACGGTCAAGTCTTATATCCAAGCAGAACAACCTATTTTATTTTCTGCATGCATTTTATTTTTTTCCGTTCTCTGTGCAGGTCCCCTGTGCCACGCTGCATGATGTGATCAATTACTTAGTGGAGAAAACTCAAGGAGTTTTGATTCCTCTCATTACTGAGGAGCAATATGAGAAAAACATCAGTACGTAGAAAAGTGGAGACATCTCACTTTCTCTTTCTCTCGATTTCTCTCTCTCTTTTAGCTGCGTGATTATTACCCCATACACCAAACATAATCATTAACCAGCATATCTAATTGAAGTTCTTTTTTTTTTTAATCACAGCTTTTATCCGGTCAGATGATGAAAATGGAGAATTCGTTGTGCAGGCCCTGTCAGACCTCGTCAAGCCGAGTGTGCCCCCCAAACCAGGTGATGTGTCCATTAATGCAAAAGCACACAACACACACACACACACACGTCCAGCTGCTGAGCTATTTACACCGTTTGCCAGACCTGTTTCCTCTGCTCTGTGACACATTCAGGCATTTGGAAATTCCACACCTATAGCGTCATCTTGGACCTTTTCCAAGTTACAGTGACACAAAAATGACTTTCAGCTGATTCTTATTTTAATAAAATGTAAACTTTTAAAAACAGTTATATTAGTATATCAACATATCCTTCAAAGACTTTCACACGATTGTATTAACAAGTTTTTCCTGACCTGGTTCAAAGGTCTAAGGACAGAGGATGTCACAACTGTACAGATCTGTAAAGCCCTCCGAGGCAAACGATGTTTGTGATTTTGGGCTTTAAATAAATAAAAATTTCAATTTGAATTTTGAAGTTTTCCTGTTGAGGTACAATTGCATTGCGAATCCACTTACCTGAACCAACCCAGTCACTCATGGTTTGCTTGTTTTAGACCTTTTGTGCAGCTTTCTGAGTTTTGTTTTGGACTTTGTGACTAATCGTCTACAGCAGAAGTTTTGAATCTGTGTACCTTGTGGGCCCTTAAAACTATGCAATGTCTCCTTGAGACCCCTCTTCACTGGATGCATTTGTGTACGGATTGTGACTAATTTAAACAAAGAGTGACTTTTTCCCTCTTGTTTCACTGAACAATTAAGAATGAAATGATCTGGTAATTACAAAGCAAAAATCACAATAAAAATATAAATTGGCAGCAAATATGTTTTGTTCTCTTAACTTCTTAACTCTTTGGTAAATGTTTGTGCTGCTCACGTTCATTTCTGTTAGCTTCTGAGCCGCCAACACAATTTCTCACAGGGTTTTTTTTTGAGGGCACTTATAGTCACCTTGATTATTATGTCTTGCAGTACATCAACCTCGTAGTAATTATAATTACATGTTTTGCACCTGCAGCTCCCAGAATAAACCAGAGAACACCAATCTCTGAACTAGCACCAGCACAACCTGCAGACAACATGTATATCAATGACAAGCGTGAGTATAAACCCGACTGCGACCAGCGCCATCAGTCAATCCATCTATCATTCCTCACGTTCGCCCATCTTGCAAACATAAACAGGTGCGACTTCATTTTTTCCACTGCTACTGATAACTATGGTCTGTTTTCAAACAGCAGAGCAGGAAGATAAAATGCTGGAGGATTCCCCACCTGTTCCACCCCCACGTAAGTCCCTCTATCTTATCTGTCCAACAGTGAAAATATTTTCCTTTATTCTGCTGTGTGACTCTAATGATTGCATTTCTTTTAATGACCACGAAGCATTTTGTGTCATTTTGTGCAGGGAAGAGCAAACCTCCAAAGAAAGCAATGATGCCCCCAACTCCTTCTCTTACCAAATGTGTCTTGTCTCCATCACTGTCCTCCACCATCTCCTACACAAACAGCCCTGAACCAAAGATGAGAGTCCGCGGAGAAACTCTGGGTCAGAGTAAGTTTACACTGCTACACAGAGCCTTTAGTCGTTTATGTGGATTATGCAGATATATTTTCAGTCTCAGTTCATTATTTTCTTTATTACTTTATTGCCACAATATCAAAGCTCATTGCCCAATGTGCTCTAGTTCCTCCCGCAGCAATATCTGAGCTGAAACTCGTAATCGAACAGAAGAACAAATGTCAAGAGTGACCTCTCTCGTTGGCATCTGCGACTCACAAACCGGCATAGAGCCGCTCAGACAAGCCTACCAGACAAGCCTGTCTCCGCAAGCCTGTCTCCGAACGTGAAAAGACACACAGGAGCGAAGGCCTCCTCCTCCTCCTCCTCCTCTTCGCCTGCATCGTGGCTCTGCTCCTCTTTGTCAGCCGGCTGTCAGCAGTAAAGCCTCTCGGAAGATTAACGCTTTATTGATTCGCCCTTCTCAGACACTCATTAGCAAATTAATCGACTGTAACAAGGGGTGTACATGTCAAATTATCCTCACCATGTTTCTTTTGTACATTTTGCACATTTATCCATTGACAATGGTGTACATTTTCTTAATCACTATATCAGTGTTGTTTTGTCTACTTTTTTTAGTGGAATCAGCTGTTCAATTGAATTGTATGTATATATATTTTTACATAGCCAAAATGGCTATATTTGTTCTGCCTTAGAGGCATGTTTATATATCGTACAGCATGTAGTATTGCCTCTCTATACAGTGAAGTGAATCATGAAACAAAATAGAAATTAGAGTTGGCTTGTGGTTACTGTACTATATATATGTGAATGTATTGTATACTATAGTATATAGTTATTCAGTTGCTTCAGTATGATATCACATACATGTGAACAAGCAACTTCTAATATATGCCATGAAGTCAGTTCTAACTTTTCTTTTCTTGCTTTTATTCCTCAATGAAGCAGAAATCCAAGAACAAATTGCTCTCACTCCTTTATTATCTCAATGACTGATACATTATAGTGGAAAAATTAAACTATTTACAATAATTTGTGACATTATGTCAGCATGTGAAATAAAGGTAACATAATTCTCAGCTGGACTCTTCTTTAAAGCATTGCAGGCTACAGTTATTCAGGAGACGCATACAGACGGAGCAACATGGCACTCAGAGGCCAGGCGGTGCACAAAAAAAAGGACTTCATAACATCTGATTCTGGAGTTTATCACTTTTGTCTCTCACCCAGGTGGACTCTGAACCTGGCAAACACTCATAATACAGTTAGCTGAGGCTACTCGCTAGCTATTTGTTATATCTGGATAACAGAGTCCACTACTCATAATGGGATTCCTCTTCAGCAGATAAAGTGGTGTTATTAGGTATAGAAACATACATACTGTACATACAAGCATTAGGGTGCAGTCAAGTGAACAGACCGTATACAGTACAGTCATTTCCAAAATCCTGGAGCCATATCGGACGACTCCTCTACAATAAAAACTCTAACTTTCTGTGCAGAGTCTGTGCAATGCTGACTAATTTAAAACTAGCAGAACCTCAGCAGGAGGCTAAAGGACCCAGTGTCTTGCACGCAAGCTGTGGGACCTGACTAGAAAAAGAGAAATGCAGTGAACACTGTTAGGTCTGCATGCCTTGGCAAGAAATAAATACATCCCTAAGATGTGTTGTTCGTTTCTAATGGTTCATCAGTTGCTGGCAAAGTACAATTAGATCCTGATTGAGTAATAAACTACATTCTATTAAGTAGCATTGTCTACGAGCAGGTTGTTATTTGGGTTACATAGGTTGGATAGAGGCAGATCCAGTGGGTGATAATTACCACAAAGCTACAGTACGACTAAGTTATATTGACACGGACACAATACGTTGTTTTAAATTGATACAGGGAGACCATTTCTTGCAGTGAAATGTAATACGTTGGTACAGATCATCACCCGATTTGGCCAATCAGTTTGGAAATGAGAAGGAAGGCACAGGGAGAGAGCAGACAGGACAGGCCTTGATCCTGCACCTGGAGCTGGCTGCACTGACAGTACGACTGAGAGTTTTGGTGATGGAGGCGAAGAAAGGGCAGCGGCCAGCGCTAAAATCATTGCTCTAGCAGCAGTGGGACATGAATGAAATGTGTGGAGAGAGGGGAAACTAGTGAGACTACAGCTAACGTGTCCCAAGCAATCACAACAGCCAGAGTAATACATCTGAAGAATTCTGTCACTGACAGCGCAGATGACTCACTTGTTCCCCCCAAACCATTTCTTTGTTGGCATGCAACACAGACCCGACACTGCGCGTGGAACAGGCTAAACCATCATATTCCAGTGATGTAACTCTTCTGGGATATGGCTTTGACCGCAGCCGGGGCAGAGGTGGCGTTCTGCAGCGGTGACTGTGGTCCAGTAGAACTGGGGAGGGGGGTGGGGGTGGCGTCCAGCTGGCTGCGTGGATGGGTCTAGGTGAGGCTGGCGTTGGAGCTGCTGGTGCCGCTGTTCTTCCTCTGGCCACTCTGCACCAGGCTGGGAACCTGCAGGCCTGTCACTACTGAGAAACTGCCGTTCCACACCTGCAGGTGGCAGCACAGCAGCAGGCAGTTTGAAAACTAAAAAGGTCACGCAACAATAGAGCGCAGAGAAAAAACTTTTTAAGATGCTCCTCTTACCATGAAAGCTGGTATAACTGGCTGCTGGAACTTGGTTTTGAAGGTGTGCATGAGCTGTTTAGTTTTGGCGTTGAAGAAAGACAGTACACCTGGAGGGAATAAAGGTGGTAAATCACACATACATACTGTTTTAAAAAGCTGCAATTAATATTTCCACTGTTGATTGATCTCTTATTTTATCATTTAGTTTATGTAATGTACAAAACGTGATTAAAAGTGCGCAGAGTGATGTTTTCAAATTGCAAAAGTCCAAAAGTCCAAAATCAAATGATATTCAATTAAGAGTGGTATAAACCACATAAACATGAATATTTCATTTGATTTTATATTGTTTCACGCTGTCATCTTCCATTCAAAAGAGGCTTCTAACCTCAAAAGAGACATACCTGTTAAAATAAAAGTTTGTGTAAATAAACTTCTCACAACCACAGACTTTAATTTTTGCTTTAAAATATGAAAGAAAAGCCAAAAAAAAGGCACCATTTTATGCAGAAAATTGCCAATGAATATAAATCATAAAAACCTTCTTGGTTCAAAATGTAACCTTATCTGATCGTTCGCAACATATTTGTCATATCAGTGACAAACTTTATTGTGTTTATTTGTGGGGGAGAATTCCTCAACATTTCACAGACCATGAGTGACTTGATATATGTGTGTGTGTGTGTGTGTTTTATCAAAGTACCTTCGTCATAGTTGACGTAGACTCCTATACTGTTTGGGATGGGACAGTCCAGCGTTCGAGCCTTGTTGTTGTGCTTGGCCGTGAGGCTCTGCTGCAGCCAGCCAGTTATTCAGATGGATGCACCAGGAAGCGCTGCTTTTCCCCAGCTGGTCGAATCGTCCGAGACTCCGCAGGGCTACGCCCACGGCGAAGGCTTTGCTCTCCTTGTCAAACCGCACCTCCCAGTACTGCTGGCCAGCGTCGATCATGGTGTCAGCTGTTATGAGACGTAACCACAGATAATAAGTCTCTACAGTTTCAGTGTCAGTGCGTGCTGCAGTGCGTTGTATTATCGCTGAGAAGCACGTCAATATTTGTGAAGAGAGTTGTGGTTACTGATAAGTCTAGTTTCACGTGAGAGCTACTGAATGAAAATCATTAATGTAGGAGATTGTTGAATTAGCAGCAATTCAAAAGGATGTGGAGCGTGCATGAAACTTGATCTCTGTAAAACCAGCTTTAATGCAATTAACTGCAGTGTTCAGAGGAAAACATGGCAATGTTATAAATAGAAACAACTCTTTCTGCTTCTGGAGATGTAGAAACGTGCTGTATTCTTACCCAGCACCGTGTAGGACTCTGCTGTAAATCTGTCTCTGCCGGGCCGAGCCGTCGGCGCTCTCTTAGGCGACATCAGGGCTGACCTGATTACACACACACAGTTGTGATCTTTATTCTTAATTACGGTAAGTAATCCAGAGGGCCAATGATTAATAGTCGTTTATACACACCTGGCTGGAGAGTGCATCGGGGAGTTGGTTCGGTTTTTCTCCTTGCGGATGTCCTGTATCTTTCCTCCACTGCTGTCCCACTCTACACTCAAATCCTCAACCTTCAGGTTCTGGTGGGACGAAGAAGAGTCCAGTTTGAAGTTGAAGGCTGCAAAATGGAAAAAAAGGGTCAAGACATTTATTACCGTACTGATATATGAATCACAATCCCATTAATAGTGACCCCTCTTCATAACAGCAACAGTACAACACAAACAGCCTCACAGACCTGGTTTGTTGTTGTTGTGTTTGTGGTGTATTCTCACCGTGTGTTTCTACTGTGACCGGCTCAGAGAACTCTCCTGCCACCGCCTTGTTACACGCTCTCACTCTGAACGTTATGTACCGGGTGTCAAAGCGCAGACCTGAAGATAAAACCACAAGCATCCTTCATGAGTCCTTCACCACAGTTCAGACAGTCTGCTCACACTCCTCCTCCTCCTCCTACCTGTGAGCGTGTGCTCCATCTCACGTATCCCCTCCACCACCATCCAGGGATAGTCCTCCCGGATGCGCGGCGGGCCCTCGTGGTTTGTGCGCCGATGCTCCAGTATGTAGTGGTCTATCTTGCTGTCAGGCTCCGGTATGGTCCAGACCACCGTCACTGTGTTGTCGCACACCTGACAATCTGAGACCTGGATCTCTGGGGTGGCAGGAACTGGAGAGAAGAGACGAGAAGAGAGTTTTATGAAGGAATGTTCAATAACGAGACGTGAGCACATTTGAAATTATTAATTATTATTATTAAGTTTCTTTTATGGTAGCGTATCGAGTATAGATATAGATATATTTATCATGTCATACAGGGATAATGTTACATCTGCATCAACTGATTGTTGCCACTTGGGGGCAGAATTCCTCCAAAACAAGCTGCCTAGCATAAACTTGTCATCAGCCATGAGGTATGGTGCAGCGCTTTAATTTATTTAGTCACATTTGTGTCCAAATAACAAATACACATCCATTAATCACTGCTTATATAGAGGTGCTTTGGTCTCTGAAGGTAAATATCTGGCTCTATAGCTGCTAAATGTTGACTTAAATGCATCACCTAGCCGCTTACTTCTATCTGTCTGCAGCAATGAGGAAGAGGTGGCTTTCTCAGAGGTTTTTAGCTCGAACAGCTGCTCACGATGAGACTGAACCTTACACTGAAACGTGGGCTGTGAAACCACACCACTGAACTTAAGTGGTTAAAGAAGACTCACACAGCTGCAGAGTCGACTGATAATTCTCTGCGGTTTTTTCGCTGCGTGAGACCCCTTCACATTACACTTCACATTGTGAAATCTGTTTTAGTCATTATATGAAACACTGGTAAGTGGAGCTTGCTTATTTAACATAGAGCCATTGTTGTTTGCTGTGATTAGACGTGTGTTTGTTGAATACTCTTTTTTTAAACTCTATTTGCAAATATCAAAAAGTATAAGAATAAACTACTCTCTTTTGTGGTTTACATACAACACTAGCAGATAGTACGTTGCTTCACACACAGGTGAGCTGAGGAGTGAGTCTGTGGCATTAAAGGCCTTGTTAAAATCCAGGGAAAGCCCGGAAAGTCCTCACCGACACCCGGGTTGTAATACTCTAAACGCTGCAGGCTTCCATCAGTGGGCCGTCGGCTCAATCACCACGTTTGTTGCATAAATCGCCGGTAGATAGTGTTAACAGACATTTGTTTGAATGAAAATCTTCTGTATTATATCTTCAAGTACAAGTAAAGAAGTATTTTTGGCTAAATTGACTTAAAGTTTCAAAATAAAAGTGCTGTAGAATTGCCCATTTCATATAGTTTCATATAGATTTTATAATTGGATTATTATTACTGATGTATCTTACTATTGCAGCTGGTTTTAGGTGGAGCTATTTAAAATACGTATAAAGGTAATTTTGGATTGAATTGATTGAATTAATTAACAGTTCTTTTACATTCATCTGAACTCAACTAAAGTACTGACTGTGTCTTGAAACAAGACGATCTGAGGCGTATCACTGTGCTGCTTGTTGAACTCTAATAGAATTATAAAAAAATTGGACTAAATAAAGGAGTTAAGAATTAATTACAAACTAAAATGTCTCAATATGAATGAGATCTTTGTTGTGTTTTCATGAATGAAAGTAACTACAGCTGCGGAATAAATGCAGTGGAGCAGCAGGAAATGGAGATACATGAGAAAAATAAAAGGACAGAAGTGGTGGAAATGCACTGAGATACACTACACCACTGCCGCGGCCACCATCTGCAGCTCTTTCCTGTCTATCTGTAAGTCTTTGTTGTAAAAGTGGAGCAGACCTGGGAGAAATTTGAGGCCCTGCAACATCTCCCTCTCCTGGCTGAAATCCACCATCAAGTGACTCATGTTGTCACCGGCTTTAGCCTTCAGGGAGAGGCGAAAGGCTGGGGCCATTGTCACGCTGCAAGTGGACAAAGAGAGAGACACACAAAAAACACACACACACACAAACACATGGGAGTGGAAACGAGCGCGGTCCGTTATTGAAACAGAGGCAAGAAGACAAAACCAAAACAGGTGTTTCTAAAACTGCTCGCTAAGAAAAAAAAAGGCCACTAGCTACTCTACCACTGAGCTCGTCACCCTCATCGACATTCAAAAGCGGAGCTAGAGGAGGGGGGGGCAGCGGTCATCCAGGGGAGGGACTGACACAGGGTGGCACAGACTCGAGAAGACAGTGGGAAACACAGAGACAAAAGCCTCTCGAGTGGAGAGCTTTCCATGGTGCTTATTGTCTAGGAAATGGGTGCGGTGGCTACGTGTTCGAACGCATGCAGGCTACGTTACGAGGTTACAGGAGGCTATGACAAAAGGGAAGCAAAGGATGGCTGAGTACTATACCTATCCTTAATGTCTTTGGCCGCCTGGAGAGGAGAAGCAGAGAGGGAAAGGAAAAAAGGAGAGGAGAGATACGGAGCGAAGAGAAAACTGAGTTTGTGTGGCCCATCATGTCGTCATTTAACACAAAAAGTCGCTGCGTTAAAATAACTTTTAGTAGGAAGGACAGATTAAAAATCATACATGTGTGCACGCTTAAATTCACCCTCAGTCGTTACAAAATCAGGTTATAAACAGGGTGCAGGAGGGAAAGTGCAGCAGCGTCGCGTCCGGCGGCTGAGCGTTTCGTTTACCTGAGTGAAACCGTCCGTCTCGGAGGAGCACAGCGTCTGGTTGGCCAGCTCCAGCAGCTCCTCTGAGCTCTCCAGGGCTTTGGAGCAAGCAGTCAGCTGACTCTGAGAAAAAAAACAAAACAAAAACACACACACACCAACCCACAGTCAAACACAGTGCTTCTGCTAACTCATCTTTAATATAATAGGACTACTGTGTTCCCTGCAGGAGCGATGGAGTTTGCTGCATCATTTGAGAGTCATGGCTTGGTCCTGAGGCTGAGACAGTTTTCAATGCATGTACGAAAAGAAAGGCAGAGGACTTTTAGTAATGCACAATATATGGATATGCAGACATGGAATAAGATCAAATAAAATCTTATTCCAGTGCACATGAACTGGAATGACTGCTGCAAAAAAGAAAAGAAAAAAAAGTCAAGCAAAATCAGCTATTTGGTGACAGCTATTTGGAGAATTTAAAAGCAAAGAAAAAGTTTAAATACTGAATTTTTCTATTCTATTTGAATCTTGAAATTACAGTACGAAACTGTAACATACCCACTGGGGTTAATAGATCCTTTCTATTAATTTGATAAATGTCTCAACATAACCTTGCATGTAAATCTGTAATCTGTTTGTTTAATATTCCTTTAAATGTGACGCTCTTTCCTTAAAATGTGTTTTCTGACTTATATTGAGACAAACAGCAGATCTCTTTAAATTATTTTACGTGTGTTATGTGATATTGTGTCTTATTTGATTTTGTTTGACCTCAAAGTTGATCATGGGAACCTGATTTACAGTCTCCTCGTTTTTAGTCACACACTAAAAGGTCAGGCGTCTGTGGGCTTTTGATGCATCACTGGTTCGGTAATCAAGATAGAGCAGAAGTCAGAAAATGTACTTTCACATTTGCTCATTTACTTTTTCTCATGGGCTTCAGCGCTCTTATCGACTAAAAATCAAACCATTATCCGTTGCATGGTGAAAATCCAAAGCAATGTGAGAGGCGGCGGCAGCTACCTGGAGCTCGTACGTGCGGCTGGCTCTCTCCTGTTTGATGCGAGTCATCATGGTTTCCTTCATCTCGTCCAGGACAGAGTGCAGGGAGGCGAACTCAGACTCCAGATCCTCCTGGACCCTGCTGGAGTTCGCCTGGTTGTCGCCACAAAAAAATAAATAATAATGATGAGATGACTTTTTTTTTTTTTTTTTTTTAACTACCACAGCCTGGTTTCAGCTTCAGCTCGGGTGTGTTCGAGTACCTCCAAGTTGTCGAGGCTCTGCTTGAGAGAGCAGACGAAGTTGGAGATCTCCTCGTTCTTCATGGCCAGCGTGTGGGTGATCTTACGCAGGGATTCCTGAAAGAAAACGACAAAACATTTTCTGATGCTTCAAAACAAAAGAGCAAACCTGATGGGACCCTTTCAGACTGACAAAATAAAAGCATCTCCAGCTGGATGTCCTCCATTTGTGAAGAAGAAGACTGAATGGCTGCAGGTTTCTTCAGCATCTCATTTCACTGACATCATGTTCATCCTCTTACCAGCGTGTGTGTGTGTGTGTGTGTGTGTGTGTGTGTGTAGGGGGAGCAGCTTTATGCTCTGAGCTGCCTTTTAAACATGATTGAACATTTGTTCCTCAGACCGGATCAGTGCAGGCAGGCTGGGAGGACACTTCACGGGCGGAAGGATGCGCACTGATAATTTAATAATGCGGCTACACGGCTATTGAACGGCGGACTTCAAAGAGGACACACACACACACACACACACACACACACACACACACATTACATTATGTACCTGTGATATGTTAGATCCTGCATCTCTAAAGCTCCATTCATCCTGCAGGACTGTGTTTGTTGATGGGAGAGGAGCTGCGCCAACACTTTACCCCACCTCACCAACTAACAACCAATACATCGATTGGCAAATCATCGATAGCGTGCACGAGCCTCGCCTCGCCTCTGATTCAGATTTTAAAACCTCGCATCCAGAAACTCCCCAAATCCTGCAGCCCCCCCTCCTCCTCCTCCTCCTCCTTCCTTTGTACGCTACGCCCTGAGACGGCTTCCCCCCATCACGGACACCTGTTCCTCCGGCCCCGGCTCACCTTCTGGTCCCCCATCGCGCCGCTCCGATGCTCCGGCGCCGCCCGAGCTGCTCTCCCCGCCGCCTCGTCTCCTCCGTCCTCCGGTTTTTCGGCGTGTTAGCGCGGCGGGGCTGGTGCTGATGCTGCCGGAGCGCGACGCATCTCCGTGCGGACACCGAGCACCAACGCCTTTGGGCCGGAGAGCGCACGGCGCATGCGGCGGCGGAGGATTCTGGGTATTGGTGTTTCTGTTGCGCGGGCGACGGTGGGACGCCTTTAGGGACCGTAGGAGAAAACTACACAGAAAAAACAGTCATAAAAGGAAGGATTTCAATTGTGTTTGCCTCGAAGGTGGGTCATTGTTAGGCATTATTTCAAATAAAACATGTTAAAGAAGATACTACAAAACAGCAGCAAAAAGGCAGATTATGTGTGGATGAACAAACGCCAAATTAAAAATATATTCTGTTTGGATGGAGGATAAACCATTAGTATAGTGAGGTATATCAATCAATCAATCAATTAATCTATCTATCTATCAGAATACTTTATTTATCCTAAAGGGAAATGGATCAACTGGGGTTTACAATATAAAAGCAAGATTAAAAGACTATTTGTGTGAAGTAGAAAGAATTAAACTTTAGTATTTATATGTACTGACAATAGGCGTATAGAGGCACATTTTATGTATTTTGATGAGTAATTGACAAATGACAAAATAACATCAACATACATCATTCTGAAATGAGTAGGGGTGTGACAAGATGTTCTCCCAGATGTCTGTTTAGTGGCTGTAGACGGCACCTTAATGATTTCTCTGCAAGTGGATCCGGACACCAAACACTTCTGCACTGCAGTATAATATTGCTCTGCCTCAGGTTGTCTCTGTCAGTTAGTTTGTGGTAACTTGATCGTACAGGTGGTCTCTTTTGTCTTTTAGGAAAATGCATCATGAGAGCACAATTTAAACAAACTATTTTTTTCATGAGGCCTCTTTACAACAGGGTCGGATAACACATAATTACCTAATAATGCAGAAACCAATTCATATTGTATCACAGTGGTGCAAATCCCCAACAAATTTACAAGTAATATAATTACCAAGACAAAACACACACACAGTGAACCGAGGTGTTTTTGAATTCTGGTGCAGAACCAGATTTGACTTTGTATTATTTGTTTCTTAATCCAGCCTTGCTAAAAATTTATTTATTTATTTAGGTAGTGTTTAAACAAAGAAGGAAAAAAACCAAAAACATTTCCGGTTTTATGCAGCAGCTGAGCATTTGTCTTTGATGCATCACCCTCGCTTCTGATATGAGAGGATGTTTTAAACTAGGGTTCAGGGCAGTATTCACTCAGGAGGCCTCTACTGGCACTTTCCACTTACAAATATGACTTTGACATTAACTGCCGGGTAGCAGTTAGAAAGATGACAGAATACATTTCTGATCTTCAAATTCGAAGGGTGCCACATCTGCCTGATTGTTAGCTAAATGTCTGAAAACAGACAGTGTGACTGAACCCAGGGTTTTTAAAATGAGCGTAATAGAGTAAAACAAAAAATAAATTAGAATAAACATTTCTATTCTTTTTTACTGATGGAGTCCAACAGTATTATGCTCTATGGATGTTAAAAAAACATGTATATTTATATTTTTGACTTGCAAACTTTTTAACAAACTCTTAAGCAAAAGAGTTTATTCATATTGTTGGTCAATATTTAACTTACTTCAGTCTAATGAATGTTAACGGACTGTGGGCAATAAGGAAAAAACATGCTGGGTTATTTTATTCTGTTTACATAAAATAAAACAAATAAACACCAAAAAGTACAGTAGTTCCTACAATCTCCTCCCACCAGATGAAACAAAAAGATGCACCTCAAATATGAGAGCACACGGGGAGATTCATCACGAGATAAGACCCGCCTCCGTAGGCCTGCCTTTGAATTCACCAGTAATGCCACAAAGGAAATTTAGAGCCTTTTAAGTTTAATTGAAAATACAGATCACTCAAATTATGCAAACTACCGACCCATTAAATGAATGATTATTTGAATTGATGTGACTGATCATTTCTCTACTTGCAGGCAGGACCTACTTTCAGTCTCTGTGAAAATGACTTTCTTAAGCTTGAGTTTTCTGAAGCTGTACACCCCCTGTACATTTGAGATGTTTCTTCTTGTTTCTTCTTTTTTGTTCTCTTCACTGCTCATTTGTATGAACACATAATACTCCGACTCTTATTATCATGCTAATGCTTCGACTTCTGGTGAAACAAAGACAGTTTTATAGAGTAAATCAGTGCCAAATTGATTTCAGATTAGAACTGCAAAATGTCACCGACTCAGAGGTGCTTTTTTTTTACAGAATCTCTGCAAGCATCACATCTCCTCCTGCATCAAAGTACACTGCAAAAAAATGCAGATTATTTGATCATTTCTCATCTCTTTTTTTCTCCCCTGCAATTATCTTGAATGCTTGTGGTTGGAGATTGAATCAAGAAGATCATCTACCCCTCCAGACTTATATGTGACTTCTCACAGGAAGCCAGACGCTCCTTTTCTAGTAAAATGCTGTGGGGACAAAGTTAGATGCGTTTTAGCACCCTTGCACCAAAACCCACAAGAGGTTTCAGAAACCCCTTGTATTTCTGAAGTATGCCCTGTTTTTATTTAGCGACATTCAGCAAGTCAGCACTTGCATATTTATCTCACTGAGGTATTCTCTATCTGCCACCAGTCTGCAGAAGTGTTCTTGTACAGCTACAGCAGGATGTACATTTTCAGCAGTAAGGTAGCAGTAGAAGCAGCAGCAGTGGCAGGTTGCTTTCATGTCTTTTGATTAAAAGCAAGTGAAACAAAAGTGCATGAATATTTGGTCAGGAATCTCTCTCTTGTCTTTTTGAAAGCCTACACCATTTTCCACCCTCAGCTGTTGTTTATGGAACCTCCGCAACCCAGTGAAAACAACGTTTTCTCACTGTAATTTAAAAGAAAAAAGAAAAAAAGAAATCAAAAAGCCCTCCTCCTCCCACCCACACAGACACGTTTTTGCATCTAGGTCTGTCACAGGCAGGCAAGCAGACACAGGATGAGTCTAAGAGGAAGACCACCTCTCACATGATGCAATGGAAATGTCGCTGAAACGGTCGACTATTTTGCTGCTCACAGGTAAGACTCGATTTTACAACAGATCAAAATAAAGACATGACATGAGGCTGTTTCACAAAATAATGAATGAACTGACTGAAATCTCACTTGTGTTGTGCTACTGTACAATGAAACACATGTGCCTGTTTGTAGTTTTTTGTTACCGGCTAACAAATAATGACTGAAGTGTAACACAGATTTTTTATTATTCACCTTCATCTATCACCTATTCATCTATCTATCTATCTATCTATCTCTATCTATCTATCTATCTATCTATCTATCTATCTATCTATCTATCTATCTATCTATCTATCTATCTATCTAGCAGTGGCATCTGTGGTGATTTCAGATCAAAATCTGGTCATTCTGGATGGAAAACAAGGAAGAAAGAATTTTCCCGTTGGTTCCTCTGTGACTTTACACTGCAAACTACCTACAGACAACTATGACAGATTTAGGGTGTGCTGGTGTTTTAACCCGTCTGGACCATCATTTAATGACTCAATAATCATTCATGACAAAATGTATAAAAAGGACTTGAATGCCGATAAAGACGCTGTGATGAAACACACTTTATCAGACTTTAAAGAAGAGAACAAAGGATGGTACTTCTGCAATATCACAGCAGAGATACCCTTCATCACGCAAAAGCACAGTGAGGGAACAGAAATAAGTATTTGTAAGTATTACATCCAACTGATAAAGCTGGTAACACTTTACTTGAATTTCCCCTATTTAACATGTATGAGCATCATACAGACAAATGACATGTTAATAGTTGTATTTAAATGTTTATCAGTGCACAGTATTTTTCAGCAATTGTAACTTCTTTAATGTGGACATAGTTTTTATTATGTTTATATATATTACAATTGTGTTTTACTTTATTGTCATTCATTATTTATTATTTGTTTGTGCAGCAACCTCTATTCACTGATGCGTGCAGGAGGAGAACAAACACATTAATACATCTGCTTACGCCTGCATTACAGCGCCATATAAAGCATTCATTACAAGTTCATATGATGCTAAATACGGGCACAGAAAAGTAAAGTGTTGCCATAAAGTTTTTTTTAGACCTTGAGTGGATTCATGACATGACATAAATACTTCTTAAAGTATCATTTTGTTTCCCTCATGACAGTGAAGAGCATTGGACACACAACGTACCCTTCACTACCCATAGTTACGAGTGAACAAGGTGTGTGTGCATGCCTGTGTCTACAAGTGTACGAGTGTGTGTGTGTGTGTATGTACCAGCATTTAGCTCTTATGAGCAATAATGTGCAACATATTTTTAAGTCCAGCACAGTCTGTGAGAATTTTTTGGTAAATGTTGCTCTGAACTGACAAGTGTCTGGTTTTTGTTTGTTTGTTTTTTTCCACTTCAAGAGCTGATGAGACCTCAGGCGTAAGAGCTAAAGTGGTCAACTTTATTCTGCAAGGTGTGAGTGTCTCTGCACACTGGTTTTGTGCTGACTCACACATTAAAATGGATATGATATATCAGACTATATTAGTCTTATTCTAGTATCAGCCTGAGGAGATTTTTTTATACAGTAACTGCTCAATCTGTCAAACTATGCACTTGGAATTACATATATTTAACCAATGGACTATTGTGTGCACACACTGGCCTACTTATATACAAAAACAGACATAATGTGATCACATTTCAATTTAAAGTTTTTATCTGCAGCGACTCCCATAGACCACCAGCCGTTCATGGAGCAGTGGATGTGGATCACATTGGGGGTGTTGGCCTTCATCCTGATTGTCCTGCTGGTCGTATGTGCCGTGCTGAGACGAAGACACCGCACAAGCAGAGGTACCACTCTTCTTTTTCAGTTTGAAAGCTTTAGATAATCATCTGAGATTGAAAGATGCTCTGAATAAAAAGAGGGCAAGAAACAAAAAGGAGCAGAAAGTCTCACAGAAAAACTTCACAAGACACATTCAGTTCAAACATGCTCTGAATGAATGGCGCTGGTTGGTTTTTGCAAAAAAAAATTGCATTCAACAGAAAAAATGACAGGGAAAGGCTGATTCTTTCTTTGTCTGCCTTTATGTCTGAGTGAGAGAACAAAAGCAAGTGAGGAAGCACTGCTCGTAAGATAGCAGGTAGTTTTATCTGTCCCACACATGGCCGGTGGATGCAAACTGACTAAGCAGGTGGTTTATGTGGTTCAACAACACAGTGTGAGACAATTCGAGGAGTCAAAGTAGGACAAATGGGCTGCCTGTCTCCTCCTGTGTGGTTTAAGTAAAGCTATACAAAAAAGATTCCTAGAACAGACCATGTACCATGTTAGTTGATAGGACAAAAAGACAAGGACCTCATTTTGAGGCAGAGCACAAGGAGGTGTGATTGTGCCCGATTGCCCAATACTGAGAAAAAGTGATGTAGGCAAGAATGAAAAAGTCCATCCTCACCAAACCACCCACCACCTTTAACCTCTTTGACAGTCACAGAGACTTCTTTCTTCCAAATTATCTGCAGTCGGAGATTTTCATTCACATATAAAATACATTTACATACATTTTACTAAACTTTCTTAAAGGGAGATGTTTCTTCTTTACTGAAGCCTTTGAAGGCACAATCGATACTTCCAAAACTTAAACAAAACAAAATTTTAAAACTTATTTAGCCTATTATCAAACTTAAAAAAATAAATTATCACATCTTAGGCTTATTTCATTCAGGACTGAAATATTTAGTCAATTAATTAACTAACTTTTTTTAAAATAATCAGTGAATCTTTGAGAGATTTAATCAAACAAAAACTACAATCACTCAACTTCTCCAATGTGAAGGTTTGCTGCTTTTTTATTTCTTATCATTAAAAGCTGAAAATCTTTAGGTTTTGGATAATGGGTTTGTTACTCAGACAGAAAAAGACATTAGAGGACATCATCTTGAATTCTGTGAAATTGGGAGGAAGTTTTTTCATTTTGTGCACTAAACAAATAATCCATTAATCAATGTATTTATAGGCAGATTATCTGATAATGAAAATATTCATGAATTGCAGCCCTAAGTCGCAACAGTACGTGCTTCTCTTCAACTAAAGTCCTGGTGACCAAAACAAAGCCTTTATAATTAACTTTTTTATTATGCAAAATATTTCAGCCACCATTTGCAAACTTTCACACATCAAAGTACGCAAGCATGTGCGGTGCTTTGGTCATAGAAGATGCAGCAGAGTTAGAAATATGTTAGAGCTTACATGCTACCTACATACAGAGAGCGGGTACACCGCGCCACAGTACTAATTTACTGGGTCAAAGGTGTTGAGAGGTGGGTACACCACGCCACAGTACTAATTTACAGGGTCAAAGGTGTTGAGAGGCCCACGAAAGTTGCTTGTATTAATAATTTTAAAATCGTGGGGGGCCTCAGACACCGCCTATGCACGGGGCCCCAGAATACCACACTATGCCCCTGCTGTAAATGTGGACTTTTTGTTGAAAGTGCTTTGTCATTTCTCAGCAGGAGGTAGGATATTTAACAATAGTTCTGTTGGGATGCTGTACGTAAGGTCTCAGTGTCTCTGTGAGAAATTAAATACAAACATTTCAGTGGACCTGAGTATTGACGTGGTTTCTTTACCATTTGACTTGATTATAAAAAGAATATTTCTCCTCCTCTGATACAGTCATTTTTAAAATCATTTTACTGGAACATGAGTCAAATATGTCGACTGAGCGGTGGGCACATGAAGTGTTGTGCTGCAGAGTATAAACTGATGCTTTTGCACTTTGTGTTGTGAAAATGTGAGAATGGAAAATGTGCTAAAGCAGCTTGTTAAATGTGTTATGGTTGTGGTCAGACCGGAAAGGTAGAGTTATTTTGAACTACATTCTTGTTCATTTCACACGAGTCATCATTCAGCACTGTTTGGTAGGCACAGCACATGAAGGACGATAATGTCTGATCATGTCGGTAGTTTAGCAAGATAATGAGAAAATATGTGTACACGTTTCATTTTAAATACAAAGGAAGCTTCATTATCTTTAAATGACAGCATTCATTGAGCTCATGAATCATATCTGAGAATCATTTATACTTTAAAGGGATATTCTGTCTATCTTCCAATCACTAGTTTATCTGTATATTAGATATACTCTGCAGCTATTAGGCCCATACTTGATGTAACCATGCAGTTTTAGGTAGTGTGTATTTTATAAGGTCCATGACAGTTATTGGTATCAATTTGAATTTTGCAGCATTTCAATAATTCGTCACTGGATAGAAACTTGTGCAGCAGTGCCACATTGAAAACAGAAATGAAATAAAACCAAATGACAGGAAAATTACAGAATATCTAATTGAAGTCACAAGATCATCATTCTTAATAATATAACATGATATTTATATTCTTATATGTATATTCTTAATTACTAATGTGGGCAGTAAATATCTTTCTTTCCTGTTTAAACAATTTACTGCCAAATATATCGTGACAATTTACAACTGACGCAGACCATGTGCACAATAATATGTCAGTAAAAATACATCAAGTCAAATTGTATTTTAATGTTAAATGTACATTTTACCCAGAATACATCTCTTCTTCCTTCAAAACAAACTTTCAATGCTGGAAGTATATTAGTTCTATTTTTTTAAATTGTCTTTAAACTTTATTTAACCCCACTGAGTTGGGACACATTTGTTCTGAGGAAGATTTGATCAAGAGCATCATCAAATCTGAATCAAATCAACAAATGAAAACATTTTGTGTTTTGTTCTGCAGTTTGTCCCAGATCACACAGGTTGAAATAAAACATGCTGGTTAATAAATAAAGTTTTCAGGCCCAACAAGTGACACTGTTTGTGCTCTCTGATGCAGAGGACCCCGTCTATGCAAACACTCGCTCTGTGGTCAGCAAACAGCCCTCCCCTCGGCCGGGGGGGCCGGCGGACAACCTGAAGGCCGTTTCTTCCTCCGAAAACCTCCGAAACCCGAGTCCAGGACAGAGATACGGCGAAGGGAACAGGAGACACAGACCCTGAAGAGACCTCATGTCTGCTGCAGGCCTGTGGAGCCGAAGTTAGATGAGTGTTTATTAAGAAGATCTTCATTTTCATTTATGTATAAAAAATGTATGCTCTAAAAAAATGCGAATGTTATTTGATGTATTTCCTCTCAAGTATTTCTAAAATGAACCACTAGATGGCACCTGGATGCTCCTGATGGGAAAATTCAAAATGTTTTTTTTTCTTTTCTTTTTAATATTTCAGCACCAACATTTGTAGCCAACACCACCCTTTAAAGAAAATCACGCAAAACTGTATATATTTATATATTTTTGTTAGGAATTATGAAACTGGAACATTTTGATCCTCCTTGATACTGACTTTTAAAATGCTGTATAGTTTGTAATGTCTTGAATGAATGTGTTAATAGTTTAATGTTGCATTTCAACATTCAAAATAAAAATAAAAATAATAACAAATAACAATAAGAGGCACAGACAAAGGGAATATTGTGATGCTGGACTCTTTTTGTTGCGCTCTCAGCTGATTGGCTGCCGAAGCGGTGCGGCTGCTTTTTTTTTTTTTTTTTGAGGAAAAAAGGTTCCCGATGATCAAAAGTCACATGACCAGGCGCTGCCTACCGCCGAGAGCTGCGGGATAATCGCTCCCTGCAGGAGTCAGATGAGCAGTGAGAGTTACAGGTGTCGGCACGGAGAACCAAACACCTCCTCAGAAAAAAAAAAAAAAAAAAAGCACCCTGAAGGTCCTGAAGGTGTCCGATGTAGATCCTGACAGCTCCCGGTGAGTCTCATACTTACTGACTTGTTTGTGCTCTGCTTCGTCCCAGAGGATTATTTGCCTCTATGTGTGTGTGTGTGTGTTTTCTCTCTGTGGGAATTGAACCGGGGCAACAACAAGCTTGAGAGGCGCGCGTGCTGTTAACTTCGCTGTCTTACCTCAGATTATGGAGGACATCCTCACCTAATAATAGAGCCGAGAGCTTGACTAAGCAGTGGTAGGATATGTGCGTTTAGGCTGCTTCACTTCACGGCGAGAGGAAACCGCAGGGAGGGTCCGGGACAAGTGTCAGAGTGTGAAACCCTGAAGGAGAAACGCCTCGGATCACCAGGCAAAACTGTATTTTGATTGAGTCAAAACTCAAGTTTCGTGCACTTACTCCACTGAAATCTAGTGCTTTAGTTTGCAGGCAGATCTCTCGGCAAGCAGTCCGAGAATAGAAACCAGCAGCAGCAGCTTGTGAACATACACACACACACACACACACACACACACACACAGATTGGTTTTCATTTGATGTGCCATGTTGGGATATTCTGCGCTCCTCTACATAAACAGAGATAAAAATCAAAATAATCATAATAATATAGAGCTGCATTAATAATGAAATTAAATATGTATCTGCAGTGTGACTCCTCTCACAATGTGCGTGTGTGTGTGTTTGGTGTGTGTGTGTGTGTGTGTGGGGGTCTTTGGAGAGTGTGCTGTTTAATGGATGGTGAGTTTTTGGGCACATGATCCAGACAGCAGACCGAGGACATACTGAGTGCTGTCGGTGCATTTGCTGTGTGTGTGTGTGTGGGAGGAGGTGTGTGTGTGTGTGTGTGTGTGTGTGTGTGTGTGTGTGTGGGGGGGGGGTTGCTCAACTTTAGGTTTCACACTGCAGCTCTGCAGGGTCACTGGACGCGCACACAGTTACTGCTGCGGCTGAAGGAAGAAGAAGGAAGGAAGAAGAAGAAAGTGTTTCCTTTATGTCACACTTTCACCGCTCTCTGTTTGTGTGAAATGCGTGTGTGTAAAATAAAGTTGTTTTTTTTTTCCTGCTTCGTCTTGGTTCACGAGTCAGCGCGCGTGCCAAAGTTTTCATCCATTCTGCGCCCCCCCCCGCGCGCGCCACAGAAAACAAAGTCCATTTGAATTTCTTCAAAACTGTTTCTGTGGTTGATTATCCACTATACTGTGTGTGTGTGTGTGTGTGTGTGTGTGTTGCACCGACGTGGTTTGACACCGTGTGTCGTTGCAGGCGAAACGCACGCGCACCCTCTGTGGTGTCCGTCTGTCCTCTGCGGTGTGTCTCAGTGAACAGATCTGCAAATCTGGAGCTGATTGATTGATTAAATACAGAGAAATACTCGGTGTGTGTGTGGCGTTCAGACTTCTGATAACTCAAGTCTGGAGAACCACAGCAGAGGGAAAAAGCAGTTTAATGGTTGTGTGTGACAAGTGACAGGCTCACATTGTATTTTGAAGATGATGGAGTCAGTTGTTTAAGATGTGAACTCATGAAGCAGGACTGCTGCAGAAGCAACAGTAAACACTTGGGTCTTTATATTTCTTTATTTATAATGATTTAAATGATTCACAACATTTTATTTTTGCATGTCTGACACTCACACAATGGTCTTGCCATTCTTTTGATTCACTGACAGATGAATAATCCCTATTTAAATTATCTATTTTCAAGCAAGAAAAAACAAAAAAACAAACCCACAAAGTATTCACTGGTTGCTTATCTGCCAGTGTGAGACTGTTTTTCTGTTGTTTTTGTTTTTTTTATCATTGTAGACTGAATATCTTCATGTTTTTGTCCCTCTGTCGAGTTATCAACAAACCTGAATACTCACTGAAATGACTGTTGGTTGCAGCGCTGGCTCTAAGAAGCTGAATGAAATGACAGTTTCAGAGTCGTAATCAGGTCCTTGGTTTTGGTTTTTAAATCTACATTGTTTTTCTCGCCACATTTTGTTTTCTTGGGTGTTCCCGTCTGTCAGTGAACTTGTCACACAACACAGGCAGAGCAGGCAGAGGTGTTCGGGTGTTCATATTTTCCTTTTGTGCCCCAGCTCCTGCTGAGACTTGCCTGGGTGTGTGTGTGTGAGTCTGTTTTTGTGTGTGTGTGAGTCTGTTTTTGTGTGTGTGTGCATTCAAACGTGCATTTACACTCAACCAAACTTGCCTCATAAATGATGAGCAGTGTGTCAGAGCAGAGGCAATGCTCTTATTGAACAGGTGGTTGCATTTTTATTTTAGTTGCTCACTCATCCTCGTTATTCGCGCTAAGAGCTTTGACTGTTAGTGACCCATTAGCTTAATGGTACACGTCGCAACAGGCTTTAGAAGTGTACGCACAGCCTGTTTTGGAAGTTTTGTTTTTCGGCTAATTACAACTCTTCTGCACACCAAAACAAAGGTCTGCTGTCATTATGATAGCAAGAATGGCTTGGTTTAGCCCTCTGAGCTTTGCAAAAATATAACCCGCAGCTGAACTGGGGTGTGTTTTCCAGTGAACATTTCACAACAGAGTCTGTGATACAAGGACTGTCAAAGGTGAACAACCTCCCGCAACCGGTTTCCTGTTCAGGCCCCTGTGATGGAACTCACAGCCAGCTCACCAGCCGGCCTGCCAGAGGGCCGCTCGGCTTACATTAGACTGGCAGACAGGCGGGCAGAGAGACAGGCACACTGGCAACAAGCCAACCAGCCAGTCACTCAACCGGCATCGAACGTGTGGACCAGTTAGTCAGCCGCTGAGGTGAATCAGTTACAGCCGAAGGAGGCCTCGCCCATACAGCACAGCACATTGATACAAAGATGTACAGCAGAGTCTTCCCAGTCACGGTTCACTCCAGCTGTTTGACTGTTCACACGGCTCTTTGGATTCAGATTTGTTATGACTTACGGTGACGACAACAGGGCGCTTGTCTGCGCACGTTTCAGCCGCTGCTGTTTGGGCTTTTACTTTGTACGCAGCACGTAGCCGTAGCGAGAATTCACGGTTGAGAATCGTAGATATGGTGGAGGCTCCTGAACAGGCTATAAATATCCCCATGCTTCAAGTGGTTGGAGATACTGCTGGAGGGCTTCTTCAGCCTATTGTACCGGCTCATGTTCAGCCTTTGAACCCACAGTTGTTTGCACTCTACAAGTTGATGAGCAAAAACCCACCGGCACCCACAGATGCGAACCTTTTTTTATTTAGCACAAAGGCATGTGTGGGGCACGCGTTCTCACATTTACATCTGGACTTCTAGAGATGTAAAGAAACTATTTTAGTCACACTCTTGTTGTTTGTGCTAGTTTTGCTCATGTTCATCTTCCCCGACGCTGGCTTTGTGGTCGCTGTATTTACATGCAAGAAATGCTTCAAATGTCAGCTTGACTTGAAGAGAAAGAAAACGAACAACGTTTCAATGTGGTCTTTGTGGTACGCAGATACTGTACTATTTTTTCATAAACACTATCACTCATAAATATTCTACTTTTTTCATAATGTGCATGTGAAAGGGCACTGTACATAAAGAGAGATGTACACAGTATCAACACAGCTGTGTGTTTAATGGCTGATCTTTAGTCAGGCTTTGCTGGCTGTACAGGACGGGATGTCACACCAGTCTGTCACACCATACGCTTTGACTCATGGGAGAACACGCATAATTTCACGCTGGTTTAATATTATTTTGGTGACCATGTGTCAAGGAAACAATGATTCAACCTGAAACAGAGAACAGAGACTTAACAGTGAGAAAAAGTCAAAACCCGCCGCTACTTGGAAAAGGGTTGTTACCACAAACTTCAAAAGGTAATAAATCATTCAAAAAATATAAGATATAATGCAAGAAATAGCTATACACACAGCCTGCCAAATCCCACAACCCTCAGGACCTACTAGTGTTAAAGGTTTGTCATTAATAAAGGGTCACTTTGCAATATGCAGCTATTAATGATAGTGAGGCATTAATAAATGGATTTTGGCAGCGATGTCGTGTAACCTTCTTCCGTCAGGTGAGGGGTGAAACAGTCCATGGGAGGGTCCTTCCTGATTATTTTAAAGGAACAAAGCGAGCAGCAAAGGCAGAGCACATAGATTTACCATAATCATAAAGCTGCACCAATCAGTTTGTTTATGAAAAACAGATCAAATAAAATTTATATTACGTGAAAGATGTTGCTGTTAGTGATGAGCCCAGAGAGAATAACAGAAGTGTTTCGATTTGTCTGGTCAGTAAACTCTTGCTTTTGTTAGGAAATTAAGCTCTGATAAACCTACTGTAAGCCTCCTGTCCACCTCCAAATAACAAACAGACAAAGTTAGAAACCATGTGGTGATGAAAGTGCAGCATTTAGCAGCTATAGAGGCACTTTTTCCCCCTGTGGAGTTGCTGAACAAATGTAAAGCAGAGTAAATATTGACTTTCGTTTGTCAGGTGGCCGGACGTGCGCCTCAGATGAATGAGTGATGTCGCTGGGTGTCTCACCAGGTCGCTAAAATATTTATCTTGATACATATATAGTGTATGCTGATAGTGTGCCAGTGGTGTGTTTTCAGCTTGTCTTGCTGCCGTAAATCGACAAGAAAAATGCAGCTTTAAATAACAAATTCAATGCAAAAAATAGCAGCAATATTTAAATCATTTGATTTTTTTTTTTTTTTTAGTTAAGATTCTTTGTCTAGCCAAAAGTAAAAAAAGGAGGATCTAACTCAGGAGAACACATTTTTAAGGGTCTTATTTAAGCTCTGTGCAACTGTTAACTTGTGTAAAATCTTCAGCTGTGTACCCCCCCCCAACACACACACACACGTGCACATGTCAGTGTGTGAGCGTGGCCATGGATAAACACAGGAAGAGAAAAGAGGGACAACTGCTGCGTGCTCTTCTATTGTTGTAGCCATACCTGCCTGTCTGCACTCCACTGGAGGATCTGTCAAACGCTGTGTGAGAAACAACCTGCAGTCATTTCGTACGGCTGTAAAGCTCAACCTACAACCCCCTCACCCTCACTCCCACCCAACACCCACCACCTCCCCCCTTTCCCCACAGCCTGAGGGTAAAAGTATGCAAGACATCGGCGCTCTGACAACAGTCCTATACATGCAGCAGCTCGTCCCGGTGTGTCAAGTAACAACAAGGTGGGAGCATGGCAGTTTGTTGCAAAACGCACATTCAAAAGTCAGGTTGTTCAGAGGCACGGGGGAGCGAGCGCCTGGCTGTCTCTCGAGGAAATTTGGATGCTGTCATTTTTGTTTCTGTCAACAGGCGAGGACTCTGTGGCGTGCGCGTCAAAGGAAGCATCCCTGTGAAATCTGCTGTATTTTTTTGTTTTCTCTGCGAGCAAAAATCTAAATAACAGTTGCAAAGCAGCCGTGTGGTGCGCCAGCGTGCACCAAATAGATAAGAGTATAGTTTTTACCTCTGCTCTTAAGTATGCTTTGTGTGTTATTCTGAGGAAAAAGAGCCTTGATGAATTTTGAATGAGGCCGCGCTGCTCAGTTAGTCAAAACAGAAAGAGGCTCGCCAAAGAAAGTGGTAAGTCTCAATTCAGCGCGAGTCCCAGGGTGGGGATGGAGCGCTAAAGCAGTGAATTGTTGTGATCTGCATGCATGCCCAAACCTGAACTGATCCCCCTCTGCGGCTTGAACCCCGCTGAGCCCAGAGGAAGCAGGTTCTTATCAGGGAGGAGGACAGGAAGGCACAGAGAGTGGAGGAGGAAGAGAGAGAGTGGGGGTTGGTGGGCAGCGGGGCACTCTGCAGCATTTCACTTGACATTAGTTTCCTCTGTGAAGTTTACAGACATGACTTTTCAGTGGTATGGCTGTGAGCGGTGCTCGACTTCTCTCGTGTAGCATCTGGGTCGTATTTGTCCCTGTTTTGCATACATACTGTATGTGTTTTTGATGAATATACTCAAAAAACATAAGCAAGCAAGCAGCAATGGTGTCACTGTGTACTTTCCCTGCCTTCAGAGTTCTTGTCTGGTGTCCTTTTCACTTCGTCTTTAAGCTTCAGCATGTTTGCAGAATAAACTTCAGGAGCACTCCAACGATTTTATACGTGAAGTCCATTTTACTTGTCACGAGGAGTAGTACTTGACTTGTGAGAAGAATTCTTTACTGTCTGCTGTGCCTCTGAAGGGGGCTCTCTAAAGTCTGAGAAAATAATAACCTGAATCACTACTATTTCTAACAGAAAGCCTCTGAGAATTTGGTGAACTTGGGAGTTTGAAAGGTACTTCGTAGACAGGGAGAGTCCAATGAAAGATGCCTTTGAGTTGCAATGTGGGAATTGGAGGATGGAGTTTTTTACTCATACTATGCATACTCATACTATATCTTGGGAGAATTTGACCAATCTGTCTTCATAGTTCTCTAGTGAAAGATCTGAATCAACATTTAAAGTCTATCTTTTGTTCATTCTGTCAATTTACTGCATAGGTTTTTTTTGCAAATCCGTTCCAGTTATTGAAAAGGGAGGACATCCATCTTTATGGACCTCCATATAATCCATTAACAATGTTGTATACAACAGAAAAAAGTGGAAACAATAAGATGTAAGAGGCAGACCAGCTGCAATTTTCGTTTTTGAAGGGCACATATTATCTACTTTGTCTGTGTTTTAATGCATAAAACATTTCCAGTTTAGCATTAAAGTCAGGTCACTTTAATAATTTAATGCATTGATGTTTTTATCTTTCCTAGAGGTAGGCACCATGAAGATAATCTCCTCCAGCAGCCCTCACCAGTAGCCGGCCAGCATGGCTTCTGCGCCTCCTTCCATAGAGGACACCAGTGGCTCATTAGCGCTGCGCTGGAGGCTAACGCCGACATAGATACTCACCACGAAAGGATTTCACGCTGAACCGTGGCGGGCTCAGCTGCACTCTACAGGCCTGGTTAAACATACGCATGAACTGCCTTCAGAGAGTCTTTGAAAGCAACAAAAGAAATGACTTGTGCCAGAGCGGTGCACTTCCAGAGCAGTGACATCACTGCAGCGTAACAACAGCGACACCCGGACCGAGACCTTGGACCATGTTTTGCCTCTGATCGGGTGCTTTGGTGGCGGAGCTGGACTGCACGGCTCCTCCACACTTAGACAAACCTGGACTCTGAGCCATGTCTCTCCTGACAGCGCTGAGCATCGTCTGTGGATGGATGCTCCACGTTTCACTTAGCGCACTCAACACTCAATACTACTGTGTCCCACGAAAGACAGTCCCCTACCAGAGTGAGTCACAAACTCTCAGCGCCTCCCCACTAATTCGCCGTGGCATATTTTTCTTGCGTTGTAACAGATTCACTCTTAGTACCAGAGTTCAATTTAAGAATGTATTTGAATATTTTAACCATGATGTATGAGCAAATAGTGCAACTTTAACTTCTTGCGTTTTGTGCTGGCTGGTACCGACTTTAAAAGTTTCAGTGAATTTGCATTTTGTTCTTGCTGTCTGAGCATTTTTACAACTTCACAGGGTCACAGCAGCTAAAATGTGGGAAGGAAAATGGAATGAAATGCAGTGTAGTGATGCAGAAGTTGTCTTCCTGTTTAGACGAGCTGAAGCTGTTCAGAGAGGAGGGGATATCCAACTACTCCACGATGCTGATGAGAGACGACCTGGGCGTGCTGCTGCTGGGGGCCAGAGAGGCCGTGTACGCTCTGGATATCAACAACTTATCTGTCAAAAAGGCTGCGGTAAGAACACGTGAAGAGGTTCATTAAAAAAGATCTGTTTACAACATGTGTTGTTGTACTGTAAAGTAACTGGTAAACACACACAACTGCAGCACAGTAAGTTATTAACAAATAATGCTGTTTTGCGTCATAAAGTAGCTATTGATCAACTTTTAATGATGGCTGATAAAAAATGAAAGATTTATTGATCATTTATGACGTCTTACTGCGTCCGTTGAAGGGATTTCATCAAATAATCAGTATGCCACTTGAGGCCGGACTTGTCACAGATTATATCAGCGGTTCCAAAACGTTCTAGCTCATAACCCCTTAAAATGAAGCCATATCTTATTTGTGACCCCGCAGCACAGACTACGGTGCTGTGGACATGAGTTATGAGCAGTTCAGCCAAAGATTTTTCCCTCAGCATGTCTAATCTGAAGGATTTTCAGAGGACTGTCAGTAAAAAAAGCAAAAATTTGAAGAAAGGTAGAAAAAGATATATAGCTTTGTGCAGCAAAAGTAAATGTTTTTTGCACTCTCATCCCTTCAATCATTTTATGACCATGTACAGCTTTCTCCTCCCTCTTTCACAGTTTTTAGAGTGTTTTTTGGCTGTAGATGTGCTCACTGAAACAAATGAGATTGCGTAATGTACTGCTCCCACATCAGTAGCCACTTCAGCACTGTTGTCTATTTGGCCAGAGCACGTTTGCATGAGGGATTTGAATGAATAATTGTCTTGCAGAGCTCTAGAAAATGGTCTGTTGATTCATAATTGTAGTTACACAGCTCACAGTCCTAACTGAAGAGGGATCAGCCAGCAAGTACTCCCCCTCTGGAGTGCACTGACCGGTCTTGATGTTAGACAAACAGTAAAATGTGTGAGGGTTAAACAGGCTACGGCTCCGCTTGTCGTGCTGTGGGTTGCGACACCTTTCCTCCGTGCTTTGACGGGACACTTTCCCTCTGTTGATGCAGGTGTACTGGCGAGTTACCGAGGAGAAGCAGAGGGAGTGCACATACAAAGGAAAACACGCTGAGGTTTGTGTAATGTCTCTCAAAACAGCATATGCCGACTTTTACTTTCAGGGCAGGGATACGGCCTTTAAAGATGACTGAAGTGCAGTTTATGTAGATCATCTCTTTGCTTTTGTTACTCATTTATATGGAGTGCTTGTTTTTTGTGTGTGTGTGTGTTTTTTTTTTTCCTTTTCAAGCCTTGCCGGTTCAAGTCCCCACGAACCAGTCTTCATGGAGGTGGACTGGTAGCTGGAGAGGTGCCAGTTCACCTCCTGAGCACTGCTGAGGTGCCCTTGAGCAAGGCACCGAACCCCAAAAACTTGCTCAGGGTGCGCTGAGGGTGCAGCCCCCTCACTCTGTCTCTCCACTAGTATCAGCATGTGCATGTGTGTGTATTCAGACTTGTGTATGTAAAATGTAGTCTATACCAGAGTGAAAAAAATAATTTCCTTCGGGATAAATAAAGTGTGTAATTTAATTTAATTTACTCAGAATGCAATTCGCTCACAGCTTTTAACTGAGCGTCCAAATAAAGGCATGGGACTAAAATGCATGAACACAGCCCTGACCTTTTGGTCACCAGCTCAACTACAGTGCAGTCAGCCTGTGTGTGTGTGTGTGTGTGTGTGTGCATGTGCATGCCATGTTTGTGTTTTTTTTGGCTGAACTAACACAGCTCTGACCTTGGCGTTCTCTCTGTTGGATCCTGTTGCAGGTGGAATGCCGTAACTACATTCGAACCCTGCACAGAGTGAACGACACCGCGATGTATGTGTGTGGCACGAATGCCTTTAGCCCCACCTGTGATTATTTGGTAAGAATATGGGGTTTGACAAGAGGATTTTATAAACCATTTGTGTAGGCGGGATGTCTGTCTATTAGCTGAGGGGTTTTGTGTCATTCAAAGTATTTGCAAACACTTTTTCCTTTACTTTGATTATAACCATGTCTTTTTCTTCAGTTCTTTAAACTGATGGTAGTTATGCTTCTTTAAGGTTCATACAAGTACTTTTGCATGTTTGAAGGATGAGCCTGGCATTCTCTATTTTTTTGTCAGCAAATTTGATGAAAAGATCAAATGTATAGATTCATTATTTTAAAAATAAAAAACTCAGACTATTTTAAATTGCAGACTTGAAACACATATAATTGGTGCTCATGTGGGTATTTCCGCCAGCAGGGTTAAATTGAAATTAATGTTACAGCACCCATGTCCATAAAAATGAAGGAACATTTCAGCAGCAGTGTGGCTTGTTGATGTGTTTTACAATAATAATAATCAGAAGGACAATTAGAAAAATATAGAATATCATCTGATTTATCATTGTGGTTGAATTTTGCAGTTAAAACTTAAAAAGCACTTCCTTTAACAGCCACTATGTCCTGAAAAAAACTCCATTTGTGTTAAATTAAGAAAACTCCTCTCTTGTAATACAGAGTATTATCATGATTATTTAATCAGTGGGAGATTTATCCACCCGTCATGTCAATGCTTGCTTATTTATTGTCTTTGCTGGGTTTGATTGTTCAACAACACACATTAGCTCAGGACTGCAGTGTATCTTGGCAAGGAACTCAAACCTCAGAGGACTGAGTATCCTGAATGTGTTCACTGAGTACAATTAAATGGTTCCTATGTGCAGAGCCACAACACAAACGTTTAACTTTTATTAAAAAAAAATATATATATATCATAAATATCTTTTCTACTCTTTGGAATATTGTGAGTAATAATTTAAATATATTAATGTTTAATTAATTAATAATTTAATAAATATTTAATTTAAGGGTTAAAACATGCATACCATTAGTAAAGAACTGTCATTCTAGCCCTGCATCCTAGTACTGTGTCTAAATAAAAAATGGCAGTTCTTCTTTTAATAAACAAGTTTTCTTTTCCTCTCTCTCGCTCCCTTTGTTTCCGACAGACATTTGCTAATGGACAGCTGACGCTGGAAGGAAAGCAGGAGGAGGGAAAGGGGAAGTGTCCTTTTGATCCCTTTCAGAGATACTCCTCCCTCATGGTCGGTGAGTGTCTGAGTCAGGTTTGCTGCAGAAGGGAACAAAGCACAGAGTGCTGCTCAACGTTCAAAGTGCACCAACAGAAAAGATCAGTGTGTGATAACTGTGCGCAGGGTTGGATCACTGCCCTGTGAGCCTCCTGGGCACATGGCCTCTAAGATTTTTAGTTTTTTTGATCCTCTATCGCAGAATTTCAGAGTTTCAACAGGACAACGCTGCCAAAAAAGTGACTGGCAAGCTCTCAACTGTGTGAGCAGATGTCTGGGTGTTGTAAACTCAGCTGTGACAGAACAGTCAATATGAGTGCAAATGTAAATCAGCAGAAATTTCAAAATAAAGGTTTACTATTTCAAAACTGAAGTTTCAACATTTTTAAACTTTTTCCCCAAGCATATGGCCACCAGTTTACAGATCACCATTTTCAGGGTCTCAGCAAGAACAGTGCCGAAATTTGAAAATGTGTTGGAGAAATAGTGTAAAAAGCCCAGATTGTGAAAAAGGAAAGCTCAAATACAAAATAATGTAGATATTTTCAATTGTTAAAACATTATGCAAGTATTCAAAACTTAGTATCTTAGTCTTGCAAAACCTTTTTATTAGATTTCAAACTTTCAAACACTAAGTTTCAACCTTTCAAAGCTTGGTCTCAGTTTTAGAATATGACCTAATGGACTAATGAGCACCCAGGGGCCTAATGGTCAGGTCCTGCTCTGTGCATGGCCTGAGGTTTGGAGACCTCCTTGCAGTCTGTGGCCCTGTGGCACTGGGCCCACTGGCCAGTACATAATCTTTGCTATGCGCAGTTTTTACACAAAATCTGAGCACTAAATGTATGACGTATATCACCCCCTATGTTTTCTAGCTCCACCTACCCACTCAAAATATACACTAATTAGTCAGAAAAAGCCAGTTGCTTCAGTCCATTAGAAGGCATATAAATGAGATATTGTTCCAACTTAAAATGAATTATGGATTTCCAGGAATTCTCCTTCATCTCTTGTTCCTGTCCAACAGGAAATGACCTGTATTCTGCTACATCCATCAACTTCTTGGGCTCTGAGCCTGTGGTTCTGCGCAGCTCGGACTTGGCTCTTCGCACTGAGTTTAAGAGCTCCTGGCTCAGTGGTGAGTTCCTCCTCTGCAAAAACTGGCCATTTCAAGTTTTATGTAACACTTATTTTAGAGTGAATCAACTGCAGCAACAGCCACACTACTTAAGCATTACGCACTTGATGATAGTTGTAGATATCTTTTAACTGAGGCAGATCAAAGTTCCTAGATGTTTCTGCACTTTCTGTTGATTTTCATGTTTTGCGATTTCAGAGCCAAACTTTGTCTACATGGACTTTGTGGCTGAGAGTTTTGACAGCCCCGATGGTGACGATGATAAGGTGTACTTGTTCTTCAGTGAGAATGCCATGGAGTATGACTTCTACAGCAAAGTTGCAGTGTCACGAGTGGCCCGTGTCTGCAAGGTAAACAGAATAAAGACGCACAGTCTCTGCAAAACCTTTGGCATTTTCAGGGACATTCAAAAATGTAAATGGAGTGTCATGTGAGAGAGTGGGTTTAATAAGATTACTGCTTGAGGTGTAAATTTGCGTTTGGCTCCCCATCTGACACAGGTCCGGTTGTTGTGCTTTAGAAGAATATCTGCTGAATTGTGCAAGACTGAGTGTTATGTGTCTGTGTTTAGGGGGATATGGGCGGCCAGCGGACGCTCCAGAGGAAATGGACGTCGTTCCTGAAAGCTCGTCTGGATTGTTCCCTCCCCGAACCCAGCCTACCCCCCATTGTCCAGGATGTCTTCCTGCTGAAGCACAAGGACTGGAGGAAGAGCGTCTTCTACGCTGTCTTCACTCCCCAGTCGTAAGCATTCACATTTAAATCCTGTGGTTTTCTGGCTTAGGGTGGGCGTTAATGTGCGGCAACGTGGGAAGTGAGCTGATTAGTCAGTGTGGAAATATGAAAAAAGGTGTCTATATTGACACAAAAGGATTAGCTGCTGACTTTGTTAACAATATTTGTGTGTCCAGATTGATAAAATAAGAAAATAATTATATGTTTTATTTGTGTCATTCTTAGTGTTAATTGTAATATAAGGTATTAGGCACTGAATATTTTTATTTACAGTTAAGTGATTAATTCAATATTTGAAAAGTGTTCTCCAGTCATAAAAATAAGACAAACATTTTGCAGTTTGCTTGACTAAATGTGCCTCATTTGGTGCTTCCAGGAGCTTGTCCCAGGTGTCTGCAGTATGTGCATACAGCGTGTCTGCCATTCGAGATACTTTCAACGAAGGCAAGTTTAAGACGCCCGTTGCTGTGGAGACATCTCACGTCAAGTGGGTGATGTACACGGGAGAGGTGCCGGTCCCCAGGCCAGGAGCGGTGAGTCTGAGAGACAGAGGTGACTCTAGCGTGGAAGGCAAATCAGAAAAACCACGATTCTAAACTGCGGTTTTTGTATTTCAGTGCATCAATAATGTGGCACGTAAAATGGGGATGAACCGCTCTCTGGACCTGCCTGACAAAACCCTGCAGTTCATCAGAGATCGCCCCCTCATGGACGAGGCTGTCCACCCCCTGACAGGAGGGCCGCTGCTGGTCAAGAAGGGAGCTTTGCTGACCCGGATTGTCGTGGACAGCGTGTTGGCGCTGGACGGAGAGAAATATGCCGTCATGTTCATCGGCACTGGTACAGTATCTGTAGCAAAGAAGCTGCAGTTTTACCGAGAAAAGGAAAAAGTTATTATGTATTTAGAGGTGAACATGCAAAAACTCATCTTATCTGTTTCATCTGGACTTTGTGGGTGTGGTTTTGACTGACAGCGCTGGCAATACAAGCAAACAATCATGCAACTGTCATCGTGTTTTTATTCAACTGTTCACACTCTGATTGGAGCACAGAAATATGTGACACCGCCTTTTTTTCCCCTTACTGAGCCCCGCCCACTTCAGACCGGTGAGAAAAACAAGGACCAAAACAGAAATGCAGATATTTCCCATGTGAAACAACCAAAAAAGTTTCTGGCTTGGGCAGAAAATGTTCCGTTCATGCAGGAATCTGATCAAAGAAATTGTGTTTTCAGAGTTTTAAAGTCAGATTGTGCAACTTTTGAAAGAAGAAATCGTACATTATTTCTCTGACAAGTGAAAAGTTGAATCCATAAGAAATAAAATGCCCTCTTCAGTCAACTCGGTGCACTCAATAGTTTCGCTGCGACAGTCCGATTTGGTCTGGTGTGACCACGAGCTAGATCTGTGTTTTTCATTTCCTGACTGTTTGAGAAACATGACCTTTACATTTGGTTAAAACGTACTATTTGTGTAATGTGCTTTTTGTGTAATCATTAAATACCAGTGTTTTTTGCTGTCTCCTGATAGAAAACGGTTACATTCAGAAGGCTGTGAACTACGCTGGAGAGATGTTCATCATTGAGGAAATTCAACTGTATGAAAACCCCGTGCCTATTAGCACCCTGCGCCTCTCGTCCAGCAAGGTAGCTCATAACTGCTTCAATGTCGTGACAACATTTGTTAGCTCAGCATCATTTTATAGGTTGTAGTTAACTACAATTGTTCTTTCGGCAAATATTGTACAATAAGCTTCGGTTTGAATTTAAATTTAATTGGGACTGACAGGCGGTAGGGAAGCTTCAGTGGTAATAAAGATTAACATGTTTTTGTTCATCTGTGTGTCTGTGCAAACACAGGGCCAACTGTATGCCGGTTCAGAGTTCGGTGCTGTCCAAATGCCGGTCAGTAACTGCAGCCGCTTTGACACTTGTGTGGACTGCATCCTGGCCAGGGACCCTTACTGTGCCTGGGACTTCGAAGCCGAGCAGTGCTCCTCAGTCTCCAGCTTATCACCCTCCTCAAACACTGCAACACAGAGCCTGAAGGAAGGAGACGTCTCACAATGTCCTCAGCCAGGTTCGCTCGTTTAGTGGGGCTTCGCTTGCATGCATTATTGGGAAGAGTTTTTGCATCCCAGCAGTCTTATTCATTAGTATGCAGGGAAACTAACGTTGTGTGTGTGTGTGTGTGTGTGTGTTTTAGATCCGGTAGCAGCTGTGGACTTTACTCTAGTTCCAGAGAACAACATCCAGCTGCCTTGCCAGCTCCACTCCAACTTGGCGCAGGTTCTGTGGCGACTCTCCGACCAAACACTTCACTCTAACAACAAATACTACATCTACAGCGGGGGCCTCCTCATCCTGAGCGCCTCCAAATCGGACGTGGGCCTGTACACCTGTGACTCAGTGGAGCAGATCAATGGCAGAACATACAACCGGACTGTGGCAGTTTATCGATTACAGCTCTACTCTGGTGCAGGAGGGGAGGACAGAACTACTCCTGGCAACGAGGTGAGAAATTCCTCAGACTCTGTTCACGGTGTGAATACGGCTTCACCGGGGCTGGTGCCAAAGCCGGGAAATGAGGAACCGTTGTCCCCGCAGAATCAAAGCGACACTGGCAGGGTGACCCGTTTGGAGGTGGCCGTGGCTCTGCTGTCGCTGCTCTGTCTCTCCCTGACGGGGGTCATATTTTGGATCTGGAGTCGGGAGCGCTGGCAGTGCTTCAAGTTAGGGCAGCGCTCCGGCGAAAGCGAGGGGAAAAGGCAGTCAGCTGAATACATGCACATCCAGAACAGAACTTCAGAGATAAAGCTCCTGGGGCCAGAGTCTGGAAGACCTTGCAGTGCCAATAATAATCACTCTGCTGTTGACTTCAAAGGGAACGGGGAGCACCACTTCACACCTATGGCCAACATTTCAAGTCTGGACGGTCTGGGATACATAAATGATGAGTCAGAGATTTGACTCTGCTGAGGTATAGGATTCAGTCCCAGGCTCACAACACTAACTATCTTCCTATAGGTGTACTACTGTAGAAAGGGTTTTCACATTATAAATTCTTTTGATTGGTGTCCTGTTTCTCCTCGCCAATTTCCCACACAGTCATTTCCATCATCTGACTGGGCAGCTGATGTTCACTTTTCAGGAGTCCTGCAGGAATTTTCACTCCGGGAAGGTGAAAATTCCTTTTTTATAAGTATGTTTTGTATAATGATGAATTGTGAATACACATTGTGTAATATATATTGTGTACAGAAAAGACTTTTTTTCAACTATTTATTTGTCGCAATGAAGTTTTGTTTTTTGTTTTTTTCCCCAGCAATTATAATTCTTGTAAGTCTTGTAAATAGTCAACAACAATGAACAAGTAGCAAAAACTTTGACCTCTAACTTCCAGGCATATTTCATTTTATGGAAACCTCTGTTTATTTAAGACAACATTCATCGGTGAGCATACTGTTCAGTCTTTGGTCGTGTTAATGATTGATCAATAGTTACTCTTTTATTTCTGTGTGGCTGTTAAAGAAATGGACTGCAGATTAACCGCTTACCTGATTAACCATTCAAATGCCACTCGCAGGTTACCTTCCATAACAAAAAAGATTAAACTCCAGTAAGAGCGACATCACAGCTGAGAGTGAACTAGTGTGTCATTGGGTTGCAGCAGTGTGGGTGTACATTTCTGTCAGTGAATCAACTCTTTGTGTCAGAGACACAGCCCAGATAAGAATTTAGGTTTTTGGTGTCAAACTTTCAAAAAATGCAGCCCTTGTTGATAATAAAAAAACAACTTTACTGGGTTTGACGTGTGTCTAGCTGTCAGTAATGATCACCTTCCCTCTCACACGGCTGAGAAATTTATTTGAAAGCGAAGCTGGAAGTTTAACTGACACGCTTGTCGTCTTGATGTTTCCAACAGATACTCCTGTGGATTGTGCAGCTAACTCCACACTTACCTCAGACCTGTTTGTTTGTGTGGGGGAAAAAAAAAAAGTGCGAGACCCACCAAAATTACAGGAATGTAGCCCGAATCTGCTCTATGTTTTTCACACTCTGTCATTAACAACAGCCCTCACAGCCGCCGTAGGTTTCATCTCACACAAGTACTGTAGGTATGAAAGGGTCGAAGTGGGTCTTTGCTCAATTATTCAACAGTGCAGTATAAGAATGTTGTCATGAACAAAATTAAGGTTATATACATTAGTCTTATCAGGTGGTAAATTAATAAAATATTGCCAGTGGATTTGCATAGATTTGGCTGTTTTTTTCAAGTACTTTGCTTAGCAGAGGCATATTCACACGAGGGAATTAAGACAAACCACTTGTTTTCTGTTTCTTTATTCTAAAAAAAGCCAGTGGGCTTATACAGAGTTGTTTATACTCTTCAGAAATCCGGTGTTTTTTTTTCTTTTTTAGCTGCCCTCTCTCCTGCTTATCAGCCCTACTTTTCCTCCCAAGATTTAATGAGGTTTCTTCTCTTACTTTTAGTTCAGGCTGTCTTGTACGTTTTTCTATGATGCTCACAGCCTTTTTTTATCTCACTCAGCTTCTTCGAACATTTCTGACTCGCATTCCTGAATAAATCAATACGACAGCAGCATCTCTTTGCCAGGGTGAAAGATTTTACCCGGAGAAACGGAAACGCAGCAGAAGTGCGCGCTAAGAAAGAGCGACCAGACCACACATTGCTCAAGTGGTGGACAGCGGTCTAAAACCGGTGGTCCACGTGAATTGGTCATTTTGATTTATAAGTGTTTGAAAAGTTAAATGATAATACGATCAAATTCAACAAAGGCCCATTTCTCAAACAAACAAATCAACAATATTGAATAAATGCCACTTATTCCACACTGCAGCAGTAATACTGTCAAAAAGTCAAAGTAAATCCAGCCTTTAAAACATAACTACTGTATGTGCCTACATTACTAAACACTTGAGAGGGTGAACTACAGTTGAGTTTCGAAAAGTCAAACAGAGACCTGACTTGCTATGTGTCATAATGTCTGAGACCATTTCGCAGTTAGTCCCCACAAACTCAACAATCAAACTTCACTATACATTCAACTAGGACAGACATGGTGGGAATAAGAATATTTATTGAAATGTTGCAATATTTAAAGGTTACTTTCACATATCCATATTTTATTTAATCATTTATCAAATAACAGAGGAAAAAAGAAAAAAAATCAAAATACTAGTCTTGGCAGTTGGCCACGAAGGACACTTTTGTAACAAGAAATCAATAGTCAAACCACAAGGCAGGCACCTTTCACTTCCAGTCGGTGCTTATACTTGACGTAGGCTTTGACTGGATCATAGAGCCAAAATAAAAGTTATGTTACCTGCATAAAAAACCACATTCGACTGCTTTAATCGGATTCTTTACCGAGGCGTGTTGGACTGACAGTAAATGAGTCCATACTTGGTACATCAGACTGCATTTGAAGCAGTGACTACATTTACATGCAAGATTTCTCTTCACTGCTGATTCAGCTGCAGTCATTTTTTTTTCAGTCAGTTGAGCTGTTTGTGTCTGTGTGTACTGGTTATACATGAGTTCACTTCATTTGAAATAAGAGAATCCTGTTCAGTCCCACTCCTGCGATAGTTAACATGCGAGCACACTGCAGTGAACACAAACACAAAAATTCAGTCTATCTGGGGGAAAGTGACTGGAACATCAACAACAGCTGATAAGGTGCTTTTCACAGCAGGACGCTGACCACTAAAAGCAAACAGTGTAGCTTTAGCGCTACAGAAACTGAGAAATAGAGAGATTGCAAACACAACATCTACTTTGGGTGTGCCCTTTTTTTTCAGTCTGAAAATAATGATATAGAGGCAAGGTGTTTTGGCACATCAGTGCTCCGGGTGATGCAACAACTTCTGAAATGTTTCCACACGTTGCTTCACTGAAGCGTAAGTCCAGTTTACCAAAAACGCAGCACTTGTTAAGGCGCAAGTCAAGCAGGAAATTTTTCACATGCAAAATCCGCATGCAATATTAAGGCGCATTTCAAGAAATCACAGCCAAAAGCAGGCAAGCGCAGAGATATAAAGCACAACGTATCAAAAATAAACTAAACTCCTGCCAGAATACACAAAGTACAAGTAGAAGAATTCCACCAGATAAAAATCGTGCAGTTTTCAGACACTCTTGTTGCAAAAGAAAAATAAAACCCCTGTTCTTCAGCATACTAAGATTTCTAGCATGCAGATTTGGCAATACATAAAACAATGCTATGCTAGAGGTCCATAAGGCACACATCCTTTATATACTGCTATCCTGAAACAGTTCATACTCTTTTTTTTTGGAGTTTCCAGGTGCATATTTGCAAGACTTTTTTTCAAGGCGAATTTCCTTTGAGCATAAATTTGCAGTTCTTTCTCATTCATTTTAATAAACTATATGTAAACAAAGTTGAATGGAATGGCATATTTTTAAGACTACAAGAGTAGGGCTTTAATGAGCCTCGGTGACAAAACCCTTTAAAAACAATCCTGTCCTCCCTTTCAAAAAAAAATATGTCTACGCATTTTGTCACGTAAGATGATTTGGTGCTTTGAGGTGCTTCCCTGTGCACCACAGAAAATGGCCTGCTATCTGTCTCCACCTAGAGGTGACTCTTAGTTATCACCAGTGACTGTTGTCGGGGTAGCTCGGCACTGCGGCAGGGTACTGGGGCAAGCTCGGGCCTTGCGCCGTCTGAGCGACAGCGTTGAATCCTGCTTCCCTCACCGGTGCGCTCTTCCACAGCCCGGTGCTCCACTCCTCCTGAGCACGCTCCAAACTACCGCCGCCGCCACGGTACAGTCTGTGCACCTGCCACGTGAAAAGAAATGGGGAAAAAAAGAAAAAAAAAGTTGATAATATATATTTGTGTGCTTCTGGGTGAGTTTATACACATGCAGTGTGTATGTGTGTGTTTGAGTGTATGTGTTCGCTCACCTTAATGAGAACCAGTGCCATTAAAGCAGTCACCACAGTGAAGAGCAGAGTTGTGATAAACATCACTATAGCGGAGCCCACATTTTGGCTGAAAAACATCACTGTGGCAATCCAGCCGCTTTGATGTGTTGGTGAGAATGAGATGGAGTAGTACGGGTTAGTGTATTTTACAATATGCAATAAGCAAATTGGATTTAATACAAAAATCCAAAGTTACTAATGAGCCATTCAGCAGTGAGGAAACAGCATAACGACAATCGGTGCAACATTTACATGACACATCGTCAGTGTTGTTATCACAAGCAGATGTTCAGTTATTGGACACGGATATCTCTCAGTTTAAGGGAAGTCAGTATAAAAAATATCAGTATAAACAATCTTCAACGACATAATCTCTAAAAAAGATCAATGTGACATATATAAGAGTTTAAATGTGAACACGTGATTTATAAACACACTCATCAGAAAAAGAGAGATACAACATATCCTAAGATAATAGTATTTCTGACTGTTATTATATAGACTTTCCAGACCTAAACCCATTGCAATAATAAAAAAAAACAACAACAAGATTTAAGACAAAGACAACTGGATTGCTCTCCATTTTTCTCAGAGCATAGAAACTACCAACAACAAAGGTCACACTGCATTTGTTTCCAAATGTCTGTGAAAATATGATCAACACCACTTTGGAAACAGTCTTGTCATAATTATACACTGAGTAATAACATAATTTCAGTTTTGTTTTGCACAAACATGTAGCCTAACTACAGTGGGGGTTGGAGTTGAAGAAAGGAGTGAGATTATTCATTAATTTAGTGTATAATGGAGACACGTAAGCAGGTGGAAATTCTTTAGTAGTGGGTGGGTAGGATTTTTTAACAAAATGAAAGAAACTGCGCACTGACTGGTGGTCATTATTCTGGTAACACTCCAGCTCACAAGAAGGGAGTAAGTTTGTTCAGATAGTACACGCAATTCAACTAAAATGTGGTGTATGCAGATATTAGTAATGCGTCATCAGATTTGTCTGTAAAATTTAACATAAATTTATCATAAAGCAAGATGACAGTGAAGAGGTTGGCGCTCTTCCTTTGTGACGAAAGTCGAGTATTTTCCTGGGAGGTCATACCCGGTGGCAGAGAGAGTCGCATAGAGAAAGCGAGGCTTACAGGGAATCAGTTTAAACATGGGCGTCATTCTATAACTGCTACACTGTGCAATCAAAATGTACTTCATGATGATAACTTAAAGCAAAAAAAAAAATGTCTATTGCCATTTCTAAGGATAGCTGATGTGTACAAATGTGACAATCTTAAGATAATTGATTAAGAAACGTAATTTCAGAAACTATTTTGTGAGCGACAGTGACATATGCTGTGTGTTAACCGTCAATTGCGCAGAATTTGGCAACCTCAGTGTTCAAAGTTGAAACCATTAACCCAAGACAGCGATAAATGGCAATAAATGTCTGAACCATCCAACTCTGTTTACAACCTCATCACGTGTTAGCTTAATGGTTTCATTTCTGTGTTAAATCGCTATTAACAACAGTTTGAAGAGACATGTAAAAATGTGTCTGATGGAAAAAAAAAATCAGCCTTGAACGTTTGACATAAACCCTAGTGAGCGACTTTTGAAAAATTGGCAGGCAACATGCGTATAGTCTTCAAAGCTGGTTTGGTTCAACTCACCATGTTCCCCACCCGGAGATGCCGATAGTCTGGATGAGGGCCAAGACGCACTGAAGGAAGAAGATGAAGAAGAAGGCCATGAAGTTGAAGGAGCTATCAGCCCTGTGAGGAACACGGGAAAAAAAAGGAGAGAGAACACAAAGGGATACAGAAGAAGACAAATAAGCCAAGAGCTGCTCCATTTTTGTTGCAATGTTGCTTCCTCCTATGGGTTATCAAAGTGTGGATACAATGTGGGTCTTTAATGGAACAACTTCACACTTATTTCATAATCAAACTGGCAAAGTATGAAACTACAATGAGAACCAGTAGGGATGATATGGCCTTGAACTATTTATTATTATATCACATTTTATTCCTATACTTATTGAAGACTTTTATAAATGAAGCTCCTTTTTTTAGGAAACTGAATCCAAGCTCCTTAGATTACACATCACAAATCAGAAATCTTACTCAATCAAAAGCTTGAAAGTAATTAATCTGATCTTGTGACTCATGCCAGCCATATCATTAGAATCTGTGATTTTAAAATTAATTTGAGCGACGCATCTCATGAGCTCAGCAGACCTTTCGCAGTGGTCACTGAAGCTCTGGGATTTTCTCAGGCTGTCTCTGAGCTCCCAACATCAATGTAGTTGTACTCTGTGCTCTTCCCGTCTCTGACTAACTCGTGTGTTTCAGTGTTCATACCAACTTCTACTCTGGTCTGAACGGAAAAGAAAAAAACGCCAGGTTTCTTTTTAACAGAGTAAGAGAACAAAAAAAAAAAGCCCACACAGGTTTCCTGTTTGCCAGCCTTTTGACTTTAACAACTTTTTAAGATGGACTACTACTGGTAAGGCTCAAAACACAAACCTTGTAACTTCCCACATTTGAATACCCAGAAGACTAAAATGTTGGTCCTCCCAAACACAGATCAGTTTTCCTATGAATCTTAACGGCTGCACAATTCCTCAGATCTATTGAATTTTGAGCCACTTATCAAATCGTCTTCATATACGTAACAAAGCTAACCACACCTTATTTCAAACCGTTCAGGCATGAAATCCTTGTACATGATGATATATATATATATATATATATATATATATATATACACACACACACACACAAATAACAAATGGGACCAACTATTGGAATGCACTTTTTGCTCGACCACTCATGACAGCAACAAGATTCTTAATTTGGTCCAAATTGCAGATGCGAGAGTCCTTAAACAGGACAGGTGTTTTATGATCAGACTTCTTACCCAATTTAAGGGAGGGCTGATTTCAAAGTCCTCTGTCTGTCTACCTTGTACACTTCCTGTGGGGCCCCTCTTGTTATTTACCTCAATTCTGTTACTGTACCTTTAACATGTCATGTGGTTACAGTAATATTCCTGCCTTTGCGTGTGTATGTTTATACATGTGAAGTCTCATACTTTTATGCCTGATGTTATATATTTTAACCTGCAGAGACTGTGTGAACATTAACTAAACTGAAGCTGAAGTAAAAAAAAAAAAGATCCCGATGGAGCAGACGCTGACGAACCTGAAGGCCTTGTAGAGCGGCCTGAACCAGCAGGTGTAACTGCAAGGGCTGAAGAGGATGAGCCAGAGTAGGGAGAAGCCAAAGTTGGTGGCGTTTCCACCCCCGGCCCACCAAGCAATACACGAGATCACGTTCATACACAGCGTGCCCGAATACACTGCAGAGGAGAGAGGACGGTGGAGAGAAAAGAGAGAGGAGGGGTATTCATTTGTAACTTAACAGTAGAGGGAAAGAAAACATCTGCTTCTTATACTTACACTACAGGCCAAAAGTTTGGAAGCAAGGCCAATACAGGCCAAACATTTGGAAGCAACTTCAAGTTTCTGTTCACAATGCCTTTCTTAAAAACCAGCATGAGTTATATGTATTTTGGGATGTGTTTTACTGCATGATCAGACTTTGCTTTCACTTGATATGCACCATTTTCCTTAATTTACCTTTAGGTATACATTGATGTTACCTAGACAAAAAAGAAGAGGAAGGTGTTCTTCAAAAGATGGTTTGGCCCCCTCAGTCTCCAGACCTCTCTCCAACTGAGCTTGTGTGGGATGAATTGGATCGATCAATCAGAAAAGTTCGTCCCACAAGTCACAGCAGTCTCTTACTGATGAACTTAAGAAAGCTTGGAAAGCAATTCCTGGCACATACCTTAAAAAACTTGAGGAACGAACGCCTCGTTATATGTCATGCTGTTGTTAATGCCAGAGAAGAGGTTACTTTGAAGAAAGCAAAGTCTAAGCAAGAAAAACTCAAATGCCTGATAATTATAGTAAAAATTGTCTTCTGATAAGTTACTCTTTATATAATAATCATCTTTATTTTGTTGCAAAGTATACCAATGAAACGATAATCTGTTTTTGTATAAATTTTATCTTGCTTCCAAACTTCTGGCCTGTAGTCGTGTATATGACGTATGTGAACAAAACTCACTCATCCACAGCGTGTAGACTCTGCGCACCAACTGCTGGTGAGGAGCAGGAATTTCCTCCTCAATATTCTGGTAAAAGCATGGCTTAATTCTCATGAACTGAGGCAGGGGGGGAAAGTTATTCACCCGCTCTGAAAGAGGAAGAAGGAAAGTGTCGTTGTGATATTACTTACTATTACTATTTTATGTTAGAATAGTTCACAATATGCCTGAATACAGAGCAGAGGAGAGAGGAAATGTGGAGTGTGACAGGATAGATAGATAGAGATAGATAGATAGATAGATAGATAGATAGATGAATGAGATAGATAGATAGATAGATAGATAGAGTTTAAATGACAAACCTGCCATTTTGAAATCCTGTTTCTTTCCTGCAAAAAAGCAGCATAAAGAAATTAAAATACGCAAACACTTATAAATTCATACCATGGTAGACAGGAAACCTATAACATATTTTCAGATGCCTGTTTACTATATATAATTATGGCTGCAATTAATGATCATTTAATTGGTCCAGAAAATGTTGATTACTGTTTCCCAAAGCCCAAAGTGACGTCCTTGTTGTATCTTTAACCTAAAGATATTCAGTTTACTGTCACATAGAGGGCTAAAGAAATCAGAATATATTCAGAATTGAGAAGCCGAAATCAGAGAATTTCGACACTTTTTCTTTACAAAACTGACTTAATGGATTGTCAGAATAGTTGGCGATTACTTTAATAGTTAAAAAGTAATTGATTAATCGCAGCAGCTCTATAGATAACACTCCTATTGCTTGTTTTTATAGCAACAACAACACAGTTTAAACGCCAATGTTCAGCTCCAACTACTCAAACTGAAACCGGCGGCCGACTTTACTCAAAATGTTAACTCATTTTAATATAAAACCACGTAAGTCTGCAGTTTTATTTTTAACTAGACTTATGTAAAGTTATCGAGTGTTTACTTTCTGTGTGATGTTTTAATGTTTAGCAGCTGCAGCGTGTTTTTATGCAGCAACAGAGGCTGAGCTCTTCATGCACCGTTACTGCTCCACCGCACCAACCGCTCGGCAGTTTACAACGAGCAAAACGTCCGTTACCGCTCACAAGTTAGCATAAAAGTCGGATATATTTTTGTCAACATTACCGGAATGTCGTTTATATCCTCGCGTTTCCGTCTACAGCGGCAGGGGACCGGGATTTATTCAGGATGCGCTTCTTTCCAGCCCCTCCATCGGACACACTGCGGCTGCGCTGCGCCGACGCGCTTGTAGTTCGGAGCTCTTTGTAGTCAACACGCTCCCCGGGCCGAAGAACTACAATTCCCAGGGTTCATGTGAGCGGTAAACGGAAAACGCGTGACTAACGACATGACACTCGCTCGTATGGATCCCACCCATGCAATTTTAACACCTCAGTTTGTTAACAGTGTACTGCAGAGAAGTTATTCATCAATATTTAACATTTTAAACACTGATGTAATGAAAATTGTGTGTGGCAATGTTTTTTAAAATGTGTATAAGCGGTACTGAAACACAGAATCTACATATTTATCGGGGATATCATACGTTACGGATAATTCATGATGACCGTCTTTATTTCGTTTCACCGTCCCACAACATGGAAGACGTGACTTCTGAAAGTCAAACTCACAAATCCAATCAAAAAGCCCGAAGCATCACACAGGGGGCGTGCCCTGCGAGATACAGCTGATGTTCCGGTTTTAAAACACTGTGTGCCCTGAAGTGGGCGGACATCATTCAGATATATAAACATATTTAAACCGCTGAATGAAACGAGCTCACGTGATTTTTGTTCATTAGACACTCTTTAATTATCACGCGATATTTATGAATTTAGTGCGATTACAAGCGCCGCACTGTACGAAATACCGAGCCAACGCGCGACGCGGTTGAACGAAACAAACGCCTCTCGCTTACGGTGATCAATTCGACCAATCAGCGACGGTCACTGATGCGGACGACACACTCCCGCCAATTCCGACTGAGGAGCGCGAGGCAGGCGGCGGGGTGAACCTCGGGAGTATGCGGGAGCTGCGGAGAGCGACTGCGGGATGTTTTATGTGAACTAAATTACAAATACATGTCGTTTAAGTAGCAGCATACTTCTCGGCGCGTCACAGGGGGGTTTCTGTCGGGCGTTTACGCTGATCTGACGTTGTTTTTGTCTCAAACGCGACGAGCGCCGGGTTAGTGGTCGGGATGTTGGCGGCGGAAAGTCCATCGGTGGACGGACATATGGCAGCTTCGACTCCCCGCAGAAGAGGTAAAGCTACTGAAGGGTCCAGAAAGCTTACAGGTGCCTCTATAAAACATGCCACGATGTGCTTTTATAAAAGACACGAGTATTGTGTCGTCTGTTTAAAGTTATCCTCCACAAAACGACTAACTTAGCATAAATCAGATCGTTAATTACTATTAAGTCAGTTAACGCTGCTGTTTTAACAGTTAACATCTGCTGTTGTCATTGTTTATGAGGCCGACTTTAATATAATAATCATCCTTTGAAGCTAACTGTCTGCCCGGTGTTGCAAATGTTATCATGTTACCTAACGCCTGTTGTTTAACTTCAATAAGATGAGTAACACTAACCTTACATTAAAGTACGCTAGGCCTCAAACAGCCGGTGTGTCCTCATCGTTCAACTTAACCAATAAAGTGTGTTTAGTCTGTTAACACCGGGGCAGACCAGGCTAACTTTTATGGCTTGTTATAGTTGCTGTGCTAGGTCGTAGCTAGTGGTGTTACGCAGGCTAGCAGACAGGCTAGTCACGTTAGCTCCTCACAGGAAAGCTGTTTTCATTGATGAAACTCCTGAGCTCGTCGCTCTTCCTCTTGCTTACATACACAGACGCACGCAGACGGTCAAAGGTTATTAATATATGTTATAATATATGTTATAGCATCGTTAACACACACTCACCAGAGGTGCCTGGTTTTCAGTGTTGTGGTCAGGGGGGCTTGCTCCGTGTGACAGCCGGATAAAGTGCCTGTCCTGCGGGCTCGGTCGGGCCTGTAGCACCGGCTGATGGCGGGAGAGCAAACCAAACACAACCATTAAACTCATTGTAATACCGCAACACACACTGATGCGACATTTAATGCAACACCTTGATAAATAATACTCTCGGGGTGTTTTTGTGACTCGGTAGACTTTCACATTAATGCAGGGAGATAATCTACACTGGCATGTGGTCATTAAAGTAGGAAACTGGTGTTAAGTGGCTGCAAGCGGAGTCTTAATGAATAGAATAGAAATGTGCAGACTCGGGGCTGAGATAAAAGATAAGACACTGCATAGACAATTACAACAGCAAAATGAAAAAATCATGATGTAAAATAACATAAAAACATATACCTACACATTTGTCTTACAAAGAGGCCCACACACAAATAAAAGAGTCACTGTAGTTGATACCCAGGTTCTTGTGTAATTCAAGAATAGTAATTCACGCAAGTTATCTGTTGTGAAGTGGTGTGTTTTCAACCGTTATCACAAGTTATGAGGTCTACAGTTGTCAAAACTGGAGGTGAAGTTTTAGTGTGAAGTATTATTTTCTCATGTGTTTTTGTTCTTTTTCAGGCATGGATTGTAAGTCAAGTAACAAAGCCAATAAGAAACTCATCCAAGGTAAATTATTTTCCATTTTCAATCATTTCTGACACTACTGAAAGACTGTCCATAAGAATAAGACATTATCAGACACCACTGATGATAATCTAAGATGGAGGATTGAACATTTTAAATACAATCCATATTTTACCACATCTTATATTTACAATGCCCATTAACAAATTCTTCATGAAAGGTTTTATGTGTATCTTATTTTCTCTTGATTATTCCCCATTTTTGTGTATTTTTTTAATGAAACTCAGTCCCAAGGAGATCATTGTGAGGAACTGTTAAAACTACTAACACACCAGATCTTCACAAGTTAGAATTCGGTTATATGGTTTTACCTGCACTCTGCAGTAATAAGATTTGTACATCCAGTTTAATCTGTGTTGCAACTGACATTAATTTACATATAATCAATCAGCAGATTCATAAACATCTGAAAGTATTTCTTTACTTTGTCTAAAGCTGCAGACCATGTTTTGAAATATGATAGCCTCATCATCTGCTCTAAATTATGTCTCAGATACAACACAATGGCCATTATGGTGACTAATTTTTGAAAACAATTTGTCTGCAGCTCGTCTCCCATTCAAGCGCTTGAATCCGGAACCAAAAGAAAACCAGCCACCTAAACGCCCCTGCGCACATGCCTGTCCTGAACCAGAAGTCCCAGACAGGGAGAACGAGTCCTCTGTGCTCCCTGTACACACCGGACCACCCTTGGTTAATGGTCGTGGGCCCCTTGATGGCTTCCTGAGCCGTAGGCACCCTGCATCTTCAGATGAGAACATGGTTATAGATCTGACAGCGGACAACCCCTCATCTCCCGTAAAACGCCTTAATTCACCTGCTCCTGCCTCTCCCTTCCTCCCAACAAAAGACAAGCATCAGGGAAAAGACACCCCCACCTCTTCGGGGAAATCCAGCAACGTTGAGCTCACTCCTAAAACACACACTTTAGACTGCTCAGTAGTCAGCAAAGATGAAGAAGAAGAGGTGGAGGAAAAAGATGGGAATGAGCCAGCATCCATCTCGCAGCTTGAAACGTCGCAGGATTCTGAAAGTGAGCCCGAGGAGGAGAATGAGTCCGGAAACGTTTCCAGTTTAGGAAACAGGTCCATGCTGTCAGCTTCATCAGTCAGCTCCTCATCTGAAAGTTCACCAGAGAAGTCGATGACTGATGAACCTACACCCTCAACTACACCTACAGTATGTACATATACTATCACTTTGTGATACGTAGCTCTCACTGATGCAGTATATCACTCTATATATATGTATGTATGTATGTGTATATATATATATATATATATATATATATATATATATATATATATATATATATATATATATATATATATATATATATATATATATATATATAAAAATAAACATTAACATTAATTACATTTATTTATTTCAGTTATTAGAATTTCTTAATATTTACGTATGCATAACAATTAATTAACCAATAATGCTGTAGATTATTTTCACAGTAGACACTGACTTATTGTCAAAACCAAATAGATGATAATCCATACAAGTAGCTCTGTTAATAATGTCATATATGATTTATGCACAAGAACATATGTTTAAAGCCCAGAGCATTAAGGTGGTTTTTTGTTTCAATATTTTTTTCAGATATAGATTGTGACAAACAATGACTAGCCTAGATGCCAATGTTTCAAACACATTCAGGTACTGATTATCAATTTTGTTTTCCTCTATCCTCACAGGAGCCAAAGACCACCCCCAAGATACCAGCAGATCAAAAGAAGATCAAGAGATGCTCGTTGAAAGTGGGCCTTTTGTTATATACGCTGCAAATTCTAATTCTGTAGTTGTTAGTTTAAAAATATGACTTCAAACACATCCTTTTTGTTATGTGTCATATTTTTTACCCATTTAATTGTTGATTAAAACTGTTTTAGAGTAGAAGAGGAAAACTGACTGAACTTTTCCAATTATAGAGTTTACAAGAACAAGAGGAGAGGCTTCGGCTGCGGCAGGAGAAAGAACGTCAGAAGGAAGAGGCTAAAGCTGCAAAGCAGAAAAAGAGAGAAGAAGCTCGCAGGCTAAAGGAGGAGCGAGAAAAGGAAAAAAGAGAGAAAAAAGAAAAAGATGAGCGAGAGAAACGTGAGAAAAAGGAGAAGGAGGAGAAAGAAAAGGCAGAGAGGTTAAAAGCAAAAGAGGAACAACGGAAATCAAAGCTAGAGTGAGTAATGCAAGTCCATGTTTCTATAAAGTCGAGACTTTAAATTTCATTGGAGTTCCATATGTCAGTGTTGGTTAAAATTGAACACACATTGATTTTTGTGCTGCTTTTGATTAATCTTGCTTCAGGGCAAAGCTTGAAGAAAAACGGAAGAAAGAAGAGGAGAAGCGAATGAAAGAAGAAGAGAAACGGTTGAAAGAAGAGAAGGATGTAAGATTAACAACAGTAGTAACTGTAACTAAGATTACGTCTTATGAGCTCCAGTGTTGTTGCAGATTTGTAATTTTATTTGTGATTTTACCGAATAGTCTGTTGATCAACACGTATCTTTCACAGCGCCTCAAAGCTGAGAAAGCAGAAATTACTCGGTTTCTACAGAAGCCCAAGATCCAACAGGCTCCAAAGGTTAGTAGATGTCACACCTTAAAAGAGAAAAAATGTAAAAATGGTAATTTATTTTTTAGATATTCAGGAAAGATTATAAACTGATCTTGTGTCCCCCTTTTAACTAAGATAGTGAAATGAATTAATAAATGCAAATGATATAATGGTATAACTACAACTTGTTGTGTACCATTTTCAGACTCTTGCAGCTGCGTGTGGAAAGTTTGCTCCGTTCGAGATCAAAGAAAACGTGTTTCTGGCGCCACTGTGCCGGGTCCAGTGTGAGGACTCTGCTCTGGAAGAACTGGACCAGTATTTGTTGAACCCTGCTGATAACCTGACTGGACTGAAAGACTGGATCAGGCAAAAGCCCCGCCGTTCAGGACCCACCAAGCCCAGACAGCCTGACTCACTCAGGTGAGAGCGGCAATGATGATTACCGTAATTTGTGTTTTCTGCTTTTCCCAGAAGTTACTCCATGTTCACTGACCTCAGTGATACTTATCACCCAAATGATTGTTTTTTCTTTCTTTCTTTTTTCTTTGTCTCAACACATCACAGTATAAAAATAGAGAAACTACTGATTAAAAACAGACACATGATATTGTGATGACTAGGAAAATACCAATATCACCTGAAATTACCTACATGATCAGTTAACAAACATGGGAAGAAATATCTGCATGCACATGTCCAATGTATGTAATTCTGATACCCAAACCAAATTTGCTAATACCCAGTAACTCTAATAGAGTTTTCCCCCTAAATTTAAAATCCGTATTACCTCTCTGTGTGGAAGATTTGCTATGTGAAAGGCAGTGTGAGGCTGTAGCCACGCTTTAACTCTTAACTATACATCAAGACATCCATACACCATCCTTTGTTGAGAGAATTTTGATTGTATCCCATGGTTTTTGAAACTGTGTGAAGGCCAATTTATTTGCATGGCATTGTTCAACAACAACGTCCAAAGTGCTTTACAAAAGGCACAAAAGTATTAGGACATGACATAAAAGAAACACAAGGCAAAAATAATGTATAAACCATGATGTCTGTCTGTCTAATACATTTAGCACATAAATTTGTGTGCTATAGGATCACTACTGTTGTGTACAGATAATGAAATTTAGAAGAAACGGTAGGCTGCAGTCAGTGATCAGAGTCAGTTCTGCATTTGCTGTCCTGTGTCCATTTGGCAGGTGGAAGGGGCTTAACTAAATGTAACTACATGTTTGTCCATCTCTTCACCACTTTACCAAACAAACTTTCCATTTAGAATTTTACATGCGTGGTTGACCATTCTCTAGCATTTTATTTTAGTTTGTTAAAAGCTCACCTGGTTTATGGCTGTGAGATTCATCTGCTGAGAACCATGGTTCATTCATTGCCACAGCAATATAAGCCAGAATAAACTGGTGTTTTTGTTTAACAGTTATTTCATGTTTTATGTAACTTGAGATACTTTATGCAGCACAACGTGTGCCTGTATATAGTTTTTAGGCCATTTAAAAAAAATCTAATTTCCCTTTAGCCTTATGGTTAACCATTCTTTGTCTCAATCTTCTCCCATGTCTGCTCTTTTATCAGTGAGTGTGTAGCAGTGGAAGGGCCGAAACCAGATGACGTACCGGACCGTAAACGTTACGGACCCATGAAGCTGCTGCAGTTCCATGAGAACTACCGTCCAGCGTACTGGGGCACCTGGAGTAAGAAGAGTTCTAACATCTCACCTCGATGCCCCCTTAGACAAGACAAGGTACCACTATTCTGCAAAGGCATCATTCAGCTCAGTTTACATGTTAACCACAAATATGAGAGCCTGACAGAACTCTGCATTACTAACAGTAGGCATGTTCTGTCACCACAGGATTTGTTAGACTATGAAGTGGACAGTGATGAAGAATGGGAGGAAGAGGAACCAGGAGAGTCCCTTTCACATAGCGAAGGGGTGAGTTTCATAGGAGGATGAAAGTATGGACATCCCTTTCTTCTACCACTTTATTTATGTAGTGTCCTCATAAAAGTCCAGTATTGTAGTTTAAACTCAATCAAAAGAACTTGTATGTACCTTATACAAATTGCATGCAATTAGCATTATTGCCTGGGTTCGCTTCTCTCAATACAACATAAAAACCAACTTGCCTTGAAACTAGTAAGGTCTTTTTGGTTGGTCCATTGAAATGGTCACAAAATGGCTGATGTTTACACATTATATTGTTTCCATTTAATGATGGTGTTGGACAACAAAAAAACTTTAGCAGTTCATTTTTTACGTGATTCTCATGTTAAGCATCTCTCTCTTCAAGCTAAAAAATGAATCCTTTTTCAGTGTACTTGACAAACATTCAGAAGCTTTGACTTGATCATTTGCAGGCATTATAAGAAATAATGAAGTAGTTTTGAGATTGAAATGGTGTCTTTTTAAAGTACAAAATGAGTTGAAACAAATTGTATGCTGCAGTACATGCATTGCTTTTTAACTGACCTTTGAATATTCAGATATTAATGATATTGTTTGTATCACACACAGTAAGTGTAGAGATTTAAAGTTTAAATATTGTTTGTTTGTCTTTGCTCAGTGTATTTAACATATGGAAGGACATTAGCTATAATTATATCTGAACATGAGTAACAAAAACGCACTGTTATCTTCACAACAAAAAGAGAAGAATGAACAAGGAGATGATAATCATTTTTACCTGTTAAAAGCCTTTGAACTGTTGATCATTTTCAGGAAGATGAGGAGGAAGGAGGTGATGATGACGATGACGATGGCTTCTTTGTTCCTCATGGCTACCTTTCAGATGATGAGGGGGCTCTAGAAGAAGAGGTATTACGGAAGCTGCAGTGTGGTTGTTTGTCAAATTAAAATGCATGGGTGGACAGGAGTTGTTTGGAAGTTTCAAAATACTTTTCCAAGTATCTGCCTTCTGTTTGCACCGCTATTAACAAATGTGGAACCTCGCAGGACGGTGGTGACCTGGAGAAGCAGAAACTGCGTCAGAAACTTAAAGCCAGGGAGTGGGACGAGCTGATGTCCAGCAAAAAGATGAAGGTGCTGGAGCCGGTGGTGAAGGGCTGCATCTGGGAGGGAGATGGACCCAGCCTGCAGCTCTTTCAGCCTTATGCTGTGTGTCTGGTTGAGCCCTTACCCAAGGTGGATGCCAGCCCCAGCTCAGAGGAGCGGTCACAGAGGGATCAGAGAGAAGCACAGTGTAAGTGTGTGTGAAGTGATTCACTTGGATACATGAGTTAAAGTTGGAGAATCAGTTATCTTCAGGTGATCATCCCCAAGGTCTTTAAGGGACTGTGATTGGCTAAGCACTGCTTGTAGTGGTTGTGGGTTGTCTGACTGTATTTACCTTTATCAACAGGCAAATCCAGCGAAACATTATAGGTTACAGTAGAAATTTTGGGGGGGAAAAGGGAAAAAAATTCCAACATTTTCACTTTGTTTTTTGAGTAACATGTTTTTTTTTTATACAACTCAGTGTCTTGGTATGGATATGTTCTGACTCAAATTGTGTGCACTTTATACCAATTTCTTCAGAAATCCTGTGCATTATGGTGTAATAAATTTCAAAGACTACAAACATTATGTATATTGCCTAGTTTGACAGTAGTATGGTTGATCTATTGATCTGTTTTCATCATCCTCCTGGTTCAATAATGACAACCCACATTTCAATGTCCTTATTATTTTATCATTACATAATAAATGATTTTAGGTATACCATTTGGATTTGGGCCTCTTCAGTGGGTAAACTGAGCTTACTTACAGTTGTTAGAAATAAGCAATTGTATTTTGATATAAAATAAAGGAACCCCATGTAATTTATGAACCCTTTCTATAGAGGGATCAAAATATTTCTGGAAAAATTGGTATACTTGTGAGTTAACAAGTTTTTAACAATAACTTTAAAATATTTATTATTCATGAGAAAATGAATCATTCTAAAATAATGCTGTTTTCTCCCACAGTACTTGGTCAGCTGCTTCCTCTGCTGCACGGAAATCTCAACAGCAGCAAAGTGATCATCACAGAGTTTCAGGAGTTTTGTCGTCAGCAGAACTCTTCATCCTCATCACCATCACCCCCTGTTCAGCTGTCCAGCCCTCAGAGCCCAGCAGAAAACATTCCCACCAGGTGAAACAACAATATTTGCCGCTAAAAATAATTTCTGTGTAAAAATGTGATCTAAAACCATCATGTAATAAATTATTTAAGTAGGACAGTTGCCAGAACTAAAATTTAACAGTGTTAATAATATCTGGATAATAAACATCTCATAAAAATATGTTCTATTATAAAACGTATCAATAGAGAACGTATTTATCAATTATCTACAAATACGTTTGGCCAGTTAAGTAATTTATTTTAACGTTGCACATCTTATTTAGAAAAAAAAAATTTTTACATCTCTTAAAATGACTTTTCCCTCCCTCTTTCATCAGAATACAAGTGAAGCGCCTCATAAAGAGCAATGCTGTTTATGAGAAGCGCTCAACCTACAGACGCTGCTGCTGGTATGTGCACACAGAGGTCCTGTCCCGGTTTGGCCAGGAGGCTCTTCCCGTGCCCTGCCAGTGGAACTACCTCACCACAGGGGCTCGAGAAGAGTCCCGTGAAGAACCCCAGGCAGCCACAGGCTCTCAGGGAAACTCTCCCACTACACCCCAGACCTCCTCCACCACGTCTTCCTCCTCCAACAAAAGGAAGAGCACAGGCAGCATGTCAATCACCAAGTTCATGAAGAGATGCACTGACACCGAGCAGGTAGAGAAACACACTTTTCCAAATGACCACATCAGTCCAACATTTGACTCTTTTGGCGCTTTTCCATTACACAGTTCTAGCACTACTCGACTCGGCTCGACTCCGTTTCAGTCGTTTTCCATTACAATAGAGTACCACCTCAGCATGGGTGGGGTCGTCATAGGCAACGCAGCCAAAACTCCAGCGACATCATTTGTTACGCGACACAAACACGAAACAACAATGGAGGCCACCAGACAAAACAATGACCAGACAAAACAGGCTTGATTTCTGTGCATCCATCTGATCGTATCGTGTTTGCTGTTATTGCGTTTTAAAAATGGCGGAGTTGACTCTTATGAACGAGTCGCTCTCCTGACTCTTCTAGTGACGTCACACTCTGGCCAATCAGTGGCCTGCTGTCTGTCAACGTCACATTTTCGGCTCGACTCAGCTCGCTTGGAAGCTGGCCGAGTAGGTACTAGAAAAGTACCTTGTACCAGGTACTAACACGTAATGGAAAAGCCTAAAAACCGAGTCGAGCCGAGTAGGTGCTAGTGGAAAAGGGCCATTTATGTTCTTAATTTAGTCACCCTTTGTGGTATCTTTTTAAAGATTATCATCTCATGAAAATTAAATTCACTTGCTGATTGTAGCTTAATGGTCTTAAATCTCTGTATTTGCCAGACGGAAACGATGGAGACAGACGGTTTTCAAGCTGACACTGAGGATGATGACGATGAAGACTGCGTCATCATCTCCACAAAGAGCAGTGAGTTATGCAGCTGTCACTGAGCTTTTAATGTCAACTTAAACATTCAGACCTTTTTGAAATGAAAGCTCTGGCTTCAGCCATACTAAAATATCTGCTGGTAGGCAGATTACCCCTCCCTTTCCAAGTGTGTAGGAGAACCTACAGTGGCCTTCAGGTTCATTTGTACTAGGCTTGGCTTGACCAGTGATCAGATTTTATATCAATGATTGAAAGTATGATCAATGAAGCCCATTGAACTATCTTACTACCAGAACTAAGATGTCTCTGTCCATCGATCTAACACCCCACATCTCCAGTCTCCAGATGCTCACCAGAATTTGCTTTGTGCAAAGTTGATTTTGATTGTGATATTAAAGATAAGATAATAATGTTAGGCAGAACTCAAAGCACAGACACAGGCTTTTAAAAGGGAGGTGTAGAAATAGAGGAGACAGTGCTACTAAATACATTTTTTAAGTATTGTAAATAAAATGTTCATACATACAAGGTTCATACATAATAACATGGCGATCTTGAGTGACCATAATTGGACAATATGAAAATGGAAACAAATGCCCAATCCTTCACTACTAAATTCAAGCTGCCACTTTTTACAAGATAAAAATGCGAAGGCCTTCTCTGGAGTGAGTTTGTCCCCTCTCAGCTACAGTAGAAACGTGCAGTACAACATGGCAGACTCTGTGGAAAAGGACCGTCTCCATATGTAGATATGAAACGAATGAAGATGCATACTATGTACAACTAATGAAATGTACACTAAAGAAAATACAGTTATGAATATTTTATTATTATTTTGTCAATAGATCTCCCTGAAACTTACACATTGTTTTTAATACACACAAAAAGTAAAATTGGTGAAGTTTATCCATCAGTCCAGTACTTCTATAAATGTGTGGATACAGTCACAGTGTTCGGGCATTTTACTAAGGTTCCTTCTGTTTTTCAGGCACAGTCCTCATTTATTTGCGAGTGTCTGCAATCTTGAAAGAATCCCGTTTTAAAATGGATGCATGTTTTTTTTTTGTTTGTTTAATTCATGATCTAAGTGAAACTTAATTACTGTGTAGGTCGAACCAGAGAGGACTCGTCCAGCAAAGGAGACTGTTTGATGGAAGTCACTCCCTCCGACACGGCTGCTCTTCCTGTGGCCAGCGCTGCTCCTACACTCGCCACCGCCTGAAGACAGGATGGGCCGTCTCTTCTAACCAAGCTACCCCATGTGTCCATCCATAAATTCCTCCTCCTGGTTCTGAACTCTATCGTGTCCAAGACAGAATCATACTCTGGTACAAGCAACTCTCACAGCAGGTGACATCTGCTCAGTATTATGAGTTCCCTCTCCTTTTGCCTGTAAAATGTAGTTATTGAGAGTGTCCAACTTGATTATTGAGGGCAGGTTTGTCCAATGTTCATTAACTATGCGTCTGATTTTTGCCTTGAAGTTTCAGTCAGGCATGTTTGGTGTGGGCCTCTTTAAAGTGGAGGGTGAGAGTTTCTCTGGCGCAGCTTAGCTACGTCAGATCAGGTTGAACAGAGAGAGGGAGAGCAGAACGAAAAATGCCCAATCTTCATGAGAAGAATCATCCAAGACATCAAGAACAGCATTATTTACGGTTTTTGAAACATTGAATTCATGAAGTTGTTGCAGTTCCTCTAGTCTAAATGTATATAGTTTACCAGAAATAAGAGTTGGGAAATGAGAGGCTCAAAGTCCATCTGTACATTTCTTTGATTTCAGTGGGCACATTTATTCTGCAATTTCTAAATCTGACAACTCACTGGAGTAGTTGCTAGATCTGTACCTGTACAGTTAGGGCCAGTGTCACCATGTTTTATAAATATATGTATTTTCTGTATGTTTTTTTTTTTTTTCAAGAATACTTGAACAGGATAAATTTGCTAAACATGAATAAAAGTACTGCACTTTTATATTTCATTCATTCCTCATCACTTCATCTGGGTGCTTTTGGTAGTGCGATGCCAACACGGTAACTATTAAGACAGGGGCCAGTATCTCCTATCAGGAGCTGTGCTGTTTTGGTCGGGACTTGTTAATGTTTTGAAGAATGAAGGAGATGATGACATGTCTGAGGCTGACAGCACTATTTACTCAACAGCTTATGGAAGAGGGATTTTCTTTGACTGTCAAACTAGTTTTGACTCAGTCATTTTTAGTAGAAGAATTTTGTCAGCAGCCACACATCGAGGCTTCAAGTTCTGTAGTGCTGAGAAAGTTTCCTGGAAATAACCTTTAGTAGTAAAAGGGAAATAGCAGGGTTTTTTTGTTTTTTAAGAACTTCTCAATGTGAACATGCATTCATTATTCATTCATGATTGGAAACTTCATGTGTTGAATTGAATGCTTGTCTGTTGACAAATTCCATATTTTTACATGTTCAGTTGACCTGCTGTGCACTGAATAAAAAAACTCCAGGACATATTAGCGATTGATTTACATTAATTAGTTGAAAGTGCAACAATTAAACTGTTTTTTTTCCTCCCAAGTAACTAGAAAAAGACAAATCAGAAAATGATTATATCTACATCTTTAAAAAAAAGTTCAAGAGGTTGTGCTGAGATTGTGAACGGTCAACTTGTCACAAACCTTTTTGATCAATGTCTGGAATCTGAAGTCTCTCCAGAGTCAAAGTTCCTCTGCTGAAAGTTGTGAGGCTGGATTTCTCTACTACTTCAGCCTGTTGCTATCACACATCATGAAGCTGCCTACACCAGGAGTCATGTTGATGGTGTGTTTCTGCTATAAACAGCATTAAGCATTGAAACGGCTCAGATTTGGTCTAATTAGACTGTAGAGCCTTTGTCCCCTTCATTTACGAGACACTCGAGTTCAAGTGTGTTAATCACCGGTAAACAAGCTGAGGTACGTTTGCTGTAAATTCAGTTTTAAAAGAAAATATTTAAAGAGTCAGATGATATCATCTGAAATGCTGTGTGTGTTACCACTGGTCCACCAATGTGTTTTGATTTAACATTTGAGGTGGGGCAAATAAAAGCCATCCACAGCATTACAGCACATCCACCTTAAGGTGTCAGACAGGCTCTAAACCTTCAGAGTGTTTAATTTGCAGGTGTTTTAAAGCTGTGGGTTTGTTTTCAATAAAGCCTTATTTAACTACTTGTTCATGTCCAACACCAGAAGGAAAAACACTTCTCAGCCAAAGGAGCTTTTTAAGAAATCCAGCATTGCAGTGCTTCCTTTCAAGTAGCTTCTCTTCAGGCACAGATGAAGTCAAACACTTGCTTCATAATTCTGTTTATTAAACCAAAAGTTTAGATGCAGTGCGAGCGATCTTTATTACAGACAGGTTAAAAAGCAACAGAACACAACTCAGAACGTCAGGACAGAACACAACTGATCACTAATGATTTTAATAAGCAAACGGTGTTGATCTGAAACGTCTAACCTCTTCCATTGAATACTTCTGGGCAACTGGTGGACATGCTGAACACGACACCGGAGGAGTTGTTTATGGCTGATCTGGCTTTAAAAGTGCTGGAATCCTTCATCAGATTATAACCCGGCAGTTATGTGCTGCGTTTGTGGTGTGCAGCTAATATGAGTACAGGTTTGTTGGGGTGACAGTGATTTCAGTTAAAAAAAAAACATCAATTTTTAAAGATCTGTTTCTGTTGCACGTTTGTGTACAACCTCACATGGGATGTATTAGAAAGACGAGCAATGAGAGGTAGGCTGTTGTCATCCTAACCAACCAACAAGGAGAAAACTATATTTAACCTTTACACATTTACCTGATTCATATACATAAACACTTCTACCAAAATAAATGTATCAGCCTTCAATTACACGTGTTAAGGAGAAAAGGTGGATCTTCATTTACCACAAATTTGGGGTGAATTTGAAACTTCGGTTGGTTTCAGTGGGATGGTTGATTACAGCATCTTCCACCACCTTTGAAAGTTTAGACCATTTTTATCTCAAGGAAATGTGTTTGATACAAACAAATACAAGACTCAAAAATGAATTCAAACCAGTATCAATACAAGAGGAGTCCATGCTGCCGGTTTTTAACAACAGAAATGTAATTCATGCCTGCCTGCATGCGAGAGCAAAGTTGGATACATGAAGCTTCTGCAGTGAGCCTCTGCAGTTACACCATTTATCACTGGAGTATTATGAAGAAAGAAAAATATGTTTGAGGTTTTTTAACTGTTTAATGCTTTACACCTAAAGTATTTTATAAAGTTTTAAAATATCCAGAAAAGTGCTTAAAACTGAAAATATTTTTGGTATTCACCACCACATTGTCAGCACACAGATTTTTCAATTTTAAGTCAGATTATTCAGAGAAACATGTCTGGTATATGATTTGCACTTGTGCTCATACGTGAAAGTAAATTTGAAGCTTTAACGATCGAAGCAACCAGAGAGGTTTTTGTGCAGTGCCAAAAAGTGCAGGGCCACTGAAGAGCACGAAACGGGCAAGTCGAACTCAAATTACACCAAATCAGATCAGACGACCACCGGACGAAACACTGTTTAAAACATAAGCACCGCCAAAATACTACAGCCAGCGCACAGACAGGCACTGAGACACACAGTACAACTCAGCAACGGGATGTGACCGCATTTTACTTGGCTCCACTACTCTCGATTCTCTCCTGCTGTACAGCCAGAGGCGTTCTCTGTTAATCCGACTGTTGTGTAAGCGAGACGGACTGTCGTGTTGACACAGTTAAACGAGGTCTCTCAACATGCCACGCCTGATGTACGCCTGACTGTTTGCTTCGGAGTCGGTTTACTACACAAAATGTACATTCAGGATGCGACGACAACACTCGTCCCCTTGCTCTCATCGCATCTGTTCCTTCAACACAACGTGCTGCTGAGACAGTCTGTAGTGTGACGTTCTCCCCACATGGAGAACGGTATGCTCAGCAAAACAAGCGCATTTAGGGTGAAGTTGCCCCCTATTGTCTATCACTGCTACTGACTGACTAAGTTAGAATTTGTAAAAAATAAACTCATCGCTAGTCATCTGTAAGGGGCATCCCAGGAGTGCCGGAGGGGAGGGAGGTAGCAGGGGGGGAGTGCGGGGACAGACGCTCCGCGCTCGCTCAGCTCAGGGTCCGGATGGTTTCCAGCAACTCCGGTTTGAGGAGTTCGGGGCTCTTTCCACCTGCGGCCGCAATATCCGCCTGCACGGCTGCATCCCAGGCAAATGTGAGCAGAGCTGCAGGGACCTAAGGACAAACATACAGGTACAATTTGATGTTTACTACAGGAAACTACAAATACTGGCTACTATTAGGACTGCAACTCAAATTATTTTCATTTTAATACTGTTTGTCCATTTCATCTATATAGACAGAAACTGGCTTCAGTTTTTAGAGCCCAAAGTTACTCAAGATACAATATCAACATCAAAACAACAAATGTTTTACTAGATTAATTATTTTAAATATGAATCTGGTATCATTTTTCTTTTAGTCAAAAAATTCCATCAAAACCAAAGCTAACTGACGGTCAGCCTCTCAGTACTTCCCCAACTTGTCTGTAGCACCTCAACCAACCACGTTTTTTTTTTATACTACAGATGTATTTCTTAAAAGACAGTCCTCAAATCTATACTTTCATTTCTAAAAAATATCCCCTCTGTGAGCTCCTAAAACTGGGCGCTGTAGTTTTTAGCAAATATTGCTTGAACAGCTGCAAACTGCTTTTGTTGGGCACGAATACACATTTGGTGCTCTAATGAGTATTTATGGCATCAGGACAGTGTGTGGGATCATTTTAAAACCAAGTACAGTGTATGTATTCATGGTAGTGAGGGAACGTCACCCTGTGTAACAATGTGGCTCATGTACGTGTTTACCAGAGCTCTGTGACACAGAACAATTTCAAATATCAACAGATCTACAATTAAATTTTGATACCTGACCAAAAAAAATATTATGTAGATGCACTACTTTTCATAGGCCTGTTCAGGAGAGACTCACCAAGTTACACTCTGCAAGAGCAACTTCTTCAGACTCTTGTAGTTTCTGACTTCCAGGCGCGATGAGCTCAAAGGGCTGCCAGCCATCCACCAACGACTCTCGTACGAACCCAAACAGCACAGGCAGACGATCCCAGGCGTAAAAGGTCCCTGGAATCGCACGTTATCTTTACTGACTCACTTCGACTTCTATCAGGGTTAAGTTTTGATAGATGATTGACTTAATGTGTATTGTTCTAAATAGTTTTTAAAAATAAGATCCTACCTTGTAGCAGGTTTCCATCAGGCAGCCTGATTCTGAGCAGGGTGTAGTTGTATTTCCTTCTCTCCCTCTGCTCTTCTTTCTCCCTCATGGCCTTGGTGCGCAGCATGGCGTTCTTCTCCACAAGATCGCTCCTGGGAAACACACACAAGACACTGAGTGCAGGCTCTCTAAAATGATGATGGACAACTCCCACTAGACCACAGTCCAGGGAGGTATGTGTAATGCATACTTTGGTACAGCACACCCAGGGAGCATAAAACAAGGCAGCTTTGAAAAGATCCATTATCGTCTATTATTGATGAGTGTAATGAGACTGTTATGGCCAATCCCATCTGTCCTCGTCTTCTCTTGAAGGGAAATGAACATATGGAAGGGGGAGAGTCCCAAGTGCAAATATACATCAGTCAAATATCTGTGGCTCATTTCAATAGAAATTCTGGACAAAGTGAATGTGTGACAGACACCATATTTTCAGCAAAGACATAATGAAGTGTTTTGCAGGCCAAGAAGATGTCACAATCTCTTTCCGCTGATGCTTTTTACCCAAACTGAAATTATGTGTAAACCACAAACTACGATCAACCACTCTGCTGTGCACAAGAGCACAGACATTTCTGTGGTTGTTTCGCAAAAGCCTCATGCTGCTTGTGCAGCTTGTGATTTGTGTCAAATCAGCCGCAATGAGCCCGGCATGCATAGTTGCACTTTGACAGATGTTACTCTGCTGTCCTGTCAGCATTACTACTGTTAGAGGAAGAAATGCAGTTTTTTTTTCTGTGAAATTAGAGATGTTCAACATAAAGACATTTTCTATTCATTTGGAGAGGACACACCTCGACAAAAAAGTGTTGTAATACACAGTCCTGACATCTATATTAAACTGTGTGTCAAATTTGAATTTGATCTGGTGGATCAATTTATAAAAGTTCTTCCCACAATTGCTCCTATAGCCATCTTTTACCAAACAGTCTGTACCTCTGCTGTTGCTCCCTCTTCAACTCCTCCGCCGTCAGGTTGTAGAACTCTGGTGGCAGCTCGAAGCATTGGGCGTTGGGAGAAGGCCTGAACACCTGAGCCTGTCTGTCCAGTTGGGCTCTGACCGGCTCTCCTCTCTGGAGACGATCCCTCCTCTCCTTCATCAACTCCAGGGCATCGGGACTCTGCTCCGGTAACACCAGGAACTCCTCTTCCTCCTCTGATCTCCGGGAAAAGAAATCAATGTATAATGAGAGGCTATCTTTCTGTTCTGTTGACTTTGATGCATCAAGGGAACACCAATGACCAGTTCAGCACACAGAGGAGAAAAAACCCTGTTGATAAGGAAAGGGAGTAACTCACCTTGACCCTCTACAGGAAGCATGACGCTTATGAAGTCCAGGGCCTGCAGGAACTCTCTACTGCCCTCCACACAACGAACCTTTTCCTGAAAGCAATCAAAAGAGGGAATGATATAAAAGAAATACAAAAATATCGCCCTTGTGTTTATACTCAATTGGTCATGAATGTTTGAGGTTCATAGTATAAAACACACCTGGAACACCTTGTTGCTGACTTTAATCTTCCTGTATTTCTCTTCTGTGGGATTCTTACATATATTGTCAACATACCTGTTGACAAAACAAAAGAAACATGAAATGACATGTTTGTTCAAAATATAAGTGAGGATATCAATCTCTGTGAGAATAGTGTAATAATAGAACTAGTCAAAGTAAGCCTCAATTGAAAGATAACCTCACCGCTGACATCAGCATTATCACCAAATCTTACTTGCTTATGATGTCCACAGCTGCCTTCACTTTCTCTCTGTCTTTGTTAAAAGTGTGGACCATCATAACAGAGGCCTCGACTGCGTCCTCCTCAAACCGCTGACAGTGAAAACAGAGCTCATGTTTTATCAATATTCAGCAGGACAACATTCAGTTGTGTTCAGGCTAAATCATTATATAGAATTGCACACATTAATTGAAACTAAAATTACAACAACAAGTGACAATACTTTCAGACGTACCATTAAAATGGCCTCTTTAATGTGTACTTCCCTCTCACTCTTAGTTAAAGTGGCTCCAGTTAGTGGACAGGTGAAATACACACCTGACACTGAGAGGCAGGTGGGATCTTTCACTGGCACTTTGGATCCCTGGAAGAAATCGTCATTCACCAATATCATTAGACTAAATACATATCACTGTGAACCAAATGCAATCTCAATGGTGTCATTTGATTTCACGCAACAAAACAGTGTAAAACATACCTCTGCAGTAGCTGCTTTTTCTTTTTCAGCCAGTGCAGCCGCCTCTGCCTCAAGTTCTCTTTTAACTTTAAGAACATACAGAATATCATAAAATTGCATGCCTTTAAAGAGCATCTTTAATTTTTAAACAGATCAAAAGCAATAGGAAACTTACAGCCAACTAATTTAATCAACTCTTGCATTGTAGTCATAATGTTTTGTTGTTCATCTAAACTGACTCTGGTCAGTCAGAAAGTTATTAAGGTGAACTGTTCTTCAAGTGGTTTAGATATCTTACAAGAAAATCATTACAACAGAGAGCAAATCAGGACCAGCAGGCAAGGAACAACCTCTACACTTCTGATGCACCCAGTGAAGACACAAACCAAATTATCTGACCTAATCATATAGGCACAAATAAAAACCTCACACCTTCTGGACCAGGAATGTACCAATGTGTTTTTTTAAGTCAAGTCAGTAATCCAAGTTGTCCCAAAGAGGCAACTGATAATAATCTATATTTTATGTATTTTATACACAACAAATTTCAGTTTTCTAAAAATTTTATGGGGGTCATTTTCAACAAGACTTCTTCAGTTCACCAATCAACCTGGTGCAAAGTGTATAAGCAAAGATTTTGTTGGATTGACACTAATATGAATTTCTAAAAGAGAGACAGACTGATGGTCTCATTCAGCCTATAAACTGAATTTTTTAATCAGGACTTCATTGCCGCAACCCATATCCGTGATTTGAGTAAAGACCCCACATCCCCAAACCTGCAGAGTATATTGAACACCATCTTCAATATCATAGGCCACCCCCTTACGTCTCTGATCTCACTGCATGATCAGCAAATGCTCCAGAGAGCCTACGTCATCCTACAGGAGCACTGCCGCTGGATCGGGGTCGGTTGTCTCACCCTGGTTCCTGATGGCGTCCTGCGAGGTGTGGACCTTTGGCCGCTGGTGCTGCTCGATCCTGGCCAGGGCTGCGGCCCCGGCCCTCTGGGCTCCTTCACTGGGGGCATGGCGGTTGTTCTTGGCACTGGAGGAGCTGCTCTGCACCGCCTCAGCCTTTTTACTGAAGTGTTGTGGGGACAGAGAGAAGTTTAGGGGACAAGTCATGGCCCTCCCAAATGTCAACTTAAAATGCTGAAGTGAGCAGCCAGGCAACGTTATACGTTAACAACATCAGTCACACATCGAGTCACCTACCATATGTCCTGTATCTTACCTGTTTAACCAATGCTTAGACTGACACAACAAATGTCTCTATGTACTGTATCTCCTCTATTTCACAGATATTTAGGAATACATGTCTTAAGATCATCCAGTAATTAGTAGTTAGTTAGTCTTAGGTGCTTTAGGTTGTGGATGTCACTTTATGAGACATGCACTTCTCAGTCTGGAAGAAATTTTAGTAGATATGTTTGAATGCTGAATCTGCTCAGTGTCTGGGCCCCTATCTTCACACATATCTGTCTTACATGATTGTATTTTAATTCTCCAACCCTAACCCTGTTGGTGTGAATGACGACATTTCCCAATGAGCATTCAGTCTTAAAACTCACTTCAGTTTTAAACTTAAGCTTGTTCAGGGATTAACTCTTAGCCGCCCTGAAATTAGACGGACACCTCCTGCTGTTATGTAATCCAGCAGCTAACAGATATCTAAAGGATACCTAACGGTGAAAATAACTAACAAATGTCTCGGTTTACGTTTCCTGCGTGCAGACAACGACATTAATCATCAATGAGTTAGCGGCTACACATCTGCTAACGTTAAAAGATGGACAGCTGTGAATTTAAAAAAAGTTTATGTGTTTGCCTCGTCTCTTCTGTGAGCTTCTTCCCAGGTCCCGCTGATTTAAATTTAATGTCTTTCTTTATGTCCTCGAAAAACTTCTTCATTTCGCTCGGTGGCCAACAGAGAAACAGACGATGAAGAGCAGCTGTAGGCTAACCCGAGCTAACAGGAGGAAGAAGACCAAAACAAAACGGAGTCAGGTGACAGGAAGTGTTCTTCTTCTTCCTCTTTGGTTCGGGCAGCCTAGACTCTACGACGGCGCGCTGCTGCCCTCTACTGTTTGTTATTAATGCTGCCTGTTATTTGCTATTTCTATTTTCTTATATAGTCCAATACAGTGTAGATATTCCAGCATTTTTTAAAACCAGTTATTCAAGTTGGCTAAAGTGTGTTAACAGAGCTCTGTATGCCAAAACACCTCAGCACTATTTGGTTAGGCTGTAACTCATTTAACGCAAATCACACAGAGTCAGAATCAATCTCCATGCAATAAACCTGCAACACAAACATCCTCTGGGCCTGAAAATGATATATTCTCAGAGAGTTTGTGCTTCAAAGTGTCAATATTAAAATGTCTTTTATCTAATATCAAAGAGTTTGAGACTGATTACATGGTAGCCAAGAGGTGATTTAACTTGGTTTAACAGTCTAACCATTTAGGCAAACCCTGTTTTAATCAACCACGGTCACATGCTGTTTACCAGAAGGCTTTGTTACAGTTTGTTAAAGACCTTAAAATATGAGTTTGAGTATCCAGTTAATATTGAGATACTATGAAGAGATACTATATATGGCTGTGAGTGAGTGTGAGTGTGAATCTGTATAAACTTATTTAAAAAAAACTACTGTAGAACTGTAGATTTCCAGTCTAAAGCCTCAGAAATGAAGGACTTACTTTAGTGGCCTATCAGAGGACCCCACACACAGATAAGGGGGAAAAACAAAGTTAATACTATATCCCCACAGATCACCGAGATTGGTTCATACTGTGACAGGCAGACGAGTTTTGGTCTTTTTCCTAAAAAACATACTGAGTTTCAATACCTGGCAGTTGTTAACAGCCTTCAATAGACCTAAAACATGGCAAATGTAACATGTCTTGTCTTAAGGTGGGAAGCTATACATATAGTATAATAGGTTAATATTTGTTGGAATAATTAATATCCTCTAAGAGAAGCTTTTTAATTTCTGATCAAAGTCCTTTATTACTCTTTTATTTCAGTTTGAGACATAAGTGCATCCTTTTCTTCATATTTCTGTCTTGAATTTTGGTATTTCAGTCAAGAGGACTGCATGTAGATAGTGATCAGTTCATCTGACAGAATTGATGAATACTGATAGTGAAGCTAACAGGTTCTCTGCATGTTCATCAACGTTTGTGTAAATTAAATGTTTTAACTGGTTAAAATCAATTTATTTTAGAGTTTCAGAGATAAGTGTCATAGTAAAACATATAATCCCTGAGCAAAGCCTTGAAAACAGACATATATTAGTAGTCTTTTGTGGTTCTGCATGGCTGGTCTGGCCTACATTTCCCACTGTGCCAAAAGCAGATAAGCTGCTTGCAGTGATGTCAAATTAGCAACCTAATATCACTAATTACTGTTAGTGAATTAATCTGTGGTTTTTAAATTGGGGATTAGTCACAGTTGCAAACTAATAAATCGGCCAGTCAAAGTTTATTTATATTAACCATTTCCAATTGAGACAATTAATGGTACTGAGGAAAACTAAAGGACATGAGAAAACTAAGGAGCTGCGGGTCAAGAAATATAAATATATATAAGATAAGATAAGATAAGATAAGATAAGAGAAGATACGAGAATATAAACACAAAAACAATGTACAATAAATAAATAGTAAAACAGTAATAGTAATAAGAAGAGAGACAGTATTTACATACACAACCTCACTCATATATATACCATATATATACAGTGTATGTATGCATACAACAGCTTCCATTGGCAAGCTGTTGTACCTGTAAAGACACAGCACATTACCTGTAACAGTGATGTCTTATGAAAGGTGTATGGTTGTGCACTGTTTTGTTGTTTTGCATAATTAAAAGAGAATATTATAAGAAAATAAAAAAAAGACTACAAGCATTTACTGCCCTCCAATGGTCGCATTAACATAAAAGATCCCAAATGTCACTTATTTTTTGGTTGTCATGGTTACAGAGAGGACAGCTCACCCATCTGACTGCTCGGATGTCTTCCCTCTGGGTGTCCCCTCTTCACTTTATAGTTTTCAGGGTCAGCAGAAAATGGAAACACTTTCTGCCACTTAAGTACAAGTACTTCAAAACTGAATTTAAGTACAGTACTTGAGAAATGTAAGTAGTTACTCTTTACCAATTATATTGACATTAAGCTTTATTAAGTGTAGCACTTGAGTAAATGTACTTAGTTACTCCCCACCATTGTATACTGACATTAAGCTTTAATAAATATAGTACTTGAGTAAATGTACTTAGTTACTCCCCACTACTGTATATTTACATTAAGCTTTATTAAATATAATTCTTGAGTAAATGTACTGAGTTACTCTCCACAACTTGTACATTGACATTTAGCATTATTAAGTATAGTACTTGAGTAAATGTATTTAGTTACTCTCCATCATTTGTATATTGACATTTAGAATTATTAAGTATAGTACATGAGTAAATGTATTGTTACTCTCCACCACTGTATACTGACATTAAGCTTTGATAAATATAGTACTTGAGTAAATGTACTTAGTTACTCCTCACTACTGTGTATTGACATTAACCTTTGTTAAATATAGTACTTGAGTAAAGGCATTAGTTATTACTCCATCCATTTGTATATTGGCAATTTAGCATTATTAAGTACAGTACTTGAGTAAATGCACTTAGTTACTCCCCACTACTGTAGATTTAGTTAAGCTTTATTAAATATAATTCTTACTCCTCACTACTGTGTATTGACATTAACCTTTGTTAAATATAGTACTTGAGTAAATGCACTTAGTTACTTTCCACCCTTTGTGTATTGATATTTAGCATTATTAAGTACAGTACTTGAGTAAATGTACTTAGTTACTTCCAACCACTGTATACTGACGTTAAGCTTTAATGAATACAGTACTTGAATAAATATACTTAGTTACTTTCAACCACTGTATACTGACATTAAGCTTTAATGAATACAGTACTTGAGTAAATGTACTTAGTTACTCCCCACTACTGTAGATTTACATTAAGCTTTATTAAATATAATTCTTACTCCTCACTAAATGTACTTAGTAAATACTTGTATTGACATTAACCTTTGTTAAATTGATTTGGGTCGTTGAAACAAATATCAGTGTGTAAAAGAAGCTCGTCTTTGTCCGTCAAATGAGTAAATCAGGGTTGTCTTAGTTACTTTCCGACCCTTTGTAGTACCTGAAGGCGGCACCACACACGCTATTTAGCATTATTAAGTACAGTACTTGAGTAAATGTGACTTAGGTTACTTCCAACCACTGTAGGTACTGACGTCCGGGAGGGAGGCGACTCGAGCAGCTGAAGAAACCAGCAGCGACCTCCTGTTTTTAATGGTTTCAATACAGTACTTGAATAAATATACTTAGTTACTTTCAACCACTGTATACTGACATTAAGCTTTAATGAATACAGTACTTGAGTAAATGTACCAGAGTAAATGTACTTGAATTTACGCTTTACTTAAGCTTTAGTGTATAATTCTTGTAAATGTACTTAGTTACTTTCCATGAGTTTTATTAGCACTTGAGCATTATAACTGTAAGTAATTATGTACCAGCAGCTCCACCTTGTATTTTAATTTTTTGAGTTCAACCACTGTATACTGACGCTTGAATCAAAGTATGTACTTAGTTACTTAGTTACTTTGTGTACACCACTGTATACTGTGTCATTTTAAGCGCTTCCGCCGTATTGCTAACGCGGTTACCCGTTGAAACAAATATCAGCGCGCGCTCCGGCGCTACTGTAAAAGAAGCACCACGCGCGCGGAAGGCGGCAGCTGATCTTTGTCCGTCACAACATCAGATTGTCAGTGCCGCTCAGATTTCAAACGAGGATTGTGCACCTGAAGGCGGCACCACACACGCTCCGCCGTTAGTGCCACGTCAACGTGACGTGGTGACGTAGCAGGAGGTGTTGTCCGGGAGGGAGGCGACTCGAGCAGCTGAAGAAACCAGCAGCGACCTCCTGTTTTTAATGGTTTCAGACCGAGGAGAGGAGCGCTTCTCAGAGGTAAGACTTTTAACACTTCATCCATGTTTCTTTCACCTGCCGCGCTTCCGCCGAGCTAACGCGGTTACCCGGGCAACAGCGCGCGCTCCGGCGCTACTGTCACCACGCGCGCGGAAGGCGGCAGCTGATCACAACGATTGATCAGTGCCGCTCGGATCAAACACTTTGATTGTGAACGGCAAAAAGAGCTTATACACAGCAGCGTGTTTCATTACAGTTAGCTTAATGCTGCTTCTCTCTCTGCTACCAGCTCAACGAGGCCCACCTGCTGTGTGTTAGTAAAAAAAAAGACTCAATCTAATGTAAACATAAAGTTTGAGAGGACATTAAAAGTCAGAAATGTGCCTTGATCGTGTCTAACAGCTGTTTATCTGACCTTATATGTTGCTTTAGCAAAAACTTCCCCTCCAGCAGTAGTGTGATAATTTCCTGGAGCTCATCGTGGGTGTGTGTGCAAACAAAAATGGTATTTAAACATACCAGCAGCCACTTCAATGAAGTCACTGCGATTATTTTAAATGTAAAAATGTCATGCTGGGTGTTGCACTGTGCTGTCACCGGTTGTTCAAGTTTTACCAGCAGAAGCCACGATTGTAAAACTTCCTGAGGTCCAGAGTCCATTTTCAGCTGAATAAGGCTGCCCATCAACCAAAGCTTTTTTTTTTACACATACATTAAAGTCATGTGGAAGTGTGAAACTCTGGTGGGGAATATCAGATTCCTTTCATTGTTCCTTTCATAGACAATCATATTTAACCCAATATATGTAATGTGTTTAAAAATTTAAATACAGCCCTGCTCACCAGTCGTCACATTTTTTCCCTCTGTGTTTCAGTGTGGCAGCGTTTATCAAAAGCACCGCTGATCATGGACCCAAGTACCAGTGAATTCGCCGAGAGCTTGGCTAAGGCCGGCCAGTCTCACCTCCTGCGTTTCTGGAGTGAGCTGAGCCTGGCAGGGAAGGCCGAACTGACCCAGGACCTGCGGGGGATGGACTTCCAGGAGATCAATGGATTCTTCAAGAGCGCCATGGAGGTGTCCAGCAGCAGCAAACACGAGAAGATGGACACCCGCATGGAGCCGGTTCCACGGGAGGTGCTGGGGAGCGTGACGAGGGATCGGGAGAGTCTTAAAGAGTGGGAGCTAACAGGTGAGCTGCAATGAAGCAGTGTATTCATATAGTTACCATCTGAACTCTAACATTTACAACTTTTATGTGATCAGTGTACCACATGCTACAAGGAAACAAGGAGGAAATGCTTTACAATATATGATTTACTGGATTTATGACCTTGCCATGCCGTAGGAGACGTGAGCAATTAAGAATTGTTAAGCAAGGCTTGCTTCGATACTGTAAAAACAATAATCCTTTGGAGAAACTGAAACCTAGCAATTAAGTCTTGTTGTCGAGCAACTCTTAAATATGAAGTGATGGCCCACAGGTGAGAGAGGAGAGATTTCCTGGTGTCAGACCGGGAGGCCTAAAAAGGATTAAAACATCACATGGCAACCCAGATGCCTTGATGCTGAGATAAGACAGCAGGTGTCCTGATAACTTGCACTGCTGATATTTTAAACAAACACAGAAAAAGAGAAACATCAGAAACCCCTTGTTGCTTTCTCTGTGGTTTTCTAAACACTCAAACTCTTCCCAGTCTCAGTCTGCCGCGTAGAGGAGACATATGAGTGAGTCAGATTACGTTGTTCATTATACTTTTTTGCGCAATCCCCCTTTGCAGTGGGGGCCTGACCACTTTTTTTTTTTCTCCTCTCGGGGGAGGATGACAGTGGAGGTGGGCGTCAGAGAGCATCTGGTTTTGATTTGGGCCTGACGTAAATAGTGTTGCTGCCTGACCCTCATTCATGAGGTCACTCTGCTTTGTCTGGACCAAATCTGTGTGCAGGGTGTGGTGTGCTTGTGTGTGTGTGTGCATGTGTGTATGTGTTTGTAGGTTTGGGAGTATAGTCAAAGTCTAACAGGCCCGCCCTGCTGATGTTATAAACTTTGTCTTTTGGCTCTTGTAAGAAGAGTGTTACATATCAAGTCACGTAGCTGCAGCCTAGGTAAGATAAACTGGAACTGTAATGAACCGGTGAGCCACAATAAACGCACTCAAAGATTCAGGCTGGGTTCTTAGATTTCAGTTCAGGCTCATTTATCATGTCACTTTGTCCTGTCATAAAATGTTCAGTGATGGCATAACACATTTTATTAAAACATTTTATTAGCATTGATTTGGTTGTTGCTATTTATCTTAGATGTATTTTCAAAGGCAATAGGGAAACACAATGGGCATCATTAAAGATGAGTTATTATTATTATTATTATTGTCTCTGTGGTCATTCAAACTCTCCTGCTCTGTGCTCCTTCAGGTCTGCACTCCATCTCTCAGAGGAAAGTGGCAGTCCTGCTGCTGGCTGGGGGCCAGGGAACCCGACTGGGGGTCTCTTACCCCAAAGGCATGTATGACGTGGGGCTGCCGTCCCACAAAACCCTCTTTCAGATCCAGGCTGAACGCATAGTGAAGCTGCAACAGCTGGCTGAGCAGAAGCACAAAATCAAGTGCTGCATTCCTTGGTAAGACACCATGTTTTTTAGGAAGAGACTAAGGCATTTTAGTTAGTGTGCCTGTCAGTTGAATTACTGCTTTATTGAAAAATAAAAAAAAAAAACAATAACAGATCTAAGCTACCAAATACTGTCTCTCTACTTATAATGAGAGCCAAAACCATTTGTCTCAGTTGTCTTCGCACAGTGATTAACTGGGTGAAATCACTGCCAGCATCAAAGGAAACTCAGTCAAGTCAGTTGTTTTACTGGAAAAGGATTAGTTCCCTGCGGAGGACAGTCTGAAAAATGTGAAAAACTGAGATACCAGAGAGGCATTGGAGCTTGTTAAAGTCCATATAACACTAAAGTTACTGGAGACTGTGTCAGCAATGGCATGATGATATAATCCTGAGCAGGTCTGATTCTGTCTTTTTATTGTCTGTCATAAACTGTCTGTGGTTTGGGCTGAGATCAGTTAAGGTCTAAGTCTCATTTTTGTGAACTTTTCCTTAAGAACATTTAAAAAGCATTTAAAAATTAGAAAGATCATTTTGAAGGAAAACAAATAATGCATGAATCAGCACTGAGTTCCTTCTGTGTTGCCTTCAGGTACATCATGACCAGTGGCAGGACGATGGATTCCACCAAGGACTTCTTCTTGCAGCATAACTACTTTGGCTTAGACGAGAACAACGTTGTCTTCTTTCAGCAGGGCATGCTACCGGCCATGGACTATGAGGGCAAGATCATCCTGGACAGCAAAGGGAAGCTCTCCATGGCCCCTGGTGAGTCCACTCGGGATCTGTGCCCTTCTGCTCCATTCACAGTGTTGTGTCTTATTTGCCAAGCGTCAAGTCTGCGTTTCAAACAAGCGTGTCTGTTTGTGTTCCAGACGGGAACGGGGGTCTTTACAGGGCCCTTGGGAACCAGGGCATCATGGACGACATGGAGCGGAGGGGGATCGAGTTCATCCACGTGTACTGTGTAGATAACGTCCTGGTCAAAGTGGCTGATCCCTGCTTCATTGGTTTCTGTGTGCAGAAGGGAGCGGACTGTGGAGCCAAGGTTGGTCACACCTCCTGCTCTTTACGTCTATTCCTGTTTGTTTTCTGATTTCATATTGGAAACTGAATTATTATACATTGTGGTGGATCTTAATGTTATGACTTCATAGAGTTACTTGATCAAGATGTTGCTTAAAATTTTTGCCTTTACATTTATTCTTGTAAAATGTCTGCCTGACATTAAAAAGTCAGCTTTTAAGAGAAGAAACCGTAACCAAGGTTGATGCAGCACACCGGTTATATTATATTATAATATATAATATAACATATATAATATAATATATAATATATTATTATATATGTAATATAATAATATATTATATTATACATCCATCTCACTTAATTAAATACTGATGTGTGTAGTAAGATCGATTTGAACAAACTACGTCAGCAGTCAAGTGATTAGAGAAGAATGTGATCCAGTCTGATCTGTCAGGCTAGTTTCTTTAAATTCCAGGAAATCCTGAAGGGTGATGGATGTTAATTCCTACTTTCTGAGTGTGTTTTTCTTTTGTATTAAAAGGTGTGGTCAGTTTGCTCACAAAGGTTAAAGTAGTTTCTACATAGCTGCACCTTCCACAACCCACCACCAGGTGGAGATATACTCCGCCTTGTCTCCCCCTGCACTCTTCTTCAGCAATAAATTCATTACAGCTTTCTAGGAAAGTTGAGAGTTGAGCCCAGAATCTTCCTTCACTTTTCATCGTGGTCTCAGATGTCACGAGATGCCACTTTTTTTTTTTTTTCCTCAACAGTTTTTGGGACAGAGTGTACTTTCATCACGGGGGAGGGGAAAAAAGCTTTTCAGGGTATAACGATTGAACTGGAAACTTTTTTTTCCACCAGTAAATAAACCATAGTAATGATTAATTATAACTTTTTCTTTCTTTTTTTTCATAACCCTCTCATTTTCCTTTGCCTTGTAAAATGTGTCAGCACAGCCAACATAATGTTCATGGAATAAATAGTTGGGGTGCGTCTCACAGAACAGGTCCATCAGTTTGAGATTAGATTAGAAAGAAGTTCCACCAGCAAAGCTAGTTTAGTCAGTCTTATCCTTTGTTGTTGTGACTTGTCCTCTCCTACATATCTATTTAATCAGGAAAGACAATGCAAAGGACCACTGTAAATATCTTTAGTCCAAATTTACATCTTAGGACATAATTTAGGGGGGAAAAAGCTAAAAGATGACAAAGACTTACAGATGCATAGACGCATTTTCTATCTTAACTGTGTTGATAAAGACAATTTCTAAAATCTTAGGGAGCAGTGAGACCATCAAAACTGTTTAACTGTAGATATTTTCTGGTTGTATTGTTGTATGTATTCAATGGAAATGAGAGTAAACAGCAGTCAGTAATGCCAAAAAAACAGCAGTGAGTGAAGCTGGACGTGACTTGTTTATATGGTGTAACACTGATTGGTTTATTGCTGTTGATATAAGTTTTGTCTCCTGCTATAAATGTTGTTTGAGTAGTTGTTGCCAAGGTTGCAGCCATCAGGAAACACGCTTTTGTTGACCAATACCTGAATGAGTGATGGTGGTCATGGGCACAAAAAAAAAAAATCCAAGTACAGTTTGTATTTGAGGTCCAAGATCTCCTGCTTGGGCAATAGCACATGATCTTAGAGTTACTCATACATTTGTGACTAACCATTGCTGTCAGATACGCTTAATTAGATTTAGGAAAAAAATGTTATCCTGTGGCAATTTTAAAATACAAACCAGGTTTTCTTTGTTTTGTTTCTTCTTCAACTTCACATGTAAATGAGGTCGTGTTTAGATATTTAGAGTGTCTGAAGCTCTTCTTACCAACTCAGCCCGACTGTGTCCAGTTTATTTCTTAGCAGTAGCATACTAAAATGCTTTTTTATCGTACTGTGTGTATTTTCCAGCTAACGCAGAATAGATTGAAATATTTAACTGTGTGGAACTGACGATCATCCAGACCCCGCTCCTGTTTGACATTATGAGCCGTGCGGTGGGGTGGAGATGTAAGGATCAGATCAGAGCAAAGTCCCACCCTCCCATCGTAAATTACTGAGCTCCGCTGCAGTTCATGTGGCTTCACCACCGCCCCCAACCCCCACCTCACCCAACCCAGTTCGCTAACCCCCTCATCAGGGCTCCACTCTGTCATTAGCAACCAGCAGATGGGGAGAGGGTTTTTTTTTCATTCAGTACAAAAGTTGGATCTATAAAGCAGAGTACACTCAGTAAAAATCAGATCCTTTTGTAGCAGTTTTTGAGTCTTATTTATATATAAAACTTACTTAAAGTCCATCTTATTTTACTTTTTCCTCTGCTATTTTGCATTTTTTCAAAGTCCCACTGTAATCGATTTGTTGTGCATGAGCAGTTACACAAGTTTGATGCTATCTCAGCCATCTGTGGATATTTGTTTTTGTTTTTTGCTTAAGAAACAGCTATTATGCCATGTACTTATATTTCTAGTAATCTATGCCATTACTATAGGAAAAAAAGAAAGGGAAGGGGAACATCAGAGAATGTTTTTTATGCCATTTTGTTGTGTACTTTTTTTATATAAAATATGTACCAGGTACTGCACAATTGTGAATTTAATGTGTTAATAGCTCCATTGTTCCAGTAGCTACAGCTTTTTTAGTTGATAATTTGCAAAAATGTCTTCTTGTGTCATTGTTTCCAGGTTGTGGAGAAAACCAATCCGACGGAGGCGGTGGGTGTGGTCTGCAAGGTGGACGGGCGTTATCAGGTGGTGGAGTACAGCGAGATCACACTGGCAACCGCCCAGAAGCGCAGCGCCGACGGCCGACTGATGTTCAACGCAGGAAACGTGGCCAATCACTTTTTCAGCTTCTCCTTCCTCAGAGACGTAGTGCAGTAAGACTAATGCACAGAGGCCAAACACACATATTTTTTTAGGATTTCACACAGTTTGTGCTGTTCTCTGTCAAAATGTACTCATGTCAACAGTAGCTCAACATCCATATGTGCAGCAATGAACCATCATCTTTCTTTCATTGCTTTTTTTTCCTCATTTATATCAGGAAATACGAGCCGCAGCTGCAGCACCATGTGGCCCAGAAGAAGATCCCATATGTGGATGAGAAGGGGGAGCTAATCAAACCAGACAAACCAAATGGGATTAAAATGGAAAAGTTCGTCTTTGACATCTTCCAGTTCGCAAAGTGAGTCCCAGTGCTTTTTTTTTTTCCACAGAGGGCACAGAGTGTGTGACAGCATCAGCAGACGGCCTCGCACCTCAAACTAAAGTACCAAGAACACAATGAATATCTTATGCTCCGTCTGAGAGGTGGCTGGAGTGCATATGTTCTCCTGGCAGGCCTTCAGGTTCTCGGGTTTGACTGGTCCTTGATCTGTCCTTCCACGCATAAACCAACCCTTTTTTCCAGTCCTGATCCCCATCCACCAGCCCCGGTCCTGCCATTGCTCCAAGGTCTGGTCCAGCAGACCGAGGCTGCCAAGTTCTCTGCAGGAGGATGGAGGTTTTATGAGCTGTTCACTCATTCCACCTCCTCTGGCATGACATCAGCCTTGAGTCACGCCACTACTAATAGAACTTTACATCTAATGAAAGGATTCCTGTAATGATTGACTGATGGAATAACACTGCAGACATATCCAGCTTCCTTCGAGGTTTATTTGCCGTATTTCAGAGTTAAAAAGGATGAGGAATAGTTTTTGGTGCTGCTGAGGAGATGGATTACAGTTGTGCCTGGACTGGCAGACTGGCAGCTTTAGCAGGATCCAGATGAGCTGACTCACTTTGCATTTTTCAAAACTGCTGCTTTTTTTTCCTGTTCTTCCTCTCCACTGTTTGGTCTGGCCTCTCATAGTCTGTTGTGTTGCCACATGTGCCACTTATTAAGTACGTCTTAGTCAAAAGTCATTGCACATTTGTTTGCTATTCACCAGCCAAGAGTGGATATTGCATATTCCCTTCCCTTCACTAGGGTAGTGCTTTATTTCTGACTCTTTATGGTGTAACAGAGTGCTTCGCCTGATATTGGAGAATCACAAGGAAAATGAATGATCAGAATTTGATCCATTCGGAAATTCTGAAAATGTTTTTAGGCATATTTTCCCAGTGTTGATCTTTAATCTGGAATAAATGGGGTGCTGTCTTGAAAGGTACATGCATAATCTCTTTAGGCTATGTATTAATTGGCCATATTTGTGTGATAACTTGGTGCCTTTTTTGTGACAATAGATGAACTGAGGCCACTGAGCAGCTCCTTTGGTGGATTTTTGAAGTAACCAGTTCTAGATTTGGGGATTTTAAATGATGTATTTAGCTTATGATAGTTTCTTCAACCAGATTTTTCTGTTTATATTAAATATTCTAAATGACCAAATTAGTTGATTACTGGACAGCTTTTCCTGCCAACCAACCATCAACTATTGAATTTTCTATAGTAATCTATTGGTTATTTTTTCAAGGAGTTTATATATTTATATATAACTCTATACAATATCTGAAAACTAAAATACTTAATTTATAATATTACAAAACAGAGAAAAGCACATCCTGACATTTAAGAAACAAGGTGAATGTTTTTTTTTGCTTAGTAATTGACAATAAATGGATTGTCATTAATTATGTATTAACGAATCATTTCAGCTTATGTATGTTGTGATACGGAGACTCTGAACCTTTGTGTCTGCCTGTGTGTTGATGTGCTTCTGTGTGCATCCAACAGGACATTTGTTGTGTACGAGGTGCTGCGTGAGGATGAGTTCTCCCCGCTGAAGAACGCAGACAGTCAGGATGGAAAGGACACGCCCACCACAGCCCGGCACGCCCTCATGTCCCTCCACCACCGCTGGGTGCTCAACGCCGGGGGCCACTTCATTGACGAGAACGGACGACGCGTGCCCGCCATACCCAGGTGACCACAGCCAGCCTGCCAGAACACAGCATCGTGCATGGCACTTCACAAGACACGCATCACGTGTGAGAGCCGGGTTCCTCGTGGTCGTTCCCACCTTCCCAACACTCCTCACACTTTGTGTACAAACTACATGCATTGGCTTTTTTTTGTTTGTTTGTGTTTTAGACATCATATTCTTTTTAGCCTCACACTCTCACTTCCCCCTCTCTCATGCTTGGTCTTGCTCCTGTGTGTCCCGTGCAATGTTTCCAGAGACGGAGCAGCAGGCAGTGTCACAGATGATGGCAACAGAAAGTAATTATCATCCCCCTGCAGTACTGAGTGCATGGTGATGGGGTTTTGGCTTTCTCTCCCTCTCGCTCAGACGTGTTAACACCACATAACATTACTCCTCATCCTCGACATCCACTTTCCTTCATTACTGCTGAAAAGAGGAGCATGTGCCAGTCGGCGGCCGTTCGTGCGTCTCTTTACAGTCAGTCGTGATGAAGGAAAAGACAGCAAGGATGAGTTTAGACGATTGAAAACACAGTCCTCTTAGCGTCCTGGTCAGATGATGTGCAGTCATAATGACCCGCTGACAGATCATTTTCCCCCTCAGATGGTTGCTACTAATACACATAATTTTATTGCATGCTGGGTAATGGGTATCAGTCACACTTTCTGGCAATCAGTGACAACTCTGCAATCTATGATGAATCTGATGATTTGTGTGTGAAATAGTTACGACAAGGCCAGCCGTTTATTGCTTGCTAGTTTGCCTTTTGAGTTTAAATCCATCTGCTTGTTTTTAAGTGAGCATGTGCTTCAGTAGCATTCATGGCATCTATGAATGTTATTCAGGCTCTTAAAGGGTATGCTTGTTCCTCAAATAATGCAGCTTTTCCTTCTTTCTCACGATGCAGCTGTGTGTGCAGCTGGTGAGAAAAACACCTGAAGTATCTGACACCTGATTGGTGATTGTTGTCTGTAATGATTATCTAGAAACAAACAAGTTAAGTGACGGCAATGTGGTGCAAAGTTCCTCCAGTTTTTCAGAATTACTCGGAGGAGGTAACGCCACATTACCTGTCATTCATCTGTTTTCTTCTAGAGGAAGTCTGTTACAGGTCAGACTAATCACTGGTCGTGTTTGGGAATGACGGACGCTCTGATTCTCTGCCTTTGAACTCTAATCACAAGCCGCGGTACAAGAACAGCTGCGTCAAGGATGCACAGCTGCTTCTCTCAACTACAGCCTTTCTGCCTTTCCATGGGAGAATCACTCACTCTGTTTCTTTCTTTTTTCTTCTTCTTCTTCTGATCCTCCCTGAATTTGTTCCTTTTCCAACACAGCCTGAAGGACGGAACGGACCTGCCAATCAAATGTGAGATCTCCCCACTGGTGTCCTACGGGGGAGAGGTAAGGAGGCAAAGCCAGCTGCATGAAATGGAAACTCCAGATGTTTTTCTTCTCTTGCCATCCACCTGAACTGATCAATCTGTACACCTACTTACAATGTCGTTTGCTGCTTTAAGGGTCTTGAAGAGTTGGTGAAGGGACGCGAGTTCCACCCAACCCTGATGATCGACGGGGAAGGAGTCCACGAGCTGGTGAAGAACGGGGTTTAGACAATGAAGGAAGAGAGAGAGAGAGAGAGACAGAGGAACATCCCAAAGAACAACCTCCCTTTGTCTCTCTACGTTTTGCTGGGAGAAACTGTGATCTCATCGCTGTGCAATAACAAAATGTCACGTGCATGTGTTCATGTCCTGTCCGAAATGAATGAATGAGCCAGATGAAGTGTATCGTTTACTTTTCAGTTTAATTTGCTTTGTATGTCGATGTCACACTTAGTTCGCACTTGTTTTTGAAGAGCACTTGAACACAGCATGAGATGATGAAGGACAAAATCCCTGTCACACTGACTGGATGAAGCAGTCTTCAGGTGCATCTATTTATTTTGCTTATGAGACTTATTTTTATATGTACCGATAGATGCTCTATAGGTGGAAATGACCACCTACTCATTTTACCTGGTTAATTTTTATACAACATTGGACTGAGATGAAATGATCAGGAAGATGTTTCTTACTAGCATGTAATCGAAGTACATGGAATGGGGTGTGGGGGGTATTTATAATATCTATATGCTTCTTTTCTGCTTGCAATCACTTAAGATTAGATATTATTCAGCTTTAAGAGATGCTATGATTTCTATCATCTTTATTAAATAAATTTCCTACTTGGAAAATCTACTGACTGTGTGACTGTCATGTGTGAATATAGACAACATATTTGTGTAGGAAGTCACTAAGAATATTTGCCTTAGCAAACAATATACAAATGTGAGTTTCATGTGCCTGTGTCTGCAGGATTTGCTTTTTGCATTATAGCTCCTGGTGTCTTGAATCAGAGTTTCCAGCACATGGTTTATGTTTAAGATGGGCCAGAGCATGCAGCACTGCTGCAGCTATTCAGGAAATATTCTTTGTGGCTCTTTTCTGACTCATTTTCTTTCTTGCTCTCCAGCTTCATAACTACATTATGATGTGAAATAACAGCAGTATGGGCACTTTAGCTGAAAAACGTACTTTGATGGCGTCCTCTGTATGCTTAATAAACTGTGAAAATCTGGGAATCTAAACCTAAAGTTCTACAGAGATGATCTGTTTCATGTCTTATGAGCCAGAGAGTCTACAAATGCTAACACTAGCTTAGCAATATGCTAACAGTTACAATGCTATTAATGCTGACTTTTTTTTTTTTTTTTGTTGCAGTTTTTACCATGTGAAATGCAGCTTTTGCAGGTATTTGGGAGATTGAAACCTGATGCCAGCACCAGATGAGAAATGAAAGTTATCACATTTATTCCTGTCTGTACCACATCCAATAGTTGTTGAGGGATTTCACACAAAACCACAAATGTCACCCGCAGACACTGGAGGAAAAAAATCACAAGATCACCAAATTCACTAGGCTTCATCCTGTGGGGACCATGAATGTCTATTCAACATTTCATGGCAATCCTTCCATCAGGTAGAGATATCAGTCCAGATGCTGCCATCCATTGGGGGTTAACGTGCCTAGAAATGTGAAAAAGCAGCTGAAGAAAATATCGATTCAAGTGTACAATAAAATCCTTAAATTCCACAAACTTCTTCCAACCAGTGGAGAAGCTTTGCTGCAGCCAGTATGGCTTCCTCATCAGGACACATTACAGGCAACTCTTGCACGTCAAGAAATAGCAATGACTTACAAGCTGCATGGCGTCTTTGAGTGAAGCCTTCACATTTCCAAATAATCGTTAAATTTCTTCAGTCTGTTCAAACAGCTCAGGCCACATCTGCAGCAAAACACACACTTTGTGATGTCATTAGAGGACGACCTCACGCTTACACTTGCCTCACACTTAGATCATCATAGATCTGGTTAGACAGTCACAGCTTTGATGTGTCACTGAGTTAAATATAAAAGTATAAAACTTAAAAACTATATTTTAAGAACGGTCATAGATCAGTGTTTCATTTAATCTTATCACACTCAACAGATCTACAGGATAAAATAAAGTATAATTAGGTACATATACTTTGAAAAATATGAAAATTTGTAATATAGTAACAGCACTTTAAGCTCTATAAAGTTGTTAGACAATGACAGAGAAATGACTTCAGAGGACGGCGGCGCAACTGTTACCTTGAGTTACGTTTCAGCCTCTAGCTGTCATAAGAAAGACTCTTTTCAGGAGGAAGAAAGCTTTCTGATTGAGCGTTGGATTTGGCCTTAATTGAAACCGTATGTGTGGCATGAGGAATTCTGGGACTTTGGCACTCTCCCAAGAATCCACAGAATGTGAAGGGTTTTTTTCTAACTCTCTCTCTCTCCTCTCTCTCTTGCTCTTTTTCCTATGTGCAGGAGTGTCTTACACCAGCCCAGTGAGCTCTGGTGAAGGCGACTGACGGACAGAGAGATAGAGAGAGAGAGAAAGAGAGAGAGAAAGGCTCGGCTTGTGATATCCAGTCGTCTTGCCTCTCACTGGATTAATCTAAAACCATCTCTGAACAAATGGTCTGAAAGGATAAGACGTCTTAGAAGTAAGTCATCCTTTTCATTTACACTTATTTTACACTTTCTCATTGTTTGGACCGTAAAGTGAGGACTCCAAACTCCACCAAACACCCTTTCTTGAAGCCTGTTCAAGTACCTTAAAGTTTCTCTGATGTATTTCACAGTGGGGGATTTAGCTGCATGTTTGAACTCTTTGTACTTTTTGTGTAAAGTAGCTGCCGTTGGCTTGGCAGACTAGAAGAGCGGACAGCAGTGCCAGATTCAGACTCCTCTCTGCTCTGCTGCAGATGCAGCTGTTTCAAACTCTGAAGCCCTAATGCACTGTTTTACTTTGCTGTGCTTGGATGCAATTAAGGCTCATTCCTTCATTTAAACACCTTTTCACTTCCTGTAATGATCTGATCTGAAGAAAATTAAATAAATGATGGAAGCTTTTCTTTGTCATGAGTGTTATTGGGACTCCAGCAGAAGCGTGTCTCTTCAACCTTTATTCAGTATTTCTTTTATTCCACATAAAATCCAGCCTTCCTTAATAAGTTTAAATAAGAGACATGTCAGAGATGTAATGATTTAAGTGTGTGATTCTGGTTGTCTGGAGGTGTTTACTGCATCATACAAAGTGCCTGTCTATTGTACAGAGTGGCACCAACTCTTCTTTTTGCAAGTGCCAGAAGAAGTGCAGCTAATGTAAAAATGATGTGGCTTTTATTTGAGTGCCTCACATCAAGCTCCCACGCATTTTTGTTTGCCTTATTGTGGCAGGGTATTTAGGAGCGCTTCGAAAAAAGTCAAACAACTGACCCATTTATGGCGGCTTCGATTCTCTCAAAGTTTACTGTGGTCAGCTGATGAAACGTTGGATGCTCAAGTTACAGCCTCGGAAAAGATTTGACATCCCTGCAGTACATGTCCTCTGCTTTTGTGTCACAGAAGTGGTGTGTATGTTCCTCGCTGTTAGGTAGGTGTTACGTAGGTGGTATGTAGGTGTCCTCCTGTGGTATGCGGGTGATAGATGTCCACACAGAGGCCTCCATTCTGCCTCGTTCAAGTTATTTGGTTAAGAATATGTATGAGCTCACGGCTCTGACATTCAAACAGTCAGCCGCAGACTCAGGAGAGATCGGATCAATGGAATACTTGTTTAAGAGAATTCAAGGTGATCCTGGGGTCACTCTTGGTGGCTGTGTGTGTGTGTGTGTGTGTGTGTCCACAGTAAGTGGAGTTTTATATATAAACACATGGCTGCTCTTTGCTTTTATTAATGTTGTCGAGGCCTCAGGGGGAATAACAGCTGATGTTGCCTTCATATAGTAACATGAGCAGAACTTGTTTTCTGGCTTATTAGTCCAACGATAGAAAATTTCAGATTATTCTTCATTTTTGTCATTTAGTGTGCAGAAATCGCATTTGTTGGTGGCCTGGTTGTTTTTGCTCCTTTTACTTAAGGCTTTTCTGACAGCCGAACCAAAGACTGCTTCAAAGACAAGACTTTGTGCACTGGGAACGGGAAATGAGGAATTAGTTAGTGTATATTTTACATTTTAAAAGATTAATAGAGAAGTATAAATGTGTTCTGTATATTCATTACATGCTGGCAGGCTGTACAGCAGTTGTTTCACAAAAGTTTACTTTGAGCTTTGAGAAAGAATACAACCTCAAAAGTCTTGTTCAAACACTGTTGTTTTTTGCACTTTTGGGGTGGTTTACATTTTTGTCAACCTCATTTGAAAAGTCAAAAAAAGTAGTGCAGACGACATGATATATTATATTATTATTTTATAATATCATATTGGGATATTTTCTTGAGCCGAATGCAGCACTGGGCCGTGAGATGTTGTGATTTTAATTTGACTTACTTTTACTTTGCTGCTCTTATCCTGTTCCCCTCTTCACCCAAGTGCAAGGCTTTGTCTTTCTGCAGCGCTGAACTCTGTGGGACAAAGGGGTAATGGAAGTACAAGCAGACAAGGCGAGCTGAGGAAAACAAAAAGTGAAATTACAAAACTTGACCACAAGTTAAATCCAGGAATGCACTGATGGCCACAGATTGACGATTTATGATAGCATGAAAGAACAGGGCCGTGCATTTTCCCTTTAAGCCCTCTTTGTTGTGTGCTCTCTGGGCTCAGTTCATAAATAGGAAACCATCTCTATCAGGATAAATAAGCTCTTTGTCAACACAGAATGGAGGCCTTATTGCTTATGACAGGGAAATATATGAAATGCCTGTGGTGGATGTCGGAGGGGAGTGGATAATGTACTCACATTGAGTGTTTTTTATTTGTCCAGACAGTTGGAAAATAGAGATGGAGAAACTGTCCAAGGGGGATTTGATCCCACGCCATCACTTCATTATCTGGCCGTAATTTGATAGTTGATGCACGAGCACACACACACACACACACACACACACACACACACACACACACGACACACACACACACACACACACACACACACACACACACACACACACACACACACACACACATGTACACACACACACACACACACACACACACACACACACACACACACACACACACACACACACACACACACACACACACACACACACACACACATATATATATATATATAAAATTAAATTTTCTTGACTGGAAGAGAAATCTGCACAGAAAAGAAAGCTCCATTGTCTGTGTACCATGTGACACCTGACTTCCTGGGGGAAAGTGTGCTTAATTGTAGAATATCTTATGCCGCATATGCACATGTAACGATATACAAGGCAGATTTTAAGCGTTGCTCTATGATACAGTGGATACAAAACAAGACCATGCTGTGTAAGCAATAGTTTTACAGTAAGATGAAACCAAAAAGCTGAAAAGTAAAGGTCGTATACTTCACAGGCTGGGCTGCATTGCCTCAAATCCATCTGATGAATCTTGTCCATACGTCCTGTCTGTCACGTCCTGCTTCATAGAAATCTCCTTGCTCTCGTCTTCTACTGTGTATTCTTTAATACTACCAGGAGCACACTTCTGTAGCTCCTCAACAATGGTGCCACGAAGGACCTTTAGTCGCCTGAGGACATGAACTGTTAGAGCCAAGTGCACAGGTGCTCGTAAAGGCTACCAGCTGATGTTTAGAGGCCATGCGGGAGAGAGAAAGTTAGAGACTGCAGGAGAGGCTGTACCCACTTACCGCTTACCTCAGCGCTGTAATTCATCTACCTGCAAAATCTACCAGACTCGTAAGAGCTCATTGTGAATATCGTGTACTGACGACTGGTTGTGTTTGTTATGTAAGGAGAGTAGCCTGAAAAATCTTTGACTGGAAATCCATTTTGATTGAATATCCAGGCCCTGAACTTTACAGCTACACTGTCAGATTGGAAAAACACCGACCCACGCCAAGAAGCTCTTTTTTTTTCTTTTGTTTTTTTCCACTTCCCTTCATTAAAGAAGGTCCATCCCCTGCATGGCACTTAGATCAAGAGTTGCAGTCGACTTCAACGAGATGTGCTTTCTTCACTTTCAACAGAAAAAAAGTTCACCTGTATTCTTGAATGACACAACAACAACACAACAAATACCAGTACTTGACGCAACTTAGCACCCTGTCATAATGTTATCAGTCTATTATGTTCAGATCCATTCAGCAGGAAATCAGTCCAGTGGTTCCCAAGCTAGGGGTCAGCCCCGCTCAAAAATATAAATAAGAAGGGTTGTGAGATGATTAATGGGGTACACAAGAAGGAAAACAGTTCTGCTAGTCAAATCTGGGTTTGTGTTGTGTTTTGGTGGAACTGCTAACAACTTATAGACACTTGAACGGTGGAGATAGACCCCAAAAAGTCCCTGCTTGGGGAGTGGTACTTTTCAAAAGTACAGGAACTCTGGGGGTCAAATTACGGCGGCAACATTTCTGATTGGTCAAGTATTCCCAGCATTTTATTTCAGCTGTAATTTTTAAAAGCTTGCATCCTCAAAGAAACCGTATTTATGTTTTGTTTTTGTTCGACTTGACATGGAGCAGAAGAGGCTCTACCACAGCGACGATGAAGTCTAGGCCTTACCGAGTATATATGCAAAGGAGGACGTCCAGCGTGCAAAAATGACTCTGTCGCGTTCTCATTTGTGCATTGACTACTTTGCCTGATATTTGTGGGTCTTTAGACCACGGTGGAAACACAGAAAACAATGGGCTGCAGGAACTTTTTTAGTTCCTTGAAAGATTCCTGGGACTAAAAGTTCTGGGTAAGTGTAAAAAAAAGAATATAAAAAATATAAGTAAGCAAAATTACAAGTATATCAAAATTATGCTTGTGCTAATGCTCTATAGTACGCTGGTAAGACATAATTACCCTGTACAGAAATTCAAATAAAAAATAATTAAAACAACAGAGCAGATAGTTAAAGGCTGATGTCGTGCCTGATACGTCAGCAGTGACAACTCATTCACTGCCCAGGCTGTCATTTGTACACAGTGGCAGCCTGCAGTGTGTCCTGAGGTCCTTTTGATGTTGAATTATTACCTCAGATCTTCCCTGACAGCCTGTAATTAGGGAAGACGGGGGGGACGGGGAGAACGGGGAGATGGCGAGGTGGACAGACAGATAACAAGCTGCAGGCAAACAAAGACAAACTGCCACTTGTAAACAGCAGAGAGAGGATGGGGAGTGACGGAGGAAAATCAGAGGCCATATGTGCAAACAGAGGAGGATTTAAGCACTGACTGCTGTGTGTAAACGTGTATGTGCATCTATCTTACAGCTTCTCAGCAGTATTTTCTGGTTTGCAGGATTCATGCAGCCTCCTATGTAGCTATGCAGCAGCCGGATATTAACATCACTTGTTATTCCACAATGGAAAATATCACTGGCGAAATTACGTTTTTGTCATACTTTGTGTCACTAGAGCTACATCACCTCTGGTTTTGGAAGCAGACCTCAAGTCAGACAAAAACAAGTAACATGAGCTCAGAAATAAGAGGGACAAACGCAGACCACTTTAGGCTACGAGTAACCTAATCTGCCTCAAATGGTAGGTGATAAGTGGGGCACTGGTTTGGGCAGGGTCGAAGTTCAAGCACGTGTGGGATGCAAAGTCAACAGAGCAGTATTTAGGGGATGATGTTCCCTGAAACGCCGCTATTTATACCAAATTACAGCGTGCACCTCAGCTGGTGAGCGCGCAGCTGGTTTCCTCTTGCCAGAAGCATTGATTTTGAAAACACTTCCAATCAAACAGAGTCTGCGTCGAGTTACAGCTAAGCTAAGTAAGCGGTGGGTGCCTCCACTGCAGTGTTTTTAATGTGGGGTTGAAATTACAGCCTTCGCCGTGGTGTGTGATTAGAGTCTGTACGTGAGGATGTCAGTCAGCCTCCGAATCTGTGGAAAGAAGGGCTGCTAATTGAAATGACATGTCAGAAAGATGCAATGATAACACACTCCTAATGTGGTTCCTCTTTGCTCTCTCTCAGTCTCTCTGTCCCTGTGTGTGTGTGTGTGTGTGTTTAGCTGATATATATGTGTGCGTGTGTGCATGTGTGTGTGACGGCAAAGCATGTGCACGCGCCGTGTTCTCAGATTTTACTGCTGTGTGTTTACATGGCACCACCTGGGTCTGATTGGGAAATGTGATTCGGATTTCATGCATTCCCATAAAAAATAAAATATCTGCGATGCTGTGTTACAGCCTCCAGGGAGAAACGAGAGGACATAATAGAAAGCACATGCGGGTGGTTATGTTGCATAGCATATGGGCACACTGTATAGCAATCAGGCCCGGCACCAACAGTGCATATAAACACACACAGGCCCTTATATACACTGTATGTGCAGTTTATAGTTATGAGGCCTGGGCATGATTTCTGGGTTGAGGATATGAGTCAGAGTATTAACTAGACCTGTCTTGTCTTAAGCAGCTTATTTCATTATTATGATTATTAAACTGGGACATCATATTTATTAATGTTTTTTCACCTTTATTGAATTGCTGATAGTACAGAGGCAGAAATGAAATAAAGGAGGATAGAGACGTGGTCGGGTATGACACCAGATAGAGCGAAAAGCTAACTTTCACCTATGGCCCCTGTAAAGAAACATAAGAATATGTCATGGCGCATACCTTTATTCCATTACAGCAACCAGCACATTTTGTTCCCCAAATGTTGGGAATTGTTGGGTAGTTATAATTGTCTGATTGGTTACCATTGAATTTTTGACCTTGTGTAATATAATGTTATATTTTCTTGTGGTTTTGTAGCCAGAAGACTTTTCAGTATTTGAGCTTTTATTTGGTTTTAGGGTTTGACAAGTCAGTTTTTAGCCAGTCTGGCTCTATGGATGGCAGTGCTGGTCTGTTGGTCCACCACTTTGGATCAAGCTCAAACATCTCAATATTGGATGGATTGTCATGAAAATTTGCACAGACAATCATATTGACCTCGACATAAATTGCAGCAACTTTGGTGATCCCCCCTGACATTACATTCAGCACCATAATCAAGTCAAACATTTTGTTTGTCCAGAACTTTGTTTTATGACCAGATACCTTCAAAACTACAGTTATGACCTTCCCATCAGACTCAGCAGTACTTAACACTTACTTACTATCGTAATAAACTGAACTAAGATGGTGAGCATGGTAAACATTATACCTGCAAAACATCAGCATGTTAGCGTTTCAACATATTAGCATGCTGATGTTAGCTCCAAGGACCACTGTGCTGTGTGACACTGTATAATATTGAAGATTTTCATTCAAATAAATAAATGTCTTTTAAGTCACTACGTAGCACTGAATGATGCAACACAATGGTGATTGAGCCCATGGCCAAATGATGAAAGCCCTTGGATTTGCAGTCTTATGACCCAGGTATCAGTGGTGAGTGGAAAAATCCCAAGCGATGTACAACTAGGCTTTTCGTTGTGAGTAAATAGTTATTATGGCTGAACAAACAAAGAAAAGGTAAATGACTGTAGACGATGAAAACACATATGCAATTACTGCTTGTTGCCAAAGGTGCAGTGAAAGAGAACAAAATAAACATATTTGAGATCACAACTTAAAGTACACCTTCACTGAGCTGCTTCATAGCTGTAGACTTTAAGTCACAGGTTAAAAAGCATAAATTGTCTTTCAATCTGCAGTTACGCAGTTACTTGACAATCGTGAAAAAACCCCCACTGAACTGACTCTAATTTGCAGTTAATCAGCCTGGAGTCATGACAGAAATGATGAGCTGTGTTCAAGCTCTTTGATTATGAATTAGGACCTGGTTCTTTGTGATATCACCAGTCTTTCTCCAACCTCTCAGCCTCCGCCGGTCGCTCTCTCCTCTGCAGAGGCTCGTGCAAAGTCCTGAATGTTGACGCTGCCGTGTGTGTTTGTGTGTGCATGTGAGAGGGATGGAGGCAGGGAACAGAGCCAGGTAAACCTAAGTGTTGACTTTCGCAGGCTTTCCCAGGCTGCAGGACTTGGTGGTACACCAAGGTTACTCTGTGTGCTCGACCCTCCCAAGAAAATTAGATTATTTATACAAACAAGAGAGCCTGGGAAAACAAAATAAAGCCGCTATCCTGTTTGCAGTGTGAGATTTCTGCTGAAGGACATGGCGATGAGCTCATCCTGAATGCATGAGAGTATTTCTGGGCTTGTAGGTTGAGTAACAATATAAAGGCACATGTCTGTGTGTGTTATTGTCCATTAAAGTTGCAACAACAGTTATTTATGACCTTTTCCTGTCAAATCAGTGAATCTCAGACAGATTCAATTTGGCTGTCTGAATTCTTCTCAAAAATGTAGGTATAGCGTGTGTGTGTGTTTCTTTCTTGAGCTCTGTGGGCTAGTGGGTTTCTGAGGGGAGTATCTGTCCTTCACCACTTCCTGAACGGGCCGAGAGGGAGCTGATATTTACGAGGCACAGACTGTTTTTTTCCCCCCAGAAGTAGAAACTCAAGTCAATGGTTGTTTTATTCAGGAACGTCCTGCTCAAAGTTGATACAATAAACTCTGCTGGCTGCTTATCGACATTTGGTGTTTATAATAACCTGTCTGAACTCAAACAAAGGTCCAGTCAAAGTTAATTCTCTCTGTGGCACTTAATGTTGGTCCAGTCTGAATTAGCGCTGTACATATTTATGAGTATATCTTGAGACATACATTAGTCTGAGGGAGTAACTGACATGTTAAAAATTGTGTTAAATGGGAAGTAACATGCCGTAACTCCCACTGGTGCAGTATATACATCATTTGCCAGCACGTTCGCTAACGTTTACCACATATGGTTTTGTTTTTATAGGTGATGTGCTTGGAGAAATTAACTGTACTGTGACCGCTGTGCTATATGATATATGATGTTAGTTATGAATAGATTTTTATTTTATTTTATTATTTCCTTATTAATGCATGCAATCCCATTTATATTCCACTTAGATTTCAATTTTCATTCTATTTTGCTTCTAAATGATTGACTTTACATTATTTTTTTAATGTATACTCACATATACTTACATAAACCCAAATACACACAAACACACTTGGCCTTTAATTATTCAGATATATTCCTGTTAACCAATGAGAGATTTAGGGCTGCAGCTAGCTATTATTTTAATGATCGATTAAGTTGTCACTTTCTCGATTTATTTATGTGTTGTTTTGACCCATAAAATGTCAGAAAATGGTGAAAAATGTTGAACACTGTCTCCCAAAGCCCACAGTGACTCCTCAAATATCTTGTTTGTCCACAACCCAAAGATATTCAGTATACTGTCATAGAGGTCTAAAGAAACCAGAAAATATTCACATCTGAGAAGCCCAAATCAGAGAAATAAGAAACTTTTTCTTTAAAAAAATGACTCAATATGATTATTTCATAACTAAAATAGTGTAGAATTGATGGGCCAATGGAGCTGGTACCTAGCGGCTTCTGAGAGGGACTATATGTGTATACATTTAACACTTGAATGTTAGAGAAATATTGGTAATATAATGGGAAATGAGAAAAAAATATATTATGGATGCTCATTTTATAATAGTTTATAATGACACAGACCCAAAGCCTTGACTGAATTTAGTTTTAAGTGTCAGATTCAAGATTCTTCTATATTTTTTGTAATACTTGCAGAAAATGGTGACTGTATATTTTTCAGCAACACAGTATGCAATAAGATGCAAAACTGAACATATGTTGTGTTGGAAAGTAAAACCGGTGTACTAAAAAACACTTTTATATTGATAAAAAGTTTGGATGCAGAGCAAAGACGCCTCCTTACCCTCACCATCATGGTTAAAAAAATCACATAACTCAATAAAATAAGTAGGAATATATGAGGCCAACTTTCTTTTATGAGTAATTGGACAGATATTTATAATATATGGTGTGGAGGTACAGCACAGTAAAGGAGGGACCTGATGTGAAACTCTCCACTCTGTTGAGTCTCTGTCGTTCTCTATAGTTACTGGCTGGTGAAGAATCTCATTTTCATTCTTCTCATCTCCTTACTTTGTTTTACATTAGTTTGTATTTGCCCTCAACCTGTAGCACTTTGACTTGTGTCTGATGAGAAAATGCTCAAATGGACCTTTGTAAAGTGTCAAACACGCTTCTCTACTTTAAAGGGCCCTGCTTTGATTGCTTTATACACTTTGAGCTCGAGTTTATTTTTTGTTCCCGTTCTGAAAGCTTTTCGAAGTGTCGGTGGACCTGACTCTGGTTTATTTTGATAATGTGACCCTGGACTGTGCTGCGCTGTGGTACAGACTTTCATAAAAGTTAGCTGCCCTGTACAAAAGGTAGGAGATCAGAGATACACTGAATTTAGTTTTTGAGTCTACATCATTACAACTGTACTTTAAATCAGTGTTAAAGCATTATTGTATTACTACTACTTACCTTCTAACAATGCTGTTTTTGATGCTAAGGATCCCTCTTTAGTCACATCAGACCGCCAGGATGCCCTTTTACAAAATGTAGTGAACAAATTCAACTGTTTCTAGAGGAAAAGCCATTATCGGTGAACATATTCACATGTTTTATCTCACAATTTAACATCCAGAGCCCAGACAGGAAAGTAATACAATATTAGTCTAATTAAAAATGCACTTTCTTACACTTAATCCTGCATTTTTGTACTGGGTTTTGTGGACACTCAACTGTTTCAAATCCACCGCCCAGGCTAAAGCCCAGAGTGGCATCTTTTGCTCCCCCTTATACCCTGCACTTCTCCCCCATCTCATCTCGTCCTTTTCCCCTTTCCACTTTCCTCCGGTGACTCTCCCTGTACCTGTTTACATTGGACTGCCTGTGTTGGTTCATTGGCTAGCGCAGTGTGAGCTCAACACTCCCCAAAAAGTAGGTGGACCCAGTTTACCTGAGCGCCATGGTTACAGAAAAAAAATAGAAAAAAAAGAAGACTTTACCTCAGAGCAGTGATATCCAAACCAAACTCTCCCTGTTGGTGTCTGCTGAGTGAATTGTTTAATTAGCAGTAAAATGTCAGACACTTTGTATCTGGAAGGAGACATTTTTTCCATAATTTAACGCCAATTGGAGAATTTCAAAAACCCTCAAAGCATTACTTACTCACTGGCCCACGGCGTGGGCTCCAGCATGCTAAATAACAAACCCTAAATGTCAAACGTACTGTATGTCTCTCTGTGCTCTGCTCTGACATACAGGTGGGGAAGGCTGTGTGACCTAGATCTCCTGTCTTTTTCCTGCCCCGTCTCTCAGGAGCTGTGAGAATAAATTCACCACCGAAGGGTTTGTGCAGCTGGTCCTTGTTGCGGTCCTCTGTCTCCAATCCTCCCATCTCTCTTTTACTGTTACTGCTTGTGTTTTCAGCTCAGAAAAATTAGTGTTGCTACACTCGAAATGAATCTTAAAGTCTGCTTTTCAAACATTATGTTGCACCTACTTGCATAAAGTTAGTTATGAAATGAAGGAACTTATGAGTGGAAAAACTTCAACAAGAGCATGATAAATAAAAGGCTTTGGCCACTTTTGTAGTGTAGTAAGTTTAAATTTAACCCTTCAGATGATTTCACAATGCTTTCATGAGCGTATTACAGTTTTCACTTAAAAGTTAGCAATATGTCTCTGAAAGTGAAATGGAAAAAAAAAATCCTGGAATAGGCACTTTTTGAAACTGAGATAGGACATGAATAAGTTTTTCCTGCTGTGTTCCTGTAAGACGAGAATGGAGAGAACTTTCCAGAGCTGTGAACCTGTGCCTGTGTCCCCAGCGCCGCTGACTGATCTGATGTTACTGTAACAGAGGCCAGTGGTGGAATAACAGCTGTTTGCTTCGTGCAGGTATTGAGAACACAGCTGGATCCAGAGGAGGCAATAGCAATAGGAAATAGGAAATCCATTTCCTCATTTTAACAATCACTAAACCAGCTACACGGTTTCCAGTGTTGACATGCTGCACAGTCAAGTTAACATATACAACTATAAGAAGATCTACAGAGGCTTAGATCTAATAAATAGATATAAATAAACACTCCCTAAATGATGTCTTGTATAAACCATTTACTGTAAGGGTAGAAAAGCTCTTAAAGACTGCCATATTCTCACAAGAGTTGAGCCAGTTTTATAAATTATGTACAGTTTTCATTACAGCCAGTCACTTTCTAAGAGGCTTTAAAACTAATAAGCATTTTCCTGCCAGGGCTACCAGTGCATACAATTAATAAAGTTATCTTTTTTATACGCGGAACAGCACCCTTGGATGACCCTAATCCTTTTTATTTTTTTACCGACATTGGATTGCAGCACTCATCACAAACAGTTCTCAAATCTCTGTCACAGTTATTGTAGTTTTTTTTCAAATATTTTCATCAATCTAACGAGACTAAAGGTCAGAAAACATACTATAGGGGCCTCACGACTCTGATGCTCATACAAGAAACCTAAATTTCTGAACAGATGAAAAATACTGATAAAAGTTTGCCGATCTTTAACACTCAGTGAATTTTGAAAACTAATAAAACTAATATTTGTGTGAGGGTGGCGTTTGAGGAAAGGCCATGTTCTTGTCTGAAATTAACAGTATGGAAGTAAAAAATACTGAAGACCGACCCAGTTATGGCATGTTTTGGAAAATGGTGAGTAGTAATGTAAAAGTATGTGATTTGCAGGAAATGGGCTAAAACAAGCAAACCCGCCAGTATGGTCCTTTGAGAGTCTCCATATATAGAACCAATGCTCTGTTCCCCTCACCTATACAGCACAGGCAGGCTTTACATAAATGGTCTCCAGCACATAGTAAACACATTTTTGACTGCCAAATGCACACAAGCCATCAGGTGTTTGTGTTTCATTAGCTATGAAAATCCAAATGGAGTTAAGTTTAGTAAAGGAGTCTCAGTGGGAAGTGGCTGCAACCTGAAGCTGCAGGAAATGGAAGTAAGAAAAGCAATAAGATTATGTGTGAAGGTACAATGAAAGAGGTAAGTCAGGCCGTTATTCAAATTCAGGGAGGACCATCAACACTGGTCGCACGAGATTAGTCTGAGGTTGTTTTTACCATGGGGCTGCGTTAAAGATCTGCCTTAGCATTAGACTCTGTATTCAAGAGACTTTTGAGAATCCGTTTCCATCCACAGCGCTTATCTTTGGGAAAAACCATGACTCAGTTTTGCAACTAATTTTTCATATTTCCAAATGCACGTCTAATTGGGCAATGTGGAAAGCTGAGGAAATTTAGGCAGGAGCTCAAAATCAACAGGTCTGGATATTTTTTCCCACCGACGGACTGCACAAATGTGAACCTGCACTTTGTATATGTCAGAGGTTAATTTGGACAGAGGTTAACTGGAGTGTTAGCAGAGTCACTGCTGGTGGAGATCCCCTGTCGAGTGCAAACTACAGGAGAAGAAGCATAGAGTTGTTTGGGTGTATATATATATATATATATATATATATATATATATATATATATATATATATATATATATATATATATATATATATATATATATATATAGGCCTATAAAGGCCTGTACTTACTTTAGTTTTGTCCCTTTGACCAGACCAGCATGCTGCTGATCCGTGTGTTATAGGGGAAACATGAGGAAAATGTTGTTTTTGACCAGGGATGAAGACCGGGAAATGATTCTCTGGCACACACACCCACACACACACACACACACACACACACACGCTGATGTCTCTCTCTGTGAAAATTCCCACAGTGCTCTGGTAGTTTTGTATTGTGTCATGAGTAATTGGGTTTAGGTAACCCTGCTTTGGCGATGTCTTTTAATGTTTACCTTGGAGCTGTAGCACAAAGCATGTCGCCTGCACTACTAGATACTAAATCATCAGATGGTGGCCAGAAAAATCTGAATACTTGGGAAACGACCATTTGATTTTGAGACTTCTCTCTCGACTAACACCGGCGTTTCTCATTTCTCATTTACTGCATAATTTTGTTACATAAGACATGATTAACATGGTGTGAACAATAAAACTAACCTCAGTTATATAACAGAGACTTTGCGCAGCAGTAAAAGTGCCCATGCTGGGTTGTCCAAGTAGTTAACTTGATCAAAATCAGAAAACAACACTAAGCTGTTTGAGTCATGCAAACTAACTGGAAGCTTTTGCTAATGTGGGTAGAAACTGTTGAAGCGCGTAACAGGACACATCCTCGTCCCACTGTAAACATTTAATATGCAAAGCTGTATGTGAAGTTAAAGAGGGTGCATGCAATTCCTTGTTTGTCCATTTTTTGGACGCTGCATTGGGAAGTCACATCATAAATGACATGTGGACAGAAACTAGTTGAAACTAGTTGTTTTGCTCTGCTGCTGGAGTAAGTGGTCAGTTGGAGGCGGCTTGTTGGCGCTGCGTCTGTCCAGCTGAAGTCATGTCTGTGACTCAGTGTCTCAACGTTTCTCTCTCCTCTTCCTCCATCATTTGTCCCCTCACTTATTCTGCCATCACTTGTTCCGACAATTAGCGTGTATTATGTAAAATTAAAAAATAAAAAAAGCTTCATTTTAATTGCATATGAACTGAGACTTTGCTGTCCTGTACGCTTGATATTGAAATATCACCACAGTTGGAATTTAATAAGCCTCCTCTCATAGTGTGATAAAGCACTGAACAAATGGAAATTCCAGTTTGGTGGCAATTATTGTGTCTTTTATTGAGTGGAATAAAAACATGCTTCCAATTAAACTCCCATTTTCCCTTTTTATATCCAAACAAATGTTTGGTTCCCATGAATACGGAGGAGTAAATACAAAATAAAATGTGTCCGTCATGTTAACACACGGAGCTACTTTTCACTGTTTATGCCTCGTGGTCAGACATCAAACTGTGTCTATCTTGTCTTTCAGATCGGAAGCCTGTCTCTGTGCATGTGTTTGGGATGAAGCACCTGTGGGACGTTCACTTCCTCCTGCTCATCCTCCTCTACCTGTTAGGAGCTGTCACATCGCAGGTCAACCCAGGTCTGTGAGGGCAAACTGCATCACCCAGTTTTCTGCTCCTTGATTTAGGTGTCTGTATTCAAGTCTCAGGCTGCAATGAGATCATATTCAAGAGTTTGTGAATACTGTAAAGTGACTTTTGTGAGTTTTGGGTAATGTTTTTAGGTCTGGTGCTCCGGTCCAGTCCAGACTGCGACTGATTCAGATTTTGGATAAGTGCTGCTTTGTGGGAGCCATGCGGTCCCCTCTCTCTGGTTTGGCCTCTTTGATCCCAGCATGCACGCCTTTCCCCAGCTCTCCCTCCACTGTGCGGGTGGTTTTTGTGATGTCAATGAAAAAAGGACCAATAATTTTTTAACAAGGAAATAGAGTAGCAACATTTGGTGGGCACAGAGACAGATTCAAACAGGAACCAGAGAGAGGGCTTTGGTTATTGTTGAAATTGTAGAAATACAGCAGATATTTGCCAGTAAAAACCTCGATCTGGCTACTGTTTCTGACTCCAGTCTCAAAGCCTCTGTCATCAGTTTGAGTTTTCTGTATTGTTGAAAGGATAATGAATGACATGTCCTCAGATCAAAACAGTAATTAATGATGGATTTGTCAAAAAGGTTCAGTGGAGAGTTTACAGGTCATACTGACCTCACTCTGCCAAGCAGTGTTAGAAAAGTAAAAAATAACAGTGGAAAAAAAAAACGCCCCATCACTTCCACATCCTCCTGCCTCAGTCCACTCCACTTCCACTTTCAGAATAAAACTTTTGACTCCACACTCTACACTGCTATACGATGGTACTTTAATTTTGAGAATGTATGAAAATAAAAGCAAACATGAGGTCATGATGACAAGCTGGGGGCTTTTCTGCCCCCTCAGAAGGAGAAAACTACAAACATTACATTTTTCAAACCAAGCAAACAAAAAAAAGTGAACGTTTAAGTCTCACTTTTACTCAATACACATCCTGCGCAAACACACCACTCAAAACCTGGCATTCCCTGTTTGTCATTCACTTGTTGTTTGTGCCAAAACTAACAGAAAAAAAAAGAGAGAGCAGATCGTTTTATACTGGGTTTTAAAAAAGCGGGGGAAGAAATGGAGAGGGTGAGCGAGATAGAGATCACAGAGAGCGTTTATAGAAGGAGTTTTCAAGTAAAACAGTGCGTGCATGCTGTGGTTACTTTCATGTGTATGTGTCTTTGCACATATATATTAATAGCTACATTTCTGAGCTGTTTAACCAGACAGATGTGAATATAACATATGACATTTTATATATATATATATATATATAACATTTTCTGCACAATCTTGTACCATTTAGCATTCAGCAACACACTTTTTGTCCGTGGATCTTTTATGAGGCATCTTCTCAACTACACTTAATTAAGGATTTAAGTGTTTGACCCTTGTGGGAGTGACTTTTTGCGCTTGTCTCTCTCCTTACTGTGTTTTTGTGAGTTTGTGTATGTGTTTTTGCCTGCTCGCATGCATTTACCCGCATGCACACGCATACTGTGGATCCAGCTATCCCACTGGAGTCTGTGGCTAATGCATACCAGACATTCTGACAGCAGGAAAGTCCATTGAAATAGGCTCTGTCTTTCTCCCCAGCACTCGTGTTTGTGTGTGTGTGTGTGTGTGTGTGCGTGCGTCTGTGCAAGTGTGTGTGGTGTGTGTTTCCCAGTATTTGACCACTCATAAGTCATGGAAAGGACTGTTTGTGCATCTGATCATGGTCAAAGTTCAACAAGTTCAGCATTCAAGACAAAGTTTTGTATCTATAATCTGACCCCAGGGATTCTTCTTCGCTCAAAAACCACCAACAATTATTTAAAAAAAAAAAAAAAAAATCACCTCCAGTGTCACTAAAAACTCAGATCTCAACCTGCTCTGATATATGGAGGCAGGATATGGCCACCTATAATTCTGTCTAATGCTTTAGTTCTGCTGCATTGAGAAGAGGGTCATTTTTCCACAGTCTGGAAATATTCACGGCTGAATTTAGTAGAGCTGAGATGTTGAGCAATGCCAACTTTCCCCTGTTTAAAATTCCCAAGCAATGGAGTTATACCATCCCTGTCTTTCCCATTTTGCTCGTGAGTGGGCGAATTTTATTTCGCTGTGGAGGAGGAGGAGGTGTGGACATGTGCAAACGCCCCGGCCAAGCAGCCAAATATCAAGCAGCACTATTATCATGTGGCTTTTATGTAAATCAATGTAAATCTTGAATTAATCTCTCACCGAATCATTCAAACAACATTATTTCTGTAATAAGTGTAAAGTGAGACCAATGTTTAAAATAAGAACATCTCTTTCTCATACAAAATGTTGAGAAAGAGAAATAATATGCATCCTGCTTTCAAATTTTGCCGCTGAATTGCTGTGTCTTAACATAAATGAATCAGTTTGTGGACATTATAACCTACAACTATGCTATGTTTTAGCACATCACAGATAAAAATCACAAAATGAAAACACACCATACCTCACCAGAGACATGTTTGTTGTTTTGTGTTTGTGATCCCACTCCACTGTTACGAGCAATATAACTGAATATATTTAAAGCTGTAAAAATGTCTTCTTTTGACCGCTTTAGTGCAGCAGAACAATTGCCTATTTAAAGTATGCAACCACCAGAAACAAAGAGAAAAGGTTGTGTAAATTTCTAGTCATGTTTCTGGTCACCTGATGAATTTAAGTCCACGATTCGCTGCTTTTATCTTTGTTTTGGTCTCCCCCAAACCCTGAGAGAAATATGCAATGCAATACACAAGATGCATGTAATATTGCTCTTTAGCAACTAATTGCTCCACTATCTTTCACCTAGTAGCTGGTGACTGTGTTTGTCAGCCATAAAAATATAAATTAGTACAGCTCTAAAGCAGCAGACTCAGGTTGTAATCCTGTTATTTCCATTTCTGCTGTTCAGCAAAAGTTACCTCACTTTAAGAGGTAATCAAGCAGAAAAAAAAAACAAAAAGAAATCTACACATAATGGACAGGTATTATGTGACGGATTTGAACATACACTTGCGTGACTACACAGCATGTATGTGTGTATGCGTGTGTGTGTGTTTGTGTGTGAGTGTATCTGGAGCCAGCGGTTGGACAGCAAACACTACAGAACAAACCTGCCTTTCAGCAGTCAGGGTGCGGTAAAAATCAAGAGGTGAGAGAGAGGGTTTGGTCCGTTATTCCTTCATGTCTCTCTCTCGCTCTCTATTCCTCCACTACACAAGGCTGGTATTTTTCCACCTTTTTCTGGGGTGATATTTTTAGATACTGTGGCCAAATGTTGAGCCTGATGGGTGGTGGTGGCGGTGGCGGTGTGTGTGCGTATCAGTGTATGTGTGCGTGCGTCCACACATGAACACACTCGCCTGCCTTGCCCCCAGAGCTAACCTCTGGGGTCACCTCTGAGTGGGTTGGGTAGATAAATAAACACAGCAAAAACCAACATTTTGAAGAGTGGTCATACATCCGGCACGGCATACTGAAGCCCGTCTCTCTGACTCTCTTGAGGATGTGGTTAAAGACTCTGATAATTACTCCTATTTTCATCAATTACGTACCAGGCAATTGCTGTGTTTTCCCCAACTCGTGATGTTGCATTGTCTCTGCGTGTATCACTCTACTTTTCTGGCAAGACTTCATAGGAAAATTACACCACTCATGTCAGCAGCTCATACCACATGACATTCGCATAATCACCCCAGCATTTCCAGTGAGATGACTGTTTTTTTTGTGTGTGTGTGTCTTTTTTTGTGTAAGCACAGTATGGAAAACATGCTGCACTGTTGTCGTCTTTTTGTCCACGGCTGTTCACACTCTTTACCTCTGGATCTCACAAATGCAGGACCTCCTCAAACCTCATAACCTCTGGATCAGGCTGCAACACGGCACTGAAGACGGATAAAACATTTCTTGTCATCTTATCCTGCCCTGATTTAATCTGAAATAATTGATTGGAGATCTCCGCTGTTTCTCTTGAAGCAGGTTCTGTGGGTTTGTGTTTTACTACTGATATCATACGTGCAGTTTGAGCACCGCACCTATCATTAAAATGGTTTTGTAATCGTTTAGCCAGAGGCACTGCTAATACGCTGCGAATACGAGAAGAGAAAGAAAGATGATTTCTGTTCATGTGGTCAACTTGAAGCCAGGGCGATCTGGTGCGAGGAGAGAAACAGGAGTGCAGTGGTGGGGTGCAAACAGTCGGGGATGGAAGACGAAGCCTGGAGCGGAGAGGGCTAGCATGGAACAAAGGTCAGAGAGGACAAGATGAAAGCAGGACAGAGGAGGCAAATGCAGACATCTGGAAGAGTTTTTTGTTTGTGCCTCCTTCAAGCTGTCACTGCGTCGCTGCCAAGACGAGGCCTGCGTGCGCGCGTGTGGTTGCGCCGCGTCTACGCCTGGTTTTGTGTGCGCTCAACATGCAAGCAGAGTATCAGGTCATCAGTCAGTCCCAGCTCCCAAACCTTCAGGGGTTTCCACATCTTGATTTTTAAGCAAATATTTGGAGGAGATCAAGAAAAGAGGAAGGGAGAATCACCAGGAGAGAGAAAAAGGAGGGAAGAAGGAGCAACAGAGGGACAGAGAGGGCCTTGAACCTCAAGCTCTGCTGTTGCTGGCATCTTCTCAAAGGTTTTTCTGTGGGACAAGGGGGCCAGGCTAACAGGGTCAGTTCTCCTTTTAACTTCCGCCTCCAGCCCGACCCAATGCTATCACATACACAGAAATCAAGTTTTTTCCAAAAAGCCTTTTTCATCCGTAAATGAGGCTTGCTCACACTCATATCCTGTTAGGTGGAGTTATCAGCATCAGGCCAAAACACAACATCAGCCCAGCCCCCGTAGATAACTTTTATTTTTGCTCTCGGAAACCCCCAGAAATCAGTAGATTCATTCAGAGCCTTGTAAAAGTTAATGGACGCCATGTCGGGTGTGTCACGCTCAGTTAGCCACCAGCCCACTGAGGCTTAAAGAGATGAAGACTGTCTAAATCGCACTGTTAATGTTAATCACCCCTCGGCCACTGAGGAGAGAAGAGAGAGACCACACAGGAGGAGTGAGGAGAGGACAGAGAGGAGACAGAAAATAAAGGAGCATGAGGGGGTGGTGGGGCATACAGGAAACAGAGGGCATACTGCTTCTTTTGACCGCACAGTGGGGGCGAGAGATGGGCTCAAAACCAGACAATTTTACACACACACACACACACACACACACACACACACACAGAGTAACTAACTCTTGTACATGTGCTTGATACCAGCACTGTTTGGACTGGCAGAGACACTGAATGGATCCAGCTTATTATTTCAATAGAGCAACCACAATTTTGAGTGCAAGGAGTGTGTAGTTGCTTGGATGTGTGTTAGTGTGTGTGTGTGTGTGTGTGTGTGTGTGTGTGTGCAGTCCTCTCATATCACCACCCCACCCCTTCACTCGCCACTATCCATCACATTTTGCAGATTTCTTGACAGAAGCTGGGAAATTAAGTAGTTCTGTCTTAGAAATGTCTAGAGCGTCTGGTGAATGTTTGAGCACGGTTTCAAATTTTCAACGCCGACCAGCGCTGTGGTTGGTCTGAGAGGAACAAGGGGAGCCGCATGTTTCAGGCTGTGATAATCCAGATAGCCTTAAACACCAGGGGTGGAAAGACCATTAGAATATCCTGCTCAGATAGAAACACTGTTATAGACTTGAGCAAGTAGACGTACGAGTACCCTTATTAAAAATAAATGTCTAAATAGTTGGATGAGAAGATCGATACCTCATGTCCGTCTGTTAAATATAAAACTACAGTCACTTAGTTTAGTGCTGCAATCTTGCACAATGAGTATTTCCTGAAATGTCAAACTACTCCTTTAAGTAAAAGAAGTAAAAAAAAAAAAAACAAAACTAAATGAAATATCAGGAAATATAAAGGCTTAAAATATTTTTAAATAAGCTAAATATGAAGCCTCATAGTGAGATCAAAATAGCATTTGTCTGTGTTAACCAGATATAAATTTACCAATCTAACCAGTTAGGATGCATCTTTAAAGTCTTTGCTTGTCGATGCTTTTGTAAAACAGAAAAATATTGTTATAAAGCACAATGTATTTTCCTGAGTGTCAAACTATTCCTTTATGTAAAAGTAGTAACACTATAGTGTATAAACTAAATCTTACATTTAAGTAAATTTAGAAGCTAAATCTATACCAAAACAAACAAACAAACAAACAAACAAACAAAAAAAAATCTCACTTTCAGACTGTTGGTCAGTAAGTTTTGTCCTGCTGCATCTTCTGGTGCAAGAAAACAACGACCACACAGACCAACAATGAGCCCACTCGAAAACAAACACAAACACAAAGACACTTATTCTTTGTTCAATGTGTTTTGCATTTTCCAGTTTTAAAAGACAGATTACTCGTTGGCCAAGATGGGACCATTTATAGTTATGGTATATACTGTTTGGTGGTTTAATTTACTGTAAAACAATTCCTCATCTTCTATGTTTTTAGCAACTGAAGTTGTTAACATGTACAATTGTACAAATGTACAAAGGGAAATATAGGACAGTTTAAGTATAAAATTATCAAGTTAAGTGCAAAAACTCACAAACTTTTCATCAGGACAGTCCTCGAGTGAATAGTTACTGTGCAGCATTTACAAATTCAGTGACTCAGTCTTTCCTTCATGATTATCACAGGTTGCCTACAAAGAAAAAGAGGAAACAAAATGAAACAAAACATCTTCCTGAGTGTGTCATAACAGCACAATCAAAGGCTTCTCTGTTATTCTGGACTTCATCGAAACTAAACAATCAAAATGAACTTACAGTAAATTTATGTAGAAATACCGCTCTTAGAACAAACAAAAAAAACAAAACAAAACATCTGTGAACGAAAAACCTACTCATTAACAACAGCGCTTGTAATTAGTCACTTCCCTCTCCTGGAAATACAGGATGTGTGTTTATGGATGAACACACATGAGGGCACTGAGTGGAAGCTCATCTTTTCACCTTCATGTTACTGTTTATGATCTGTGTATTTGCTCCGTGTTTTTTAATCCGACATATTGTGGTGTCTCAGGTGTGTGTCGGTATCCTCTGGGCATGTCAGGAGGGCAGATACAGGACGAGGACATCTCTGCCTCCAGCCAGTGGTCCGAATCCACCGCCGCTAGATACGGCAGGTAGGTCTCTCTCTCTCTCCCTCTTGCACGCACTCACACTCTCACACACATACACACGTGCCTCACGGTGTGTTTACCCTGATAATGAGTGTGTGCGTGGGTGGCTTATGCTGTAAGGTGCCTGTGCCTGTTTATTTGCAGTAAACCACAAACTGGGGTATCAGTTCTACTTACAGCCACATGATTAAGGGGGCATCTGTCTGTGTGTGTGTGTGTTGAAGAACTTGGGTGGCCTTCAGTAAGTATCAGGATAATGATGTAATACACTTTCCCCATCCATTCTGGCTGTGTTTTCACTCTCGCCCAGCTCCCCCTCACCCCTGCCAGCTTGCCCTTGCCCAAAATGAACACTTTAAGATGAATTTACAACGTAGGCTGTCACGAAGTGTTTTTATAACACGCTGTAAGAACTGAAATCCACCACCGCACTCACTTCTACTTTCCCTTCACCGTATCCTCTCCATCCTGTCCTAATTTTTCTTCTCGCTCGCTCTTTTCCCTTTCCTGTTGTAATTCTAATGTGAACTTCTCCCGCCTGCTGCTGTTTTCATCCTCTCTTCCCTCTGCCCAGGCTGGACTTCGAGGAGGGCGATGGTGCGTGGTGTCCGGAGATAACGGTCGAGCCCGACAGCCTGAAGGAGTTTCTCCAGATCGACCTGCGCTCGCTCCACTTCATTACCCTCGTGGGCACCCAGGGTCGTCACGCAGGAGGCATCGGGAATGAGTTCGCCCAGATGTACAAGATAAAGTACAGCCGGGACGGGAGCCGGTGGATCTCGTGGAGAAACAGGCAGGGCAAACAGGTCGGTCAGCAAACAAACTTCTGATAAAGGTGTCTTTATACTCCACCTCAGATCATATTTTTAAGGCCTGTTATTATTTATACCAGGTATGACTGTGTTTTGTTGAACTAGAGATACCATATCAAACTCACTCATTAATTCTTTGTTATCTTTAAATGATATGGGGAGACGTTTTTTTATCAGGAAGGTTCAAACCCTCTTAATCACTGGTATGCTTCTTCATGAGGTCACGGTGTGTCTGTTTCAATTGCAGGTGATTGAGGGAAACAGGAACGCCTACGACATTGTGCTCAAGGACCTCGAGCCGCCCATCATCGCTCGCTTCGTCCGCTTCATGCCCGTCACGGATCACTCCATGAACGTCTGCATGAGAGTGGAGCTCTACGGCTGCGAGTGGCTGGGTAAGAGGGAGATGACTGATGAGAGGACGAAAGGATATACGAGGACCAACGAGAGAGGAAGTGGGGAGCAAAGATCACAGCTGAGCCGAGGCACCGGTCCTGATCTTTGAGCCCATAAAGACAGAAAGGATCAGCTGATTCTCTGATTATTGTAGTGTACATTAAACATCATTGATGTGCACTACAATGTTTATATCACTAACTCAATACTGAATAACCGCTTTAACCTTCTGAAAATAAGACCAGTTGGAAAGTGTTTTTATATGTCTGCATTTGGCACGTGTTAATTGCTGTTTCCAGTTAAGAAGTCGTATTTAAACACCCTATTATTTTTGTTCTTTACCTTTTATTCTCTCAGTTTGACCTCAAATTTCCCAAGGCACCCACCCTCAGAATTTCAAGTTTAAACCTTGCCCGCTTGTCAAGATTCATGCCACTTTTGACATTTTTGGCTTTTTGTCCTTTTTGCGCACACATGCTTATCTGAAATGCTCAAGTAAACCTCCTTAACTTTAAATTTCAGTTGATTTTTCAACTGATGCAAGCTAAGGTATCAACATGGAGAAATACTTGTCTCAGTGGGTCATGTGAACTGAATAGTTTATCACACCAAATACTTTTTTGAGTTTTTTCGGGTGTCCAAAAAATGCATGAAGCAGTAAAATTATAAATATTTTTTAGTTTGGAAATCTGGTGAAATTTGAAATCCAGTCAAAGTGGAAGAAAGGGGAAAAAGCAGACAAATAAACAGCTGTTTCAATTTCGGGGCTTCGTCATACCACTTTGGCTTAGCCAGGTTAAAAGTGCATTTTCAATTATTTTGCCTATTCAATGAACATATTTTAGACAACTTTCTTTTAATAGAAGTGTAAATACAACAAGATAATAATTAAAAAGGCAGGAAGCTGAACTTTGAAGGAAGGCAAACAGATTGTCAGTTTGACTCAACTATGCCCTCTGATAAAACATAAAACATATACACATATACTGTATATTCTATATTATATATTAATTAAATCAGACTAATATTGTATTTGTACTATTTTGCGTTTCATATAATGAAAAATTCTACCCATAACTTGTGCATAGTTTTGAAAATATTTCTCTATAATTCAACTTGACATGTCGTACCATAAATTTCCACAACAATTCTGAACAAACGTCTGCACAACATGAGTTCATGTGTTTATGTAATCTTAAAACTGAATGATGTTCTTTTCTTTGCAGATGGTCTCGTGTCGTACAACGCTCCAGCAGGAGAACAGATGAATTCGCCTTCCTACCCTGTTTATGTCAACGACTCTGTCTACGATGGAGCTGTCATCCACAGGTGTGTGAGTGTGTGTCTGTGTTATGTGAGCGTGCTTCATTATTCCCTCGACTGTCCTCTCTCACACACCACTACACGGCTTCATCTTTGCTCTCGTCCTTCGTCAGTTCTTTTTCCCCTCAACTTGTTGTTGCCCGGTTACCATGGTGAAAGCAAAGAGACAGACGGTGATGAGTGGGTCATGGTGGTTTACTGTTAGGCAATACCTCATGGGAATGACTGAGTCAACCAAGTTTATGAAGTTAAAAAACCGGAATGAATCAATCAGTCCTCTGTTGACAGTAATGTTTGGATTATGGCATGGTGAATAATGTCCTCCATGACACAGGCAGGCTTTCCTCTCTTTGTCAAGGCAACAGTGCAGAGGGAAAAGAAAATGGCCTTTATTATAATATCACAGCCAACAGCAGAAGTGAGGAATTATCTTTACAATGCTGCCACCTAGTGTTATATGCTTGAACTCACTGATGATAAAGGATGTTTTCTGCCTCTCTTTCACACAGTTTTTCTCTCTTTTTCAGTATGACAGAGGGCTTGGGCCAGCTGACTGATGGAGTGTGTGGTCTGGATGATTTTACACACAGTCATGTCTATAACGTGTGGCCTGGCTATGACTATGTGGGTTGGAACAATGAGAGCTTCCCCAGTGGATACGTTGAAATCATGTTTGAGTTTGACCGCACACGAAACTTCACCACCATGAAGGTGAGGCTCCTGATAATAATATTTCTCCCCTTATTTTCAGCTTTTTTTTTTACCTCTCAACCGTACTAAAGGTCTCCCTGTGTGCCTTTATGTGACCCCAGGTCCACTGCAACAACATGTTCACACGGCACGTCAAGGCCTTCCGGCAGGTGGTGTGTTACTTCCGCTCCGAATCAGACTGGGAGGCCACGCCGCTCTCCTTCAGCCCTGTGGTGGACGAGAAGAACCCAAGCGCCCGATTCGTCACTGTCAACCTGGCCAATCACATGGCCAGTGCCATCAAGTGCCAATTCTACTTTGCTGATGCCTGGATGTTATTCAGCGAGATCACCTTCCAGTCAGGTAGACACTGAGGAATGTGCACCAGTGTGCTTTGATGCCTTCTGATTTAAGATGAACTCGTTTCTAATCAGCTCTGTGCCATCTGGCCTTTCAGACACAGCCATGTACAACACCACGTTGGTTCCAACAGATTCAGGACCACCGTACACACAACCAGGTCTGTGATCACTCTACAAACTCACACACTTAATTAAGACCTGTACACAATCAATAGAACATTTTGTGACCATCATGATAACAATATGAGTTAAATATGGGTTTACTGTCTTTGTATATTATTGAAGTATGGTTCATTGTGGTTTTATGTTAATGTCAGCTGCTCAGTTGCACAGGTGAGGCAGCAGGGAGTGATGTGGGGTTGAGAGAGGGGGGCGGGATGGGTTGTTAACCTGTGTTGTGACATGACTAAAGGTTATGAGCAAGAACCCAGATATGTTGTTGGACTCCTTTATTCACTCATTCACACCCACGTCGCTTACATTAACAACCTTGTCTGAGCATTTCACAAAGGTCTGGATTTACTAGTTAATGTTTCCTTGTCCATTCCTGTTTTGCACATTTAGATCCCCACACATGTGACAACAAAGGCTGTAAAATAACGCCTTCAACTTTCTGTCAACATTAAAAATATTTAACCCATGCAGAAAATCACAGTTTCCACCTCTTGCCCTTAAAACAATCACCAGAGAAGGTTGAAGTGGTGTCTGGCTTTTCTTTCTGTCTAAACTCCACCATGGTAATAGATACTGCCGTGTTTGTCAAGCGAAAGGCTCTCCTCACCTCAAAGAAAGACATTATTTTAGCACATTTCCATTTTCCTGACAGTAGCCTTAAAAGGGGGTCTATGGTTCTGGAGATCCCTGACTGATCTGAACTCCATTCAAAACACAAGCATTTAAAAAGTTGTTTGCTTGTATCCTTGCAAACATACAAAGCATGAATTTTAACCTTTTACAAATCAACATTATGCTGTAGTTGTTTTAGATATCTATGTGTATAAACAATAATGTTGCTGCCATGTTTATGTCTCATTTAGATGCTGTTGTTTTGTTCTGACTGAACCAAACTTCATTAAGAAAACAAGCATTTTATAAGTTGTTTGCTTGTGTTCTTGTTGACAGACCTGACGACGCATGAATTCAGACTTTTTACAAGTCAGGATCATGATGTAGTTATTTCTGCATGCTTTTGATCCATCTGTTGCAATCAAATCAAGGCTAAACCTGTTTATTTTAGGATCATTCTAACTGTAGTGAGCCAGATTAATTCAGCTGACGTGTGAATATTTATTGATTTTGAAACACCCATAATGAAACCTCACTCCCGCTCAGAGGAGACAGACAGAGAGGCAAATACTTCTGGGTCGTGTTTAAAAGCAAATGAACACAAATGACCCAGGATCAAAGTTGCACGAGTTGCACACAGCGTTATTATTGTTCTGTGCACAAGCATGAGTTGTGTGGCTCAGTGCAATCCACTCTGTTTGTTTCCCATTTACAGAGCCACGGCTCTGATGAACACAGGATTTTATTTTTAAGCGCACACACAGCACAGATAGCTAGTGAACCATGAAAATATTTTCTGAACAAAAAGTGCATTGCCTTAGGATTGCAGTCTGCACCTTTAATGGGGGTTTCTCATGCCAGATGCTTCAACTTGTCATAGCAGGGAAAGCACACGTGAAACTAATAAATAATAATTAATTGGCTCTGTTCCATTTAGTGAGCGTGCAGCTTTTTTTATTTGGCACACGTAAATGAAATGAAGCCATTATTCATGCTACTTGTCAGAACAGGTTGTGTGACTTGTCAGACAGGTGTAACTGTACTTTATAGCTGCACATTTCACACATTTCACAAAAGTCCTTGCTGATCAAAACTATCTCTAGTCTAGTGATCTGGATATAGGAAATACTTACACATTCACGTACATGCAGACAGTGCAGTCTATCTAAAAATGTGTCTCTCCCTGCTCCCTCCACAGAAGATGACCCCACCCACAAAGTAGATGACAGCAACACGCGGATTCTGATTGGTTGTTTGGTGGCCATCATCTTCATCCTCGTGGCCATCATCGTCATCATCCTGTGGAGGCAGGTGTGGCAGAAGATGCTGGAGAAGGTGAGCCTGTCCCTGCTGTGAAGTGATGTTGTGCATTTCCACTCAGTCTCCTTTCGGGAGGTGGTCAGATCTGTTTCCTTCACCACCCCCCTCCTCCTCCCCCACATCCTTCACTCTAGGCCTCTCGCCGGATGCTGGATGATGAACTAACTGCTAGTCTGTCAATACAGAGTGAGACGTTCGCCTACAACCACAACCAGTCGAGCGCAACCAGCGAGCAGGAGTCCAGTTCCACCTATGAGCGCATTTTCCCCCTCGGCCCCGACTACCAGGAGCCGTCGCGACTCATATGTAAGCTGCCAGAGTTCGCTCAGAGCTCAGAGGAGCCTGGTAGGTGGACACACACACCTTTGCTTACACACACATCCATTTACATTGATAATCAACATGATCAGTCACTTATCTTCCTATTCACATTCCTATTGAATATGCCTGTATTGTGTTTCAGCTTCTACAAGCACAGCAGCTTCTAAATCCACCACATCTACTGTAGCCCAAGATGGCGTCCCTCACTACGCTGAGGCAGACATTGTAAACCTGCAAGGCGTGACAGGAAGCAACACGTATGCCATCCCTGCGTTAACCATGGACCTGCTGTCAGGGAAGGATGTTGCGGTGGAGGAGTTCCCACGAAAGCTGCTCACATTCAAAGAAAAACTGGGAGAGGGCCAGTTTGGAGAGGTGTGCGCTCTTTACCACTCTCCTGCAATTTTTCTCACAGTTTCGAATAAGCGTAATGTTGTATTTCTCCTCTTGCCTTTTGCCTTTTCTCTCAGGTGCACCTGTGTGAGGCAGAGGGAATGCAGGAGTTCATGAATAAAGAGTTTTTATTTGACATCTCCGAGGACCAGCCAGTTTTAGTGGCTGTGAAGATGCTCCGCTCAGATGCCAACAAAAACGCAAGGTATCGACTCCAGATGCCTGAAACAGAAAACAAATCTTTGAAATGATAAATTTAAACTCATATAATTCTCATTTCCCTCAGGTCAAAGAAAGTCACTTTGTTTCTGTGTTTTGGTAGGAATGACTTCCTGAAAGAGATAAAGATCATGTCACGTTTGAAGGACCCCAACATCATTCGCCTGCTTGCTGTGTGCATCTACAGCGACCCTCTCTGTATGATCACAGAGTACATGGAGAACGGAGATCTCAACCAGTTCCTGTCCCGCCACGAACCCGAGGGACAGCTTGCCCTGCTCAGCAACGCACCTACTGTCAGGTTAGCAGTGTTGAACAAACACATCTGTGTATCTGTGTGTGGTTTCTTTTCCGTTCCCAACACATTTTTTTTGTCCTCTCCAGCTTCAGTAATCTGTGCTACATGGCGGCGCAGATAGCGTCGGGGATGAAGTACCTCTCCTCTCTAAATTTTGTCCACCGAGACTTGGCAACGCGGAATTGCCTGGTGGGCAAAAACTACACGATAAAGATAGCTGACTTTGGCATGAGCAGAAACCTGTACAGCGGTGACTACTACCGCATCCAGGGCAGAGCGGTGCTGCCGATACGCTGGATGTCATGGGAGAGCATCCTGCTGGTGAGGACCGCGGCTAAAAGTCCTTTGTTTCATGTTTTCTTGACATGTTTGCTGAGTTTATGTGCTCATCCCTGTTTTCTCGTGCAGGGTAAGTTCACCACAGCGAGCGATGTGTGGGCCTTCGGGGTGACCCTGTGGGAGATACTAAACTTCTGCAAGGAGCAACCTTACTCCCAGCTCACAGATGAGCAGGTGATAGAAAACACAGGGGAGTTTTTCAGGGACCAGAAAAGACAGGTAAGCCCCGTTACAAACATTTTAAATATACATATATAAATGAAAAAAACCCAGTGAGTTCCTAGTTTAATTTCTTGCTCCCCGCTGTGCAGATCTACCTGCCTCAGCCTGTGCTGTGTCCAGACTCGCTCTACAAGATCATGCTGAGCTGCTGGAGGAGGAACACAAAGGAAAGGCCCTCCTTTCAGGATATTCACAGAGCCCTCCTGGAATAACAGCCTTAAGCAGAGGCGGTGTTTGAGACAGTGATTCCCAGTCTGCTCATCTCTGGAAGAAATGGCGCATGACAAGAGTAGACCATGATTCAGACGCAATCCAGGTTTAAGCTATCTTGTTTCAGAAGAGAAACAGGGTGAGAGTCACCTGTGGGCTCCAAGCTATGATTTGGGGAAACACTCTTTCGTGGACTTACACACTACAAAGATAGACTACCAGAGACTTTCAGTGTGTATCAGTTTAATTAGCACATTGGCTAGGACGTTTTTATAAACATACAGGTATTCATTCTGTTTTATACTACACCAACCCCCAAAACACACATAGAAATGTGATCAAGGTTTGGCTGTGGCATGTAATGAGGAAGCCAAAATTAAATGTAGCAAGTGATGTTCGGCACTTTTTGAAAATGTATTTTAATTTCATTTTTTAAATATGAGTTCAAATTTCCCGTGTTACAGTGTTTGGTAACAAAGTTTCTTGTGTTTTCTTTTGGAAGACTGCTTGAATGTAAAGGGGGGAGTAAAGTGCAGCAAACCATTACTGTTACATTTCATCAAATTTCAAGTATTTCATCTCAGTTTCTCAGACAAACTCCACACATTTAGGATAATGAGGAAATATCAACTTTCCTATGGTTATTTGAACATGAAGTGTATATGACTGTGTATTTTCAATAGATAGGTCTAAATCTCAAATAGCAATATTTTGTATTAATATTTATATGTTTATATGCATTTGTTCTGTTTATGTTTTGTTGATATATTTGTAGATTAATATGCTCTTTGAGTTGACATATTTGGAGTACTGTATTTCCCGCTCACGGTTTGGATCTTAACACCACATGAACTGCTTCGGAATAGTTTTTTGTCTCCCAATACAGATTGTTCTTGTCCTGCATTGATCACAAACTAATATCAGCAGCAAAGTCTTTGATGATTAAGCCGATGCCGCAAGATGCTTATCAGGAATGCAGACTGTGTTTTGGCCATGTGCTGTGTCTGTTCAACAGTATGTGTTTACGGTCGGCGCTGGAGGATGTTACCGATTGTGTTGTGGGTGTCAAACGACTTCATGCACGATTATAGGTCATCTCAGTTGGCGAAGAAAGTGTGTTGAATTTTAAGTCAGGAAGGTAGAGGAAATGGGAATATTCAGCCTAAAAAATGTTCATTTGGAACTTGCTTCAGATTAGTTTATATTATCTCATGAAAACTATTTAATGACTCATCTACAGGTTACTTAGTTATTGGAAGTCAATTTGTTCTTTCTTTTATTCATGTATGCTGGATTCTTTCTTTTTCTTTTCTTGTAAATACTGTGTATAACTTAAAGCTTGAACTTCATTCTGCATACCACTGTTTCAGCTGTATTTACAGGCTCTACTCTCTTATCAGAGGCCTTTGTCCCACTTACGTCCTACATAAATGACACACACGTCTGCCTTAATGCATGTTCATATCCTTATCTTTCTGTGTTTTGCAATCTAAAAAGGTTCATTATGACATCTGGAGAAGCGTGTGGTGACAAATAAATCCTTTCGTGACATTTTAGGGCCTCTCACAGGCAGATGTATAGCTGTAAAGAAGATGTAACGGCACCCTGACAAATGTCATAATTTGTTTTTATCACATATTTGTACTCAAATGTTCACTTTTCAGTGATAATGTTTTTATATACGTTGTAAACAAAAGCTGTACATTGATAGACAAAATACAAATAAAATTTAAACAGGGAATTCTGCCTCCTGTGTACTCCTGCCTCATTCATTAGTAATGAAGAGATGATACTGCGTGGGCTGTCCTCCGAGCTGAGCTGACAGGTATCAGGATCTTATTGGCCGAGTGCTACTGTTGTGCCCAATCACAACATGGAGGCGGAATGAAGAATATGACCCCACTGAGCCGGAGAAACTTTCCAGGGTCAGGCATGGAACTTGTTGCTTTGGCAGAACATTTCTCAGCAAATGTAATGTTTTCTGTATGCTATTTATTTCCTGTTTGAAACTGAAAAGATGAATAAGGTGGTTTTGGTGACGGGGGCAAACAGGTAATATCTGTATTAATTGTTGATGATGACATGAGAGACCTTTGATGCATGTGAAAAAAAGAAGATTATGTAGCTGCTGTGTCTTGATTGAAATGATCTGTATTCCTGTATGTTGTATGTGCTTGTATGTGCAACCTGCAGTGGCATTGGCCTGGCGCTGTGTGAGCGTCTCCTCTCACAGGACACAGAGGGTCTCCAGCTGTGTCTGGCCTGCAGGAATATGCGGCGGGCTCAGGCCGCTCGCTCTGCCCTCCTCGCCTCTCACCCCACAGCCCAGGTGGCCCTGCTGCAAATGGACACCAGCAGCATCTCCTCAGTCATCACTGCTGCACAGGAGCTGAAACTCAGGTGGGGGGACGGGCTCAATGCAGAGCAGGTCATGCTTCAAACACCACATAACTGAGCATATGTGTCTCTGATTGTCTGCTGCAGGTATAACCGGCTGGACCACCTCTATCTCAACGCAGGCATCATGCCAAACCCACAGTTTGATGTAAAAGCCTTTTTCAAAGGTCTCTTCTCCAGGTACATTGTTAATTTAAAACTCTCACATGCAGCATGTCTTGTCTGCACTGGATATGTAGAAACACCTGGCTTCTGACTCCTACATTACCCTAAACCTCCTAAAATCTTTCTACACTTGACATATTCAGGCTATATGCAGTATCTGTCCTGCACTCTCATTTGTATAACGGCTTTATTGCAGCCATGTCGTCAGCATGTTTGCCACCGGTGAGGGGATTCTGACTCAGAAGGACAGCGCCACCTCTGATGGCCTGCAAGAAGTTTTCGCGACCAACCTCTTTGGTCACTACCTACTGGTGAGTGATGCCATTTTAGCTGCTGCGTTATCTAGTAGTACAGTCTGATCCATGTTAATAATCTCAACCAAAACCATGTTTCCCTCAATTTTCTGCAGGGAGAGTAAATCTTGTCAGCTTGTTTAGCCTTGATGGAATAAACATAGGTGATACTAGATCTGTCTGTCACTTAGCAACGATGCTCATTAAAAATTAACAGAGCGTACTGTTCTAGCCATAAGGTCACCGCGTATTCTGCTTACCGTGCAGTTGCAGATGAAATGGGATGTGTTGCCGTCACAGAGAAACCATCTCAATGTTCCAGTCTGGACTTTCAGGATTTATATCTTTGCTTCTATTATCACACATGGTTTAAAGAGGAAAATGCTGGAGTTAAAGCAACCCATAGTATTTTTTGGGTGAGGTCTTTTAGAAAAGTCAATAAAGTCAAGATGTCACTGTTCATGCTGCTTATAATATATACATTAACCAGTTAGTTTAAGATATAGATGCATAAAAACAACAAGTTAGATATGGTTATTTGACCTGTTTTTCACATAAATCATCCAGATTTCCAGAATTAATTTTAATTTTCTTAATTAAAATGAGCAGCCTGTCTCTTTCTGCCTTATTTTAAAGTGGAAACAAGAGTGCAGATTCTCTTTGTTTCATGAATATTTCTTACTTAAGGCTGAAACTGAGTGTAAATGTGTTTTTTTAATGTCTTTTCTGAGTGTTGTAATGCTGTGTTGTTCACTTGTGTTGCGCCACAGATCAGGGAGCTGGAACCAATTCTGTGCCAGACAAACCGAACTTCCCAGCTGATCTGGACCTCCTCCAGTAACGCTCACCGCTCAGCTTTCAGCCTTGAAGACATACAGCACCAGAGGGGCACCCAACCTTACAGCTCCTCCAAATATGCCTCCGACCTGCTCAGCCTGGCGCTCAACACACACTACAACAAACAGGTTGGCTCTCACACACCTCGCATGCTGTGTATCACCCCACAGCATGCAAGGTGAACTTTTCTTTTTTTTTTTTACCTGCCATGATAACTGTCCTGCTCTCACTGTGTTTTCTAGGGTTTGTACTCGTCCGTCATTTGTCCCGGTTTTGTGATGACCAATCTGACCTTCGGTATCCTGCCCTCCTTCCCGACCTTCCTCTGGACCCTGTTCATGCCAATCTTCTGGCTTGTGAGTGCAACTCTCTGCTTTTCCAGCTAGCTTTGTTCGCTTTTGCACTGTGATGGATGGAAGAAGTAAAACAATGTTCAGTGTTCGTATCTGAATGCATCTTTTTTTTGTCATCTCAGATAAGAATATTCACCAACACTTTCACTCTGAATGCTTATAATGGAGCTGAAGCCCTGGTAGGTACTAGAAATTTCCAAATTTCCACACAGAGCTTTGTGGCAAATCATTCATGAATGCTTCTCTGTCTCTAAGGTCTGGCTCTTTACGCAAAAGCCTGAATCACTGGACCCTAAAGCCAAGTACCACAGCTTAACATCTGGACTAGGGAACAGCTATACACAAGCACGCAAGGTAAGGCAAAAGGAACACTATCCATTAAAATGAGGCCTGAATACTTCATGCAGCAAGGTCTGGTTTCTTTTGTCCTGCTTTCCAGATGGATATCGATTTGGAAGCATCGGAAGCTCTCTATGAGAAATTACTGCAGCTAGAAAGTGAAGTGAGAAGAAAACTGAAGGACAAACAAGTTGGAAAAACAACATGTTGACAGTAAACCCTGCTGGACCTGGATCATCTTGATGCACATCACACAATTTGGGGGTGGAGAATATTTTATTCTTTCCTCGCAGGTCACCTGGGAGCAGCAGGCACGCTGGCTATCAGACCTCACAGATAAAACACTCCTCTTCCTGACACAGAGCATGCAAGCCTGGATTTACAGCACAAAAAACAAGATACAGTGACTCTATGAGCATTTTAAGTCTGTTTGAGTGGTTACCTCTTCATTCTCAGGAAATACAATGTCTGTTTAATAGTGGTGATGTTTTGGGAGAGGGCTCACAATAAAGCTTTGTCTGTTTTCATGCACTTTATCACACTCTCAGTCCATTTACTCGCTAAGGTATGATATCATATGAAGAGCACAGCACAGTTACACAGACTTGGGTGGACAGAGAGGTCTCCAACTGTTCAGCTGACGCGGTCCAGGAGGGACTCGTCTCCAATCGGGTTGTTAATTCCGCGATCCTCACGGCAAAATGCAGTGCAGTCCGACAGCAGACTATCCGTATCGTCCCAAAAGTTTACGTAAGTGGTCTGGGTAAGTGACTCCGCGGTGTACGGCGGCGCAGGCATATGCGTAAAGGCGCACCTGCAGTGCCGCTCAGGAGGATGCGGGGCGCAAACCCAGCTGTCGTCCCCGTGTCCCGCTGCCTGTTTCCCAATCCCACACTCCTCTTCCTCCTCCTTCTCCTCATCCTCCTCTCCTCCGCTCAGTTTGGGGTTGCAAAAAGCCCACACCATCCCGCAGAAGTAGACGAAAAACGTGCCCATGACCATGACCATGAGCGCGTAGGACTCTATCATGGCTTTGGTGACTGGAGATGTCATCTTCAGGCGGCGCAGGGAGGACAATCAGGTGAGTTCCCAAAATGGGTTCAGGACAGGAGGGACTGTCAGTGCGACTGGCTCCATGCTGCTCCACTCAGATCAGTAACGTGAGATGGAGACGGGCAAATGATTATTCTCTCCTTGTGCTGCAGTGACTGAAAGTCAAACTGCAAGTGGAATAAACCCGTTTTTGATGTTACTAAAATGAACATTGCACAAAAATTCCTATAATCAAACATAGTATAAAACCCTTAAATTATTATTAAAGTGCAATGGGAAATCATATTTGCATAATCATTAAATATTACACGATTTTCTGCTGTCACTCACTGAGTCCTGTATGATAATGTGATAAAAGGAAAGTTCTCAATATAGCTGATAACAAATAAGCAAACCTTTAAAATCCTTTCAGACAGTGAGGCAATTCCGCTTACAGCTTAATTCAATCTATGTGGACTTTAAATTGAGACCATTCTGGACCTTGTTTAGATAAACACATTAAGCTGAACATAATTAAGAAATGCTGCATATCTGTCTATAGTAATGTACAGACTCCTTAACACCCAGGCAAAACCTGCATTTTAAAAAGTTAACTGTATATCCTGTTACTGAATGGAAATACCTGGTTATGAGATTAAATGAGATAAACTGTAAGAATCATCTTTGTGTTTACGTCATGTCCACAAAATCCATTTGTGCCTCTGAGAATCACACAGGTCAGTGTTTCCTAACAAGACCATCAGCTGCCAGGGTTTGACCTTCCTTATAAGGTCAAACACCAGCAGCCATGACTCCAAAAATAAAACCAATGGGACTATCAAGTTTGGGTTTGGTGCCTTTTCGTTGGTCTTCACATTTGAAAGTGAAAATATAGAAACTTGAATTTTAAATAACACAACAAAACTGTGCTAAGACTATTCAACACACAAAATGATACCCTGGTATGACCAAGTGTTAAAATTAAAGCAATTTATCTTAAATGTTTAGTGCTTGAATATAAAAACTCTTTAAAAACTTTTACTTTGAAAAACTTTAAAACTTATTAAAAAAACTCATTAATTTTGTAATAACACAATACTTGCATAATTCCTACAGGTTATGAGGCAAGAACAAACCGCAAGCAGTCTTTCCTTAAAATAATCAATATACATTTTTAACGTTGTGATTAAATACTTTCCTCACATTTCAATCTGTAACTCTTGAAACTATTAACTTAACTTAAAGCTTCTTTTCATCATTTTTACACCACTTCATTTTAGTAACTGCTCTGGCTTTACTTAAAAATCCTCTGCTTTGGTGATTTGTCCAAACCAGGTAACACAGAAGCAGTGAAAACTTATCTATATGACGCTTTTCCTGTTCACAATCAAAAGTGTTGTAGTAGATAATATCCTCTCTAGAAGGCACTACAAACCTCCAGCAACCATGAATAGTTTTGCCAGTTGTTTTGCTCTTCTGGTTTGATTGTGGGATGAAATACCAAAATGCGAATGCTGTGTCTGAATAAGTGTTGGAAATTCACAGCAGGACCTCTGTGCAAGATGTTATTTATATAGTAATTTAATGTGGAGACCCCAGATTCACATCATCCCCAAAAGATACTCCACTGTGTCCTACACAATTTCAGATAACTTCATGTGTAGAAGTTTTTCTCTGGCATTTTGCCTTTATTTGACAGAGATAACAAATGTCCATAGACAGAGTTGAACTGGGGACATTGGTCATCGGGATTGTAAGCTCCTCGGTCACCTGTATGCTCACATTTACAGCATAGACAACAAACAAACAGACACACAAGGGTTAAAACACATCCTTCCCTCAAAAGTGGTACAGATCATACCTGAAACAAGGGTTTTAAACATGTGTGTATATACATGCGTGTGAACTTCTAATGTGCTCCCTTTTGTTAACTTCCCCCGTTTGAGCGTAAACCACCGTTATTCTGACATGAGAGGCGTCCTCTTATCAAAGTATTGAATCTTTTAACTTAAGGTCACCATGTTTCATCGCTGCATAAAGAACTGAATTTGTTACGAATCAGGTTTTATGCATCACATATCTATGTACAAGTGTGCAGGTTTTAAAGAGGGCCTGTCAGAGATTTATCAGCACTGATTAAATTACATGTCAGCTTTTTCCCACATCCTGTTATCCATCTTTATTGAAATATATCACCAACAAAAACAGATGTACATGCAGTCTCTCTATTCTTATATTTCAGACTCTTAGTAATTTTTACTTGCGTGGTTTTCTTTCCAAATACATTTTTCAGCACTGCTAGAAGGTGCCTGTGAATTACGAATTGCACAGCCAATAACTGCTCCATATAATTGTTGTGCACATGACAAATAAAATCTTGAATCTTGAACCCTTCGCAGGTGTACAGATATTATAAGAGCGTAAAACAGCACAGGGGCGATTTAGAAGTAGAGTCATCTTTAGTTTGAAAACTGCCGTGCTGCTGTGTACAGTTTTCAGGTTTAAAGGAAGCTTTTCTGAGGAGCCAAAACAAGAGCTGACAGCGTGCGTGAAAGCTCCCATGCTTGGTTTTGCACAAGGTAGCAACACTTCGGAGATTTGAATTGTGGGTAGTGTCGTTCTTCACGCGTCCGCTCACTCGCTGTTGGCGTGTAGTCTCTCCGCAAAAGACTACAAGTCCCAGCCGCGCCAAGCCTCGGAGTTCCCGGATGTCTATCGCGCCGGAAGAGAAGAAGGTCCTTTTCCCGGCCATCTTGTGGCTTCATCTAGCGAAGTGCTCGCACCAAGCCGCGCAGAATCGGAGGAAAATCCTGCTGAAGGGGCGCCATCATGCCCGGACAAATGCAAGAAGGCTTCGGCTGTGCCATCACCAACCGGTTCGACCAGCTATTTGACGACGAGTCGGATCCCTTCGAGCTGCTGAAGCAGGCCGAAGTTAAGAAGAAGGAGGCTGGTGCTCCCGGCGCCGCCAAGACTGCAGCCCAGGCGGCCAAGCAGCCCAGGAAGGAGTCCCAAAAAGACAGAAAGGCCCCGCTGGTCGATAAGAAGGAGGAGAGCCAGGCCCCCGTCCCGCTGAAGAAAGATGGTGAGATTTCTGTACTTATATATGTATTTTTCGGGCGGTTTAATGGCGGTTGTTAGCTTCGCATCTCAACGGTCGCAACTGAAGCTAAGTCTCAGCTCCGGCGACGTGAGGACCGCGTGGCCGCTCTCGGTGTCCCCCGCTTTCAGCTGTCATTTCTCGGGTGAGCTCCCCGAGTTCACCCGGGCTGTGGTACCCGGGTGCTTTGGTGAATCGGCGCGAAACACTTTTGCAGCCCAACTTGTTTTGGCTCACCCCCCCCTCCTTCATCTCCCCTCTTCCTCCTCCTCACCACCACCACCAGCTCTGCCTCTCATCGGCCTTGTTGGACAGGCAAGCACCACACAGCCTGACCAACCTGTGGAAAGAAAAAAAAAGCTTTTAAACTCCTGACACCTTGTGAGGCCTCTTAACTTCGCACACAATCGCCTCAAAAGTAGTTTCCTGTCCTCTTTCGTGTAAAAATATAAAGTCTCGAATCAAAACGTGTATGTCAGATTGAAGACATGCGCGTTTAAAACGTGTTTGGCTGTAGTAACGTGGAGTAAATACACTTGAGGTGTGGAGGGGGTTTTATGTCAGACATTTGCAGCAGCACTGGCTTTCATGGTGATGCACCTCGTGGTTGTAGTGTGGGGCGTGTTGAAGCACAGCCTGCAAAACTGCCACTTCCCATTGGCGCACAACACATGCCCAGTGCATGTGGTCGACCTGCCTCAAGCTCTTTTACCTCCCCAACTCTGCTTAATCTAATATAATCTACCTATTTTGTCTTAATATTGAATTTAATCCTATAAAAAATCTCAAGTGCTGTGTGTTTGTGCCACTAAAAGTTTACATCATGTGAATTCAAAGCATCAGATGTAAATACCTGCTCACGGCCACTTAGTAGGCCATTCTCATCGCACAAGTCAGCCAAGTGGGCTCGTATCTGTTTGCCCAAGAGAGCAGGAGACAGGTGCGCCGACCATGGTGTGGCCAGCTGCTGCCGCTGTGTCGTTGAGGATGTCTATTTTGGTAGCTGGGTGGGACTTGTTGTGTCACACTGGGTCAGTGGCAGTCAAACATGTGCCGCCGAAGGGTTAAACGCTCAGCAGGCGTTAATTCCCACTGCAGAGTGGGCCGAGTGACCTAACTGGTCCGCTCACTTTCCGTCAGTCAGAAAAAATTAGCGATAGTGCTGAAAACTCGGTGCTAATGTAAGATTAATCCCCTCCAAATCTGTAAAATGATCCGTACTTTTTGTGCACACTATTTAGTAAATGGATTCTACCAGCGGCCAAAGTTATTCAATTCTGCACATTAATTTGAATTATTTGCTCCATTTAAACCGAACAATCGCCTTCTCTTCTTTCTCTTGCCTGGGGCTCAGCAGTGGGTCCTAATCTATCAGTGCTATTGGTCCTCTAATCCTCCTGTTGTGGTCTATCCTAGGTGCCGGCATGAGGAGAATGGGCCGCAAGCCAGAGGGCGATGGTTCCAGACCCCAGGGCGGCCAGGGAGAGGGGCGCCCCCCCACAGACAGACGACCTGTGGACAGGCGGCCCCCGCGCCGTTTCGAGAGGCCCGCTGGTGACTCTGGCGAGAAGCCCGAGGGAGGCGAATTCTCAGTGGAGAAGTGAGTTTAGCTTCCAATCAGCAGACATTTTTCACTGAACAGCTACCATCTGCAGAAAAGAGGAGCATGAACGCACCATTGTTACACCTTTTTATTACAGCATGTTCCACTTGAGGCAAAAGCTGTACTCACTGGGGGGGTGGGGTAGGGTGAGCAACTGTTAAAAGGCGTTGCTAACAATGATAAGGCTTAGTGTGTTAGTTTTGCCCAAACCTCTACAGACACATGTTGCTCTTTATCTCACTAGTTTACACTTTTTAAAATGGAAACAACAGCACACAAACGATAAAAGATTTATAATTTAGATCCTCTTGAAGTAGTTAAAACAATAAAGCCTGTAGATGGCCTGCCGTAGATTTAAACCTGTGCTTCGGTGGGGGTTTGACCATGTTTTGTCCCTCTTTTCAGACCCCTTGGTGACAGGCCGATGAGAGGACGTGGTGGTGGAAGAGGAGGCCGCGGAAGCAGAGGCCGTGGTATGGGTCGCAGTGATGGCTTTGATTCCCGAGGAAAGCGTGAATTTGATAGACACAGTGGCAGTGACCGATCGTAAGTACCGTTTCTGTTCTCATACAGCCCTTTTTTAAATAAAATAATTTGTATTTACAGTATGTTGTTCACATGTTTGTGTGCGTCTTCACGCAGTGCATGTATCATGACCTTGGCTAAAGCAAATGTTGTTTCAGTAGTCTGAAAGGTGAGGAGAAGCGTGGTGGAAGTGGATCTCACAACTGGGGCACCGTCAAGGATGAACTAAAGTAAGTTCCTGTAATAGAAACGTTGCATGAAGAGTGATGTTGGGAGAGATGCAGAATACCTGAACACTTTATACCTGAGAACACAAGGAAATGACACTTCATGTGAAGTGTTTTCAGGAAGCACTAGAAAGTCAGTACACTAGCACTAGTCAGTAAAATTAATATACATATCACTTGGCTTGTCATGCACATCTGTAGATGGCTGTAGTGCCCAGATTTGAGCACTTGGCATAAACACAATGAATAATAGTGTTTTGTAATAATTCCCCACATCTCAATACCAAGTCTTAGGTTTTGTTAGATGTCTTACAGTTACTTTTTTCCCCTTTCTTAGTGAACTTGACCAATCAAATGTCACAGAGGAGAACCCTGAAGGAGAGGAGCATCCACCTGCTGACTCTGAGAACAAGTAAGTTTTTTTTTTTTTTTTTTTTTTGCTGGCTAATAAGAATAATTGTAATTGATAAAGCATTTGTTTGTGTGGGCTGCATAGTAGCTTGTGTCCTAAGCAAGAACACAAAGTGCAAATCAAGCGGCATTTATTAACATTAAAGCTATGGTGCTGTGTCTGTGTGTGTTGAAGGGAGAATGAGGCTGAGGAAGTGAAGGATGAAGGACCCAAGGAGATGACTCTGGATGAATGGAAGGCCATGCAGGACAAGGAGCGAGCCAAGGTGGAGTTCAACATCCGCAAGGCCAACGAGGGCGCTGATTGGAACAAAGGATTTGTGCTGCACAAGTCCAAGGCAGAGGTAGGTCAAAACCATAGCTCTACTTAGTCAAATTCACTTTGGTTTAGTAGAAAAAAAACTGCATTGACCTTGCATATATTTAGCTGGTTCACTGAATTTAAAATTAGAACATTTTGTTTATTCCAAAGTAATGTAATAAGGCAAATGTTCAGACAGAAAACACTCATCAAGGAAAACCATCTATTTAAAGCGGTCAGTGAAAGAACAGTCAGGCAGGTGTACAAGTGTTAAATCACTTGACTGACACAACCAGCGTCATGTCTGAATTAACTGGTAAATAAATGCAAAAGGTCCACATCACATGTTCCACACCAATCACAGGATTGGGGGAAAGTTATAGCTCCTTGACATCAGTGTCGGTTAGATTTTTAGGTTAGGTACACTATGCTTAGGAGAGTTTAATGCATTAAGAATATCAAGCAATAATCGAAAAAGCCTTTATGATACTATTTTGTTATATATAATTGCAGTGTCTGAAAACATTGGTATTTGGTGGTGTTACACACATGACTGTGCCCAGTGTGGTGTTTTAAACTTTGCATTATTTTGCATTTGTTCAACACAGGATAAGAAAGGTGATCTGATTGACCCTGAGACTGAGGACTCTAAGGTAAAATTTCTACAGTTCTTTCAGAGTATCTGATCTCAAATCAGACACGTAAACAAAATCCGCCAGAGCTGTAAAATAACAATCGACATCACTCCATTTTTCAAATCCAGGCAGAGGATGAGCACCACTTCCGGAAGCCAGCAAATGACATAACGTCCCAGCTGGAGATCAACTTTGGAGACCTTGGCCGTCCAGGCCGTGGACGCGGTGGACCACGTGGTGGCCGGGGCGGTCGTGGCCGCGGTGCCCCTGGCGATACCAGTAGGCCAGTCCGTAGGACTGACAAGGTAGATGATCTTATTAGAGGCTTAGCTGTCAGTGTATTAGCGCCTAAGTAGTTTCATTGAATTGTATTGGTGTACATATATATAAACTCCTACCTAATGTTTGCTTCTCCTTGCAGTCATCTGCGTCTGTGCCCAACGTGGACGACCCAGAGGCCTTCCCAGCCCTGGCTTAAGCCCAGCTGCTGTCCCTCAGGCCTACAGGAGCCTCTTAAGCACCTCCACTATGAGGCTTGCATGTTCCTGGATCCTTCAGCAAAGTGAAATGATGGAGAAGACTGTCATTAACTATGGCACTCAACTTGAGGACTGAGTTTTACCCAATAAAAACAAAACGAAGATGGAAAAAAAACAGAAATTAACAAAAAAAAAAAAAAAAAAGAAAAGGACTTCTTGCTACTCTGGAGCAACTTATTGGTAGAGGTTTTGTACTTGGAAACAAAGTAGCAGGGATGTTTTCATACAGTATTTTTTTCAGAGGTTATGCATTGTCCATTGATAAATTTTTGTAATTGCTGCTTGAAAATATGCATTTCGAAATGTAATCATAAGAAGAGTGTCTTTAGCTTGGTGTGAGCCATTGCTTACTCGCTTTGAAATAGGCACTGTGGAGCTCCAACCCAAGCTCATAAGCTCTGGCGCACCAGGTGTTTCTGATGAAGTTACAGCTTCACTCATTGAGATTTATGGATTTTTTTCTTTAGCACTGGGGTATTGTTTTATATTTTATACAGGAGGTCTATTCTTCTATGATCTTCGACCTGTAAATCTTAAACTATTTTCATAAATTCTTTCAGACTGTATTTCACATGGTGCAAATAGGACAGGCCTCGATCTTCGATCGAGTGGCACTGCCTACATTTGAATGCATAGATGAAATGGCGCCTAAATCTGTATTAAGGTTCTTTTGTACTGAAATGTTCTAAAGGAGGAACATTAGGTCATTTTGGAAGAACATAATGGTGACAACTCTCCTAAATTTGTCTAGTGGATTAATTTAAAGCTGAAAGTTTTCCCATGTGTTCTGATTTCCTTGTATTTGGGGTGCTATAAACATCTAATGTCTCTTCCTCCCTGCCCATTTCATCTTTCATTACAAGCCATGTGCAAGTCAATTTAGTGCTTTTTTGTTTTTACTTAAGAGCGATTTGGAGAGGAAGTGTCTTTATGCAGTTAAGATGTGGTTGTCGTCCTCTGACTGTTTACACACTCCACTCGAGCATCCTTCCACAGACATAAACTCGGCTCTGCTTCAGTTTGTTTCTGCAGTTTGCTCTGTGCTGATATTTTTCACCACTGTTGACTTGCCCTGTAGCTTCCACAGTGGCACCACTGCATAATTGCTCTGAAAGAAATACAGTCGTTCATTGTGTGGAACAACTGAAGTGCTCTACAAGTGTGAATTCTAGCCCTGCTATTAGAGACCTCTGTCGGTAAATAAAGATGGTCGATAAATTTTTTGCATTGTTGCCTTTTTTTTATCCTGCATACAGGCAACATGAATTCACAAATGTCATTTTTTGCTTGGTTTACAGCTTACAACAACGTATCTCAATACATTACTTATACTTGTGCTGTTTAAGGTTAACGGCCACATGGACATTTTTAGTGGGAACACTTTGAGTGAGAATGTCAAATGGTCACCTCTCACCCTCAGGTTTTTATTAAATCAGGTTTGCAAAATGTGAAAATTCAACATTAAGTTCTGGTATCCAGAGCCTTGTTTGCTGCCGACCCCGATGAATACTCGTGCCATCCTTCTGTCAGTCAGTTAGCTCAGTTTCACACTGGTGGGTTGTACAAGAGAAAGATGGGGCTTTCCATGTGCAGATAATGAATCACTTGTTTATTCTTACTGACATTAAAACAAATAAAACCAATTTAGGCTGCACAACAACAGTTTCTATAGGAGCCAAACTGATTCCAGAGACAGAAATCGTGATTTTGGTTGCAAATGTATTTAGAGAAGTTGCTGCTCAAAACAGTCCTTAACTGTCTACACTCTTGATGGAAACATAACACAGCATTTTAAAAAAATCTCAGTTTTTCAGCATGCTAGCAACATGGACAGTGTTGATTAGTTATTGGATGCTTTGCCCTGATGTTTTGCGGATACTCAGGATGAATCCTGATTGTGGCCACGCTCTGACTTTTCCTCTACACCATCTTTGACTTGTAGTGAAAGTCTTGACTACTTCTGGATGGGTCGCCATGAAATTAGGTCCCTATATTGATGTTCACCGGCAGCATGAATGCTATAACTGATTATAACTAAAATATCCATCTGCAACACCATCTTCAGGTCAAAACTGAAAAACATTAGCGCGTAAGCCAATGTGAGATCATTTACTTCTCTCCGTTTTTAGATGAGCTAATATTGAGGTAGCAGAGATGTATTTTAAGACACAGGGTGATCAACAATGTGTCCTTTTATGCAGGACAGGAAATTTCTGACACGTCACAGGAGGAAAATCACACATGTAAATAATAAAATTAATGGAATACAAGCAATTTTCACACATTTGGACCCTGTCAATTAGTACCCTTTGTACCCCCTGTCCTATGCCGCTGATTGTTCATGCTGGCTCACTGTCACACTGTAATGACTTACTGGTACACTTGAATAGAACAGAGCCATTGTTCATGTTATTAGTCATACTTGTGCTTTTCCTACTTCCTTCTTACTTAAGAGTCAAAATCTCCACAGTGGGACTATCAGTGCTGTCTTGCAGCCTGTATTGTGTTCATTTTGGTCATGGTATTAGTGTGTCCAACGCTGCTCTGAAGAGAAAACAGTGGTAATGCATGAAATGAAAACAAAAGTACTTTTTCAGAAAAACAACTGTTGTTAAAGCTCTGATTTCAATGAGCGAGGAGGTAGTTCATGCTCATCCCTGCGAGATACATGATCAAAACAAGGCACTGAAACAAAAACAGAACAAAAAAAAAAAAGAATAACAATCCAGTTGTTGAGTCCGATCTCTTTCGTTTAGCAGTCCTCTTCTTTCAAACATTGTTTTCCCTCAAACCTCGGCTTACCAAAGAGTTCTGGTTTGAATTGAAACACTAACTGTTCTAAAAGAAGTCGTTGCAGTTTATTTTGACCGCATCCAGAGTCAACTTCCCTCCAAAATCCAGTGGCTCTGTGAAGATGTTATCACTGGGGAAGAAACCCAGCTTATTTACAAACTCTCCATCCTCCTCCTCATCCTCCTGGAAGTCCTCCTCGTCCATAGTTCCCAGCCCATGTGATGAGATGTAGTAGGCGGTTGTGTTAGTGTCCATAGAGGTCTGCGTGTGGTCGGAGCTGTCTGAGTCGTGGGAGAAGCTCTTGATGTAAGTGGTTGGAGGGTAGAGCGGAGTGACCGGCTCCATGGAGTGGCTCAGGCTGGTTTGGGGATGGAGGTGTGGGGTGACGTCTGCGGGTGTCTGGGTGTCACTGCTCTGCCGGGGCAGCTCCTCCACATCCACCAGGATGGGCTCTTCTTCTCCCTCGTTGACAGTGGAGTTACTCAGCTGCAGCTGGAGGTTCATCTTGCCCTGTTTTGAAGGGACATCCTGGTTTAAGCTGTGAACAGTGAGCTGCACTTTGCAGTATTTCATTCATTTTAACATGATCACCTTCTCCTTGGTGCACTCTTTTGCCCATTTGCTGTTTGCAGGATCTGGCACTTCGAGCAGGAGGCATTGGAAAAACACACAGAACCTGAGGGGGAATGTGGAAAACTGTTGAATGAAGTGGCATGGAAATGTTTATGATGATTCAGTCATTTCTTTTTATGGATGAAAGATTTCTTTGTTTTCTGCAGAACTGTTGATAAAATTAAAGGTGCAGGCTTGTCAGTTGCTTTAGCTTTTAAATCCTTCTGGAGTTGCACATACCTCCGTTTCACTGCTGAACTCTGGCACACACACAGCAGAAACAAGATCGGGAAGACTACACACACGAGTATGACAGATAGTTGGGTCTCCTCTGCAAAAGTGACAGTGAAACAGGGAGACGTAAGACTGCAGTGTATATATTAAAATACAGCCATATAACCTGTCACAGACAGCTGCCATGGTGAAACCTTTTCAGTGTGTTGTTATTGTCATGAGCCAAGTCAGTGTGATGAGGAAAATCATTACATGTGTTTCAAAGTTACAGAAAAAGTTGCAATCCAGTCATTTTTTTGTCAAGCTATTACTAAAGTAAAAAACATTCACAGGTACCAAGTTATCTTTTCCATGCATATTTCTATTTGATGTTAACTCCTAAATGGGGCATTAAAGCTATACAGTCAGTCAGAAATGGATTCACAACTTTTGCATCTAAAGCGAGTCATGCTGGACTATTTCTGCTTCCAGCTGATCAGTGGACAATCCATGAAGTTACTGAAGTACCTTCATATTCACTGCACAGACATGAGAGCAGGATCAATCTTCTCATCGAACTCTTGGCAAGAAAGCTAATACACGGATTTTCCAAAATGTCAAACTACTTCTTTGAAGAGACTTGCAAAGCTGCTTACGCTGGATGAAGATCTTGAGCTTTTGACTTGCAGGGCCTTCTCCCTCAGAGGTTGAGGCAGTCATCCATACACTGTAGGCGGGTGAAGACAAGTCTTTGATGATATATGTCCTCTCTGAAGCCGGCACAGAGTCTGAAATACACAGCAGAGAAGCCATTTTTAAGGAAAGCTACTCACAAGACTGTCTGCATCCAAAGAGTGCAACACCTCAGATAAATGACTCTTACAAAGCTTTCTCTGTCTGCTGCTGTCCTCTAAATAGATATTGTACTTGGTGATGCAGCCCCTACGGTCAGCCCTAGGAATCTCTGTCCAGGTCACTTTCACCTTGTTTCCCTCAACTGTCTCGTCGAAAGATGGCCCAGCTGCTGGGACTGCAAACAACAAGCACAACCCAAAAAGATTCATCAGGATGGATAACAATGGAATATTTTAAACAATTTAGTACATTTTCTACCTCTTATGTTTATGACTTCAATCCAAATGTCCAATTATTTAATTAACACTGTTTAGCTCTTCGTAGGTCTTACCTGATTTCCCGGTGGTGACACCTGTAAATCCCGTCCTGCTCGCTGAGCTATCCTTATAGATAACATTCACTGCTCCCTCGTAGCACTCAAAAGGCTTAATACCTGCACAAACATGGACAAAACAGAGAAAAACATTATGGTCGATGAAAAACAGAAAAAGCAGTTGTCGACCAATAGCTTAAAAAAGTGACTTCAGAAATTCACCAGCATGGCTTTTTGAATGATTTCTCTTGTGAATCTGTATGGCCCACCTGTAATAACAACATTCCCTTCATCCCTGCCCAGTCGGACCCATCTGAGCTCCTCCATCTTGCGGCCCTGTGGGTACCACTCCACCACAGTTGCACGTATCCATGCACCTTCAGTCTTTCTCCAGGAGATGGCGACACTTTGGTTGTCTGCAGTTACTTGCACATCCTGAGGAGGACTAGCTGAAAAAAAAAAAAAAAAAAAAGATGAGCGTCTATGAGTAAATGAACTGCTGTCACTTCCAGAGAGAACCATTTAGACACAGACTGGTTCAGTGTTACAAAGACACCTGAAATTTACCTCTTAACAAGAATACACTCTCACAAAAAGGGGGCAAATTTTGTCTGTAGCATCTGGCATAAACACAAACAAACATTAAGCATTCACTCACAAAGAGTTTATTTTTGTTTTACCTTTTGATTGACTGGTTGTAATTTTTGCAGGAGGGGACGACCCTTTGGAGTTGAAAGCCCACACTGTCACTTCACAGTTGGCACGGAGCGGGATTGAATAATTCCTGGCATCAGCGCTAAGGTTACGGATGACCCAGTCAGAGTTTGGGCTGTAAACTTTGACTTTGTATTCTATGATTTTTCCTCTTGTGATGGATATGTTCGCCTCCTGCAGTTGGAGAAATGTTCTGGGTAAATCAATGGCATACAACAGAATCAACAGACTGCAGGAACAGTGCGTAAGACACATCATTTCTGTTCAGTCGCTCTTTTCCTGTAAACTGAAACTGTCATGTCTGCTGTCAGGTTTCACTTATCTCTCACTATATGACATTAAATGAGTATAGGTGTGTGTTGTGTGTGTGGTGGAGGTTGTGGGGATGTGCGAGTGTCTGTGAGGGTGTCACACCTCAGAGTTGGTCAAGGGCTGACCTTTAAGTCTGTGTAGCGAGGCAAGAGATCAGAAAGTGTTACTATGGCTACAACACCGCAACCTCCACACAGATGCAGAGTGAGAGAGGGGAGTGGGTACACTGGAAGACTACAAACCCTCATGAAAGCGTACAGCAGTGTCACACAACCTCAGTGTTCACGGTCATTCAGACTTTAAACTACTGAGGAGCTCTCAGTGCAGGAATAAAACAAACAACCTGCAAGATCTGTTTGATTAAAACTTACCTTCCAGTAAACTCTCAGGGATTTTAAGTCGGAGGCATACCACACATCCAACTCTCTAGCAGGAGCTAAAACAACAAATAAATAGAATAATGTTATACTGAAATCATATGTAAATCATATGCAAGAAGGTTGATATTTCATTGTTTGACTTTACAGACTAGAATTGGGTGTTTTTTCATCGAATGAGTAAAAGATTTCCCATGAGTTATTCCTAATTTACTGAATTAGTCTGTAGCCATATAAAAACATCCAGTCTGCTGCTGTGTTACACTTTCCTGTGAGAACTCAGCAACAATGAGTAACGCTTCCTAGAAACCGTCTGCAGTCTGAATCCCTGTGTGCATGAATGCCTGATTTAAAATAAATCAGTATATGGAAATTAAAACACAAATCCTGCAAGGCTGCTTAGCAGGTAGCGTCCGTGGTGATGTGCATATTGTCGCCTTTACATTGTCAAAGTTACTTTATAGTCATCTGGTGAAGTGCTCACATGGAGAGTTTCCTGTCAGTGAGTTCAAGTGCTGTAGGGAAAGTGAGACCCAGCTGCATCCTTTTTTATGCAAGAAACTACAAATTTCACTTCTTTATATCGTGATGATGCTATTATATAATTATTGTCATTTGGGTGTGACCCAGAGACACTGGATGTCACAGTTTTGTATGTTCATATGCTCTATATCTGTGATCTGGTGTTGTACTTTTTTACTCAGTACTACACTGAGTCTATTAAGATTTCTGTTTTTGGAGATTTGTTTGTTCATAAAGGCTGTACAGAGAGCTAAAGCATACATAACATCACCATCATATCTGCAGACCCAGTTTGTCGCAGAGAGAAGAGATTTCACTTCAATACTTTCCTTCATGTTTAGTTCAAATAAGGTCAGTATGAAAGGAAAAAGGCAAATTAGTAAATAGAATATTAGTAATTGATTTTGTAATTACTGTCACGGTTACACACTGTGGGGAACAAGTGTCTACAACAAGGTCTACAGTTTTGAACCAGCACCCACTCACAGTTACGCTTCTTTACTTTCTTAAGAAATGCGTCAAATTGTTAATTGCAGCTATGATTCCTCATTTGCGTTTCAAATCTCTGTGACTTGACTGTCACGCTGCCCTGCATGAAACCAGTGGCCGATGCGATAATCAGCTTTAAACACATGTGGGGACTTATGGAACAATGAGGAAGACCGCTAAATGATTAGACACAGAAAATGTGAGGGTTCAGACACCTACAAAAAACGTCCCCTCAGCTATTTCTGCTGCGCCCTCTTCTGCTGCTCGGCTGTTCGTGGAAAACTGATGATCTGTCAGTGCTGCACATTCATACAGCAGCTTACATGTCTGTAAAGAGACCTGCATATCTCCACACCATCAGTATAACATACATGCAACGATATTTCCTAAGACGGCTCAAGGTCTTCTTTACCACTTAACGTTTCTTCACTCTGGTTCAATGTGTATGTATATGACACTCAACATTAATGAATAATTTTACAACTCAATAAGGCTTGTTTCAGTGGCTTATGCACATCCTACAGGCAGCCGGTGGTGAGCTGATAACCGAATAACAAACCCCAAATGAAAGGAAACATTACTGCATTATCTGATAGTCTGCATAGATAAAGTGCAACCGAGATACTGTAAATACTACATTCAGATATGTTTTCCTCAACTTAAACAGGCGTACTTTCATTCAGGAAGTACAAAAATAAACAATGGTAGGCTGAGCTGCAGGTTAATACAGCTGCTTGGCTTACCTTCCTCTTGAGTCCAGCTGGAAACGGTTGTGCTCCACTGACTCCACAGGCCACTGCTGAATCTGGATCTGGCTCTGAAATGGTACAACGTGTAGGGCTGCAGAGAGGAGGCTGTCCACACCTGTACCAAACTCATCTGCGTGCCCTGTAAGCCAGAAAAACATGTGTCGTTCATTTTATTTTCATCGATTTAATCCCACTCATCTGCCTTTGAGTGACATTTACAATCCCATATAAAAACATCTAGATAAATAGAGGATGAAAGGTCAAATTTCAACTTGTTTTTGAGACTTGAGCAACACTGTGAGTTACCCTCTGCGCACATCAGCCTGACACTCATATCACGACCTTTGGCTTTGAATCAGCACATCTTGTGGTGACTGTATAGTGCGTTTTAAAAAGTGTTTTAAGCAACCTTCTGCAATATCTCCTGCATCATCTCATTGAAAGTCCCCAAAATCTTCTGCACCACTTTGAATAGTTGACATGTCTTACTGAGTCTGGACACGAGGTCCAGTTCTGTGCCTCTGATCTGTATTGGATCTCCAGGTGCTGAGTCCTCACTGGCAGCTCCACTTTGATGACGCACTCTCTGGAAGAGCACTCAGGTTGGCCAAGGACAGGAGTCGGCGGCATCGCTGCTCAGATCAACACCAGTCACCAGAGTGGTCGGATAAATGAAAGTTTTGAGCAACAAGGCAGACTACAAAGGGCACATAATTATTTTTTTTACGTTATCTTTAACCATACAAGTAGTGGTTTAAAAGATATGATGCCACTGCATCATTACAGAACATTTGGCATGTCATTACTTAGTGGAAGGGAGGATGCTGGGAGCTTATCAAACATAATAAACTTTGAGATTAGAGCATTAAAGAACACACTTCACTGCAAAGCTGATGTCAAGGTCTAGTCACAATATAATTTATAATATAATTGTGATTTGATGTCTTACAACCAACTGGAAATTGTCAGTGCACATGAAACATGACACACACTCTCTACGCACAAGCTGCAAAGCTGCAAAGCACCAAACACTCACTGCTGCTGTCTTACCAATGTCACTGAGGTTGTAGTTGATGGTGACAGACACTGCAGAGCCCAGCTGATTTGTGGCTTGGACCCACACAGAAATCTGCTCGACAGAGCTGGACACACTGAAACTAGCTGATGGCGAAGTAGTTCCCTTACTGGAATCCCTGCATGTCTCCAGCCCATCAGTGTGGTTTCCAGGTAGAGTTCTCACACTGAAACACACAAAGCCAAGTTTCACAGGTACAATCAACACAGTTATTGATGAATCGAACGTTCAGCAAATTTGGACTTTTTGTGGACTTCTTTCCAAACTCACCACAGCACTGAGCTGTCCCTAAGATAAGTGTCTCGTCCTCGGTTCCAAGTGCACAACACATCTCCGGTTTCATTGTTTATGACCTTGTAGGTGCATGAGATGTTTTTAGGCTGCTCCGGCGGGTCTGAAGGACAAAGAGGAAGTACTGAGCAGAGAACGTACACAGTTCATGTCGCTAAAAAAGTGTTTGTAGTTTGTAGCTAGTTTTCATTCCATCACATTACTTTAAGAACTTCAGATAGTTGTATCCTCAAAAAAGACAAATATCTAACTATAAATGGAAGGAGAAGATTTCTCTCTGTCTGTCTGTCCTTCAATTATCATGACAACTGACATCCAACTGACTTCACACTTGCTGGGTGTATTGCTGAGAACCCAAGGAAGTATAGTGTCAAGTGTGAAGTTGTTGAGAAAACTACAAGCGGCAATACTGAAGGCCAAACAAATCAGCCTGTGTCCCGGACACTTTTAAACAGGCACTGCCCTAGTTCTGTATGTAAAGGTGAGCAATACTAATGCATGAAATGCATCATGTACTATTCCTCAATATTATCAGTGACATTGCATGAAGAAATCAATCTTTCAATGCTGCATGTGTCACCTCAGGTACAGGTATCGATAAGGTGCATGTATGTTCCACGTCAGTGAGCTGGCACACTACATGAAAAGAAAACAAGCCTGTTTTTAGTGCGCAATTAGTCACAGCTCTGTGGTCAGAATAAACATCACATCACAGTTTGCTGACACTTAGCTGCACTTTACTCACGACATGCAAACAGGGTGTACACTAAGTATAGGCGAGAAAGCAGAACCAGACGTGCCTGTTTTTTTCTTACTTTTACAGCTCAAAAAGATAAGGTCATGTCTAAAGATATGTAAGCTTAACATGGTGCACTGTGCACTTTAAACATCCTGCAGGAGTTTTGTGCATACTCACAAGAATTATTAAGGAGAATAATGATGTGCAAGTGGAAATTACATGGGTGACCCATCACTTTTTGAGCTTATGTTAAACTCACATTCTAGTTTTAGTATTAATAAGTGCATTGGGAGTCATTTCATTTGAGAAACAACGGCCTGAAGAAATCAGCTCCTGATCCTTGTATTCATACTCACATCCAGCTGAGATGTCCAGTCCACAGGGGTCAGGCAGAGTACGAGAACAAACGCACTGACAGCTGAATGTTCTGTTCTTAGTGATGTTTGACACATTAAAAAATATGGTGGTGGAATTAAATTCACTGTGGAGCTGTCGTGTCGGCGGATGGCCGCTGTACATGGATCCCTTGCATTTGCAGTTAAAGGTGCAGAACACATGAAAACTGGAGCCTAGCTGCACCACAGGTCTAGTGCTGGACCATATGACACAGGACTTCTCACCTGAAAGTACAAGTGACTCAAATTAACTGCATGTATTAATATCTGCACACCTGCCTCATACTGCACACATAATCCTCATGCAGTCACTGATGAAATATGACATAAAACTTCTAAACTCTCAAGCCTTAAAGAAACACAGTGAAACCCCAAAACAGAATATGTTAGAATAACTTAAAGTTTTCTTCCAGAAAAGCTAAAAATAGATAAAAAAGAATAAAATGTACCTCATATTCCAACCCAAATGTGAGAGGCATGTGTCTGCTAGTCTTACCTGTGCAGAGCTGCAGGGCCAGCACAGTCACAGCAGTGAAGATGGTCCATGTCTGGGACATTGTCGCCATGAATCGTCAGTGGCTGCCTTCCTATATATCTCTCACATTGCTCTTACAACTGCCAGGTCACATTAAAACAGTGGAAAAAAAGATCACAAGCGCAATGAGGTCAGCAGCGTTTCAGGATCCGGCGGGTGTAAATATATTTATCCAGGAATAATGATGTGTAAAAGTTTGATTCTGATGAACCATTCGGCAGTTTAGTCGGTATATTTATTGTGCAGTGATATGGATTATGAGCAGAGCCATGGAGCGCCGTGCGTAAAAGAAAAAAAAACCGACGAGAATAAAAACAGACACACACACACACACACTTACCGAGACGTTCACATCCCAGCATCCCGCTCCTTGTTAATGCCCCCCGGGGCTTTTGAAGCTCTATCCGTCATCATGAACATGTTTGCGTGGTGTGGTGGACCCGCACCGTGGTGAAGTGACGGCGGAGACTCCGTGACTGCGCTCTGTGCCGCCTCTGCCCGAGGTGTGACTTCAGCTTCAGTCAGTCACAGAGCAGACACACACACTGAGGCTGTGCAGAGGCTGTCAGGTCCAGACTGCTGACTGATCATTATATATCAGCCTTTAACACAGTGCTGGGAAGTAAGTAAGTGCATCAACTCAATTACCTCTCTGCTTCTTATTCACACTGATGTTGCACTTTTTAGTTAGATTCAGGTAAGTAAAGTACAGTATCCAATAAACAGATAAATTATGATGCAGTATTATATATTAAGATAAAACGTTATTGATCACAATTCACATGCCTCTTAACAAATAGAGTATATAAAGTAGTTATAATCAACATTACCTGCAAGTGATGCACATGTTAGTACAACAATAACTAGAATTCAATAATATATCATATTTATTCTTCTGAAATCAGCCATTCTGCATTATGAGTGCTTCGGTACTTTAAGTATGTGTTGACGTAAACAGAGTATTTCTACACTTTGGTATTACTGCTTTAACTTAAATAGAAGATCTGAGTACTTCATCCATCTCTGCATACAAATACAGATATCATTATCCCCTATGATATTCTAATATCTAGACATTTACAAACTAAAAGTAACCCAAAGTTATATATATATATATATATATATATATATATATATATATATATATATATATATATATATAAGTATATATATGTATATCATACATACTGTGGCTTCTTTAAAATCTGTTGCTATGGTTGGCTACCTCAATGGCACACTGTGTTGATGTACTAATTTGATCCCATGCTGTCCTGACTCCCAGTGAATGATGACAGGACTGATGCCGTATTCTGACGTGAGGAGGAAAGTCTTCAGTCAGAGCTGTGTGGTACTGAGGAGTTGCAACAGCACAACAAGCCCTCAGATGAATTTTCACCATCACATTTTCCACACAGCCCAAGCCTCTCACTCCTTCATTCATATCCCCATGTGGTACAGCAGGGGAGTTTCCCCGTCAAGCTGCGCCACATTTCACCTTTAGATATACTATATGGGCACGATACCAGGCCCAAGAGTCATAGAAATAACTGTAGTGTTACACAAAAACAGCAGCAAGAGTGATAAAAGATGTGTTTTTTTAAAGATAGTAAGTCTCCAGGAGATGTCATTCAGTGTCAGTGAGACCCTCCTGAAGCTTTGACTATCAATGAGGAAGTGAAATAAACTCTCAGGAAGTGATAAAAAAATGGTGTTTAACTGCAGGTGGTGCATGTATGAGTGAAACTTTAAGTTCAGGACCAGATTATGTACCTCTGAACCTTTGTTTGTAACAGGGAAACCCCAAACTGACTTCTGTATACGTGTATTTTGGAATAATTTCACACTCAGTGTCACTTCATTGCTCACAGAACATGACAGCTAATAATAGAGACACATAGAGGTCACACCCTAATACTACAACATTAAAGAAAAACACTTGCAGCAGTCCAGAATAGCTGTTTTGACTTGATACAAGCTGTAAGTTTTAATAAATAGCTTATTAGTTATACATCAGTAATAAACCAGTAGAAAGATGCACATTTTTGTTGCCAAGTTGTGAAAAGTCCATTTGGCTGGTGTCTATTCATCTCCAACATGATACTAGCTAGAATCTTGGGCTAATCAGAATACATTTATTCATTTGATTCCACATTTGTAGCTGCAGACTTAAAAAAGATAATGATTATAGCAAAAAAACAAACAAACAAAAACTTTAGTAGGGCATACTAATATTTCTAACTGCAGACTTAATGGCTTACTACAAAGTTAGAACCTGACAATCCTTTATTGGTGATGTACTCACTTTCTCATAAATCAACATGTCTGTAACTTAAGGTTTGGTTCAGCTCCTCTACAACTTTTTTCCAGAGGCGTTTCCAGTGGAGAAGTTTACTTTATGCTTCATAACAAGTCGAAGAGTTCAGAGCCATCTTAAATGCTAACACCAGCAGGTATAATGTTCACCATGTTTATTGGGCAGTACTGGGCAAATTAAAACCTTAACCCTGTGATGACGGCTGAGGAAAAAAAAAGGGGATCATCAGTGATATTGCAGTTAATCCTGAGGAGGAACATGAATGCCTGCGCCAGCTTTCATGGAATTCCTTCCCACAGATGTTGAGACGTGGTGCTTAAATCCACAAATGTCAACCTCATGATGGCACCACAGGAAAAGTCAGGGGATCACCAAAGTCGTGGGGATACATCCTTTACTTTTTTTGCAGAAAGTGAGGGATTGCTACACACCTATTAAGATGGCATTACATCAAACTTAATATAAACCTCTTATTCATTCATTAACTTGGTTTTTAACAGAACAAATCATAGTTACAGGTGACCCGAAGCATGAATTTCTCTGTTTACATAAAGTTGCTGGGATCGACACTTGAATAATGCTTTCATGTTCAGTAGTGCAGATTGTCCTGTTTGTGTCATCCCCATCGTCCCTGCTACCTCTGTGTGTCACAGAGTGTGGTGCTGCTGACGACAGCTAACTGAGGGAAATAACCTCCAGTCAGCGTTGTCTCAAGTGTATACTGAGATAAACGAGTGTCTTCTGTACTGGAAGTCATTATTTCACCCGGTTGTGGGTCCAGAGAGGGAGAGTCCGCTTCCACGTCGTTCTCAGTCCCCAAGACATTTGTTGTTTCGGGGGTTTTAGGCCACCAAAGACCATTAACAGAGCTGAGAGTCAGCCCCAGAGGTAGATCAGAAAAATCCACTTCCACACTTGATAAAAAGCCTCCCTGTAATCCTCCGAACACACTCGAACATCTGTCCTCCTCCTCCACGTCCCTCTGCTCTTCTTCCGTTTCCATCACCTCCTCTTCGTTTGCACCCAACAGGGCAACCTGGGGTTTGTAGCAGACATGGTCCAGCGTTGTCCCGGGATATGACATCAGCAAAGGTGTCTCTGCCGCGGGTTGTCCTGAGCTGACCTGGGGTGTGTCGATTTGGATGGTGGGGTACACGTCGTCCCGCTCGTCCTCGGAGATCAAATTGATGGGGGACAGCGGAGGGTCACTGTAGGTGGGCGAGAGGGACACTTCACTTCCATCCTGCTGGAGACAAAAAGAAAAAAGAAGAAGACAAACAAAAGCAAAGCCACAGTTAGATTATAAGTCATGAATTAAAAGAACATATATTGGACAGACGTGTGTCATCAAATTTCTGGTGTTCACTTGCATCAGCTCACACTTTTGTCATGCTGTAAGAGTGAAAGTAGAAAGTGACAAGTGGCTTCACGCTCTGCTTTAGCTGAGACCTTACTAACCTTTCAAGAAACTGCAGCATGTTTAGTATATTTTAAAATGACAGTGAACCAATTTCTCTCTTTAAGAAATATCTTTGCCAGCGTGTAATTACGCCGCTGCCTTTGGAGTTGCTGAAGAAAAAAGAAGGAGGCAAGGGCGTCACAGTTGCTTTGATTACCTCCAGTAGTTTGATGGCATTACTGTTTCCTAGTTTTGGTAAGTTCTCATGAAACCAGGCAGGTCCCCAGGATACACATTTCTGTTTGATCCTGTGATAGAAAAAGACAATTAGCCCCTTAAAAGCAAGAGTAAGTTCTTTTTCAGTGTTGACGGCGGTAGTTTATTGAAATGTACAGAGTTTAGAAAAATACAACAAAAGTTGCGTCCTTCTGCGACTGTGTACAATTAATGATAGCGATGATGTTGCATGAAGCACACATTCACTGTCTCAACAGCTCAAACTCCCTCACAGACAGGCTGTTCTGACCACATGTAGTTTTCGCCTCAGGGTTTAGGTTTCTATTCTTATTAATCGTGTGGCTTTTTGTTCATGTGCTCATGTTGCGGTGTGGGATTTCATGAAGTCAGCCACAGTGCCATCCATCCTGATTACTAGTAAAACAAAACCCATGCTCGTTCAAAAGCAGTGGCAAGAGACTGAGAAGAAAAAACTGTTTATCCTCAGAATACTTTCACTCTTATTAGATGATGGCTGGTGTCTGTTCGGGTGACAGTCATTTTCCGCTAAACAGTGATGTTTGGGCACACATGGTGTTTAATAATACCTTTTCCTCACGCAACTCCAGCACAGCAGGTTGGCTATGATTGCTATGAAGAAGGTAGCAATGAAGACGAGCACAATCACCAGGCCAACTAGAGGAGACAATGAGGGAAGGACAACAGTTTAATTCAGTAGCTGCCACAGTTGGATAAACAAATTTCTCTTTAATCTTCCAACTTAAATAAAATGGAGGAAAATTAGTGTTACAGGAAAATGCTTTCAGAGAACAGACTCAATAGGTTGATAATGGTACAAAATATACTTAAGTAACACTTAACTCATTATGATTTAATGCATGTGTTAATCAAGGATGTATCATGAATTCCTGTTACTCACTATTAACAAATAGCTAACTGTTTTTGTGCACCCCAAGTAATACTGAGAAATTACGTAGTCCTGCATTATCTTACTATTAGTTACTCATTTTGTAGCCTCTAAAGTGAAGTGGTGCATCACACTGAACAGTTACTTCATCATTACATATCCATTAGTTTCCTTTTCCTCTCTCATAATTGCAAAAATGTAAACTTCACTGTTACAGTGCCACCCTGAGATCAGTGAGAGGACAATAAATGTCATTTTCTGAGTAGTGTGTGAAATTTGCAGCCCAACTTACCAATTTTAGTGAGCTTTGCTCACTTTTTGTGGAGAAAAATAAGAAGATGAAAAATGAAAACGAAAACAAAGCAAACGCTTTGCTTCGGCAACGAGAGTCCCTGCTTGGATTAAACACTGCAAAGGATAGTTACATGTAGAGTATAATTAAGTAATGATTCAGTACTCAGTAACTACTCAGTGTGATGCACCCTTTTACTTTAGAGGCCACAAAATGGGTAACTGTAGCCGTTCACTGGCTGGCTCAGAGCTAATAAGGAACAACAAGAAAGTGGTCAGTGTGATCAATTCACAGATATTCAAGAACTAATGGACCTGCAGGGACTGCAGGCTGCGAGGTGATCCGGTGCCCCCGCCGCCCCTCTCCTGCTGAGGTGGATGCGGACAGCTGCAGAGCCAGAGCTCCTTCAGGGCAGTTTAGCCACCTCTGTCTGGGGCCGGAGCCAGGCACCATCACTGGAGAGAAGCAAACGACAGTCATGGTAATGTTTGTCACGGCAGCATAAATAGCGCTCTTTTAGTTATTTACGCTTTTAAATGGCATGATTAACTGCCTTCATTCAATCAGGCAGAACTCAGTATTCATGAGGTTGTGTAGAACAGACCCTTCAGTCAAGATCTGAAGAAAATTCCTGACCTTTAAAACAACATAAACAGTCCCCATCTCTTAATTGTCCCGGTGGTGGGACTGTTTTGTCAACTATAAAAGCTGAAATATTCCAGTACAGTTCTGTGCACTAAGATCTCTTTGACATGAGTTGAACTTTTTGGTTCCTAAAGAACTTCATTTTGCAGGAGAGCCCAAGACTATGTAGATAAAGGCTAATTTGTTTGTTTTTTTCAGTGTGGTGCAGCCATGTTTGCTTTCCCCAGACTTCCATTGCCCCATTCTGACATTAAATTATGTTTCAGGATAGACAGACGGGTGATAAATTAAAGGAAAAACCTCAGTACATGAGTGGGCATAACTAATGTGGATACTTCCACACAGGCGCACTGCATGGTACAATTAAGGAATTATCATCCAGTCATGCTCTATAGCATGTATACAGATGCTAAAAAGGCCCAGTTGATTCTGATTTTGTATCAAGATGGCAAGAAGAAAATATTTAAACGAGTGAAGGAGTCTTCATTACTGGGCCATGAATGGCAGGAGCTTCAGTTACACTCCATATAAAGCATAAGCACTGGTCTACATGGATGTGGAAAAATACTCTCCACAAGTGGACGAGTACATCTGTGGCGTACAGGTCTGAATCCCTGATCTGTAAAGCGAGGGGGTCTGGTGGTTCTGTTATTCTGTGGGGGTCATTTTGCATTTTGCCCATGCTTTGGGTCCATTTGTCCCATTTGAGGGAGGGGTCACTTCAAATCAGCACAAAGTTTTTCCGAGTGATCACCTTTGTCCTTTGGTGAAACATTTCTATCTTGATGGGACTGGTCTCTTTCAGGATGCTCTCGTCCATAGTGAACACTGAATGCTTTGAGGAGTATGAAAATGATGTGACAACTAAACACCTATGAGAGATTTTGGACCTGTTACATCAAATGAGGGCATATCTTTTGGCAGAATGGTGTCAACACCTTAGTATGATGCTTTACGTTGGGTTTTTTTCTTTAATTTGTCATCTGTCTGTAGGTACCTTCAATATGTCAAACATATTCAAATAATTTTAAGTAAAACTTTAGAGAAAATTACTTTTAGACTTTCTAGTGTACACACATCACATAAGAAAGAGGAAAAGTAAGCTCTCAGGTGCTTTTACAGTTCCAGAAATAGTGTGTGAAGCAGGCTGGTTAGTAACAGTCTTATGGTTGCATACATGCGCATAGCCACACGGCTTCCTGTTCGTGGTCAAAGCCAGTTCTAGAAAACTGTTATGATTCACTGAAAGCACTGTGAAAATGATGACAACCTGTCTTTAAAACATCAGTTAACTCACGAATGAACATCTGCATTCCTCAGGTATATGTTGGGGACTTTGTCAAATAAACAGACAGATCTGACACAACAAGGTGTTTCGAGGATATAACTGCAAGTCAGACTTTCTTAAAGAGAAAGCTATCAAATGTTACTGTAGGTGATGAATTTTCTGAATCGTCTCTTATGCTCTGTTGGCTCCATTGTCAGTGTTGGATTTTTTATTTCAATTAACTATCAATCACACACACAAAAAAACAAAACAATCAACCATCAGTTTAACGTCTGAATTTCACCACATTACTGGAAGCACAAGGTGAAAAACCCTGCTCATGCACTGAAGGTTTGTGGGAGGGGAGTATCAAAGGAGTGCTAGTTATACACTTTCCATTATGTAGCAGCGGTGACACAATATATGCATACTACTGCATGTATAATTTCCCACACGTGTGCTTACAACCATATAGGCACGCTAGAAAGCCTTCACTTGACCAAGATAAAGTACACACACATACACACACACACATACAACATATGGTTAAATAAGCTCTGTGAAGAGAAGTCCTCTTGATATGACAAGAACAGGAAACGACTGAAAGCAAAGTTGTGTTTCCTCCAAACCTCCAGATCAAAGTGTAATTATTTGTTTGAAAGACTGACGTATTTTGTCATGTACCCTCTGTGATGTCTTGTAAGGAAAATACTTATGACCCTATGATGTACCTTCTCTGTGAGGGGTCTCCTGCCACCACCAGTATATGTTATAGAAAAGCCTACACATGTTCACAGGCAGGACTGTAGGTAGGTAGTATTATTTTTATTTCTATTGTGAATTAATCATCTAATTTCTTTTTTCTTTTTTTCAATTGTTTGCAAGGTTCTTAAGCCCAAAGTGGTAAGTGTGCTTGGTTTGTTTGTTCAAATGAGTGAATGTGTCTCATCTTTGCTATAAAAAGCCTCAAACAACGAACCAATCATCAAACACATCCTGATTGATTTTTGAGTAATCGATTAATCAATTCATTGTTTCAGCTGAATTCACTGGTATGAGACACACTTACAAAGGGACATGATGCAGCTGCTCACCTTTGAGTTCTGTGTTGCTGGTGTCCAGCGTCTGGAGATAGATGGTATAGTTTGTGATGAAGCCCCTCTGCTGTTCTACAGGCAGCTCGTCCCACTGAATCAAGATCCGTCTGACCACATGGATCAGCACTGACATTTTGGGGGCAGACGCTGGCTCTGAAACACACAGTGAGACAGAGAGAGAGAGAATGAAGATGCATTTGATAAACTCAGATGTAAAAAAAAAAAACTTAATGAAATTTAAAATTGTATTAGCTAAATGTTTTTGGGACACGTGTCATTTATGAATCTTACTCTGTTCTTTGGAGTAGACCAGGCCGGATGATGGAGCTCTAACACCTCTGGTGGTCACAGCATACAGAGCAACACTGTACCTCACACCTGCAGACAGACCTGAAACAATACAGACAAACCAAACACTCTCACTACGAACTTCATTGTATTTCATAAGCATTCAGTTTTGAACTCTGGTTTCAGCTGTATTTGGGGTAATGTGTTAATTTTAAGCCCTAATATATATCTATCTATATATCATAATTATTCAAAAAATTAGGACTAACTGTTATTCACCATCTTCCCACAAGAGGGCATTGTTTGATCTCAGTTGCTGCTCTTGTGTCATTATTTATAAGTATTTTGTGTTATGGATAAAACATTTTTAACACAATGCAATACCACGTTTAGTTTCATTTCACTGTGTGTGTGTGTTTCTGTGTGTGTAGGCTGTCTCTCTGTTATTTGTGTGCCTGAATGGTAAGTGTTATCTACCTGTGATGGATGTGTTACTTTGATCTTTAGCCAGTTTTTGCCACTGCAGCTCTTCCGCAGGTACAGTGGTCCACTCTAACACATAGTGCAGCATTTCTCCACATGTTGGATAGTTTTTGGTGTCTGGCCACAACCAGGAGATGAACACACCGCTGCCGTTCGCTGCAGGAGCCAGCTCTCTCAAAACAGGTCCAGAATCACCTAAACAGTTAAACACCAAGAACAGATTACACCTTATTTTCTTCAAAACTTAAAGATGTTTAGATACTTTTTGTCTTCTGTGTCTAATATTTGAGGACCTGAGTTTCTGAGTGGCAAATCTGCTGGTGGAGATTCCCCATATGAAGTGATGGCGCTGATGCTCAGTGCCTGGAGCTCTGCTGGGACAAGAACTGAACACTGGCTCAAAGCAGCAAGACAGGTTGCTTCCTGTTTCTGATCACCACCCAGAAAGATCTTGTACTGTTGCACCTCGCCACTGTAGTCCTCTCGAGAGGGAGGCTAGGGAAGAAGTTCATCTGTCACAATAGGTTTACTTTTTGACATTATCTAGTAAATGTATTTAAAGGAATACTTTGACATTTTGGGAAATAAAGTTGTTTGCTTTTTTGCCTCGAAGTGTTAGATAATAAGATTGATACTACTATTATACATGCAATTATAAACCCACAGTTCCACTATTTCCGATATTTGGTGCACCTTTACATTACAAAATGAACAGTTTCAATATAAAAACTAGAGCTAATCAACATTACCTTCCACAAAACTGTCACCACCCGCTGCCCATTTATCTCAAGGCTGCCTGACATCCTCCACACATGCAAATGCTGAGATGGACCTGAAGATAAGTTTTACCACAGGTTATGGGTTTTGCATGAGTGACGACAAGCTCTTATATTATCACAATCAGACTGCCTTTGGTACATGATAAGTAAGAATTGTGAGCTTGCCTTTTCCAGGGCTGCTTCCCCGCACACATGGGCTCCATTCGCTGCAGTGGGGCCTCCTGCTGGAGGCCAACCTGGGCATGTGGGTGTTAGTCAGTCCTGATATGAAGTCACATGTTTGCATCTGGAACTCATATTCAGTGAGAGGCTTCAGGCCATCCACTTGTATCAGACCCTCTTTGAGCTCTGTACTTTTTGCCTCTTCCTAGAAAACATCAAGATATTAGGTCAACTGCATCCTGCCTGATTACGGCTTTTGCTGCCTACGTACATACGTCACAAAGCGATCAAGGGTGTCATGATATCACTTTACCCAGGAGCCATTACTTGTGCGAAGCCTGACAGAGGATTTGAGATGCTCTGAGGATTCAGTGGCTTTCCAGTGTAATGTGGCTGTTCTGGAGTTATTCCCAAACTCTACCAGCGTAATAAGAGGGGTCTCTGGTATTACTGCAATGCAAAAGAACACAGAAGTAACGTCAGCAAAAGTTACACCCAAATAAGTAAAAAACAAACAATAATGCAGTAGCTCGTGAATTACTGCTCACTCAAAAAGTCAAGGCTGCTGCAGCGGATGTTAAAACTTAACACTTAGATAAAAAAACGATAAAAAGTAGCAGTTGGCCAATTGTTTGCTTTAAAAACACATTACAAATATGTAGAAACAGCTTGCTGATAAAACCATATCAAGTGAGTCAAAAGCTGACAGAACAAGAGTCTGCACATGGCAGCTCACTGTATGACTAATTTCTCAAGAAAATACATCTACTCTGAAAACTGGTAATTTATTAGTCAGATAAGATAAGAGAGGAAATGAGAGCTTACCTATATCCTTTACAGAGAGGATGAATGGATCCGACTGGGATGTTCCAAAGTGGTTGTAAGCAGTGATAATCAGCTGGTGTTTAATGTTTTCCTCTATTGTTCTTGCTCTTGGTATGGTGATTTTTTCCTCATCCTGGATCGGATATAACAGTATCTGGGTCCCATTTTCTCTAATAAAAAATGTGTTAAAAATAAGTTTGTTGTTAGCATACAGTGACCTGTGAGAAGACAAAAGAGCCTCATTTGAACATGACATCATACCTTTTGAGTGAAATGTTGTAGGCAGTAGGCATGTGTGTTTCCTGTCCTCGCTCCCATGTGCAATTTATATAACCTGAGCTCCTTGATGTTTCGCAGATGATATTTTTAGGTTTGTCTGGAGGGACTTTCGGGACAGAGGATGGGAAACAAAATGGATGAACAAAATGCTCTTCAAAATCAAGTTTGGCATTTTGATACTTAATATTTTTGATATGTTCTTTTACATATTTTGCTTTGTTAGCCACCCACCCCAGTTTTAAAATATAGGCAACACCAGAGTGGGTTTGACCTACAATTGTTTTAATGCTCCTCTGTGACCCCCCCAAACTACTAGAAATGAAGGACACCCTGGCCATGATTGCAGAATCATCAATGCATTCACCCCGAACAAACCTAACAACTTCCTGGATCATATCTAGCTTAGTAGCCAACCACAGCATCCTGGAAACTACACAATTACACCTTAGTAACCTTTTATCCCTTAACAGCTACCTGGGAACACCATAATAATAGCCCTAAACTATTTCGTAACCACCTGATTTAATAATCATGGTGACACACTTTATCCAAATTATAATTTAATCTAATCTTACATGACTGTAGACATCAGAGCCGACAGTACGTACGCCCACCAAATAGGTCCAGTCCGTTGACAATCTGAGACATCTTATCATGATCCCTCTTCAGCTTGCAAAGCACAATAGATCGAGGCACGCGGACATTGAACAGATTGAATATCGCCGTGGTGCAATTGACCCTCGTCCAAGAATCCACGGTCTTCCCATTCACGTCCAGGGATATTTTGGACCTGGAAGAGGGACATTTTTTTATATATCTGGATGAACCCTGACCATAAATACATGCACAGGTCTACCATTCCTACCTGGGCACACATTTTGCGATGTGGCAGTACACTTTGAGGTCTGAGCCCAAGCGGAAGAGTGGAGCTGGTTCTACTGACAGGTGGCCAAGGCCAAAGAAATGGTGGCAGCCAGCAGGGAGAAATGGGCAATCTATCCAGAAAAGACAGACACACAGGTGTTCATAGCAGCACCATTCAAAGTTGAGGAATTATATTTGGTTTTGAACCATCATTAAATAAATGTGCAGATACACACATTAACACACAGTAACTGTCACACAGTAAACATCATGCTGTCAGGGAGGTGATTCTGTGGCACAAAATATCACCTCTCTTTCTATTTTTATTGATCTATTTATGTAAAAATATGTGCATTCATCATGATTACTTTGAAGTATATATGGACGTTGTACAAAAAAAAACAACTGAAACACATATTACCTCACTGCTGTGGTCAGAGCTGCAAAAGTAAGGTTTGAAGCTCAAAACCACAATATCTACCAAACTGTGAGATATTTTCTCAGAGAGGCAGGGACTGAGAGAGCCAGAGAGAAACAGGCTGTTGGTATTAATGTAGATGGATGGATAAATGGACAGATAGATGACACTCACGCTTGAAGGAAAAAATCAGAAGTATGATAATGCATCTCCAAATGGTTGCGTAGAGATTCATCATGGTGCATCTTAATCTCTTAGAACCCACTCAGCATGACTCAGAGGCTGCAAACTAAAGTTATTCTTATTAGAAATAACGACATATTTCTATTTGAAGTCACATGTCACAGTACATGGGAATTTCCGTTTATAAATTATTTTTTTTTTACCTCAGCCGTCTGAGAACAGAAGACGCTCTGCCAAACATGAGCAGGAGACAAAGTGTTTTGTTGAACTTTTACAGAAGTACCAGCGGATCCTTTCATAGCAGCTCTGTGACACAGGCACCATGGCAGATAAGGGAAAGGGCAAAAGTCACATCTTGCTGTTAAAATATCTGTAATACATGTATAAAAATTGGACATGTACATACACGTATAAAAAGGAAATGAAATCATTTTCAGTCCTGTACTTTTTTCCACATTTTCTTCTTTATCAAAGACCTCACAAACCGCAAAGTAACACCAATAGATACGTTCAGATAAAGCTTACCAGAATTTCATGCCGTCTTTTCACACTTTGTAATTCCCTTAATGTGTCTTATCAAGAAACAGTCCAAGAAACACTCACAGCTCCCTCAGATGACTTGCTTTGTGAAGTGTGTCTGAATAAAGCGATCGCTGTTGCGCAAATGGAACATCCTAAAGAGGCCAGTGACCTAGTTTGGTGGTGTTTTGTCAAATGTAGAAACTTTGAACTTAGCTTCAGTACTTTGCTGCCCTACTTCAGTTGTCTGTTTGCCATCACCACAAAGGCTCAGTTGACTTTACACATCAGTGTGCTGAGAGCCTGCTCTCATAAGACATGCTGCTGTAAGCAGGTAATCAAGTGATCTTGCCAATATGCAATGTACAGAGTGACATCAATTTTCACTTTGAAAAAGATGCTGACCATAGCCTCACAGCAACCTCATTACGTTTTTAAGTCTGATTACGGTAAGTTGAAACATGCTGATGAGGTGAATGACAAGACAAAGACAGATGAATCATATTACATAAAAAAACTATAATTCACTGTTCTTTCTGAATTGACAATAAATGTACTTACACCTTTAATCTGAAAGAGGCTCATTTAGCTGGTTGCTTATGTTTATAGTCCCTCAGCGTGTCGACTATGTTTGAGAACCAAACAAAAAAGGCAAGGTGAGATTTAATCAAGCTACTTTTTGTGATTTCCTTTTGCTGGTTATTTTCCATTTCTAACTTCAAAAGCTTTACAGGGAAAACCCAGAAGCGAGAAGGAGTGCATGTAGATGTAAAGATAAAAGGGACCTCAAGTTTGAGGTTTCAGAACTTTCAGAATACACGTCTTCATATAAAAGGGTAAAGGTTCAATTTAAGAGAAACAACTCAAAGTGAGAGTTTTTATATGTAAAGTGATAAAATTTGGAGTTTATGGTGAATGGCCAAAGATGGATGGAACTGTTTAATGACAGTGTCTGTTGTGCTTGTGACTGTAAAAAACACAACATCCAAAGAAACTGCAAACAAAATTCCTAATATTAACAACAGATATCATGTAAGCTCAAGTTGATAAATAGCACTAAGGCTGACTGAATGGTATTTTTCTCACCTGCCAAACCTCAGACTGAAACCACAATGTGAACATGAACACATCGCGGTCTGAATAAGAAGCATGAAATTAATCTGAGAATCATTTATTTACACAAGGAAAGTTTTAGCAAAACTAACAAATGTGCAGCGAATAGGAAAGTACAAGTGTACTTCCCTGTAATTCCTTTAAAAATTTAACATTTTCATGATTCAATTTTATATTTGAACACATTTAGAATCTAAAAAGCTTTATTGAAATGATAGTCTAGTAGATATTCTTGGTGTACAAGAAGATAAATGCAGTGGAACACAGTCAGTGTGTTGTGAAGCAGATGGTTCAGTTTCAGCTGGTTGGTGGTTTTAACGTGGTACGGCACAGAGGCGGTATGGTTTGGGAGAGCGAGTGCCTCCTAACTTAAACTCCAGACTGGCCTGCTCTCCAGCGGGGGCTGAGAAAGAAAACCTCTGAAGGAGGGAGGTAAAGAAGAGGAACAACTCCATCCTGGCCAGCTGCTCCCCGAGACACACACGCTTACCTGAGAACACACACACACCTGATGAGTTGTCTGAGTCAGAGACTAAAAGAGCCAAACAACCAAACTGTAAATGCTGCCTTACCTGCTGAAAAAGGAAGGAAGGCCTCCCTCTTCTTAAATTTGCCATCCTGGTCCAGAAAATGTTGAGGGTTGAAGGAGTGTGGAGTTTCCCACATCGACTCATCATGTAAAACTGAGTTCAGTGTGGGCATGACAAGGGTGCCCTGAGGAAATGTCATTAATGAAAACGGTAAAGTCCTCAGATATCTTTTTTACAGTGTTTTTTCAAATGAATTTGTTTTAACAAACAACAAATTAAACAGGTAAAAATAATCAAATTACAAATTGAGCTAAAGCAGCAGTTGATGAAAAAATCATAATAAAAAATGTTAAAAAATAATAAAATCATCAAAATATACCAGAATTCTTCAAGTGGTCCAGAAGAAATAAGAAATTTGGTCATCTAAACCAACTGCTTTTAAAAGCTCCTGAAGGCCTGGTAAATGGACTAAATGGACCTCACACCCTCCATGCTGCTATTGGCTAGGAGCTCCACAGAGGTTGATGACAATAAATGTCCAAAACAAGCTAAATAAAATACAGGAAGAGGGCAGGGTCTCTGCAGATACAAACACTGCCACACACCTCAAGTGGATTATCATATTTTAAGTGATATTTTTTTGAGCTGGTTGCTGAAAAGTACCATATTCAAAAACTACCCTGGCAGATAAACAAACTACAAGAAAAACGCTCACATAAAACAATTCTTGAATCTTGTACCTTTGGGATTGTGTACTTGTCAAGGGTGGTGTCCTTGCTTGTCATGTGGGCCAGATTGAGAGGGACAATGTTTGCCATTCTCTGTATTTCATGGACGACTGCATCAGTATAGGGCATGTTTTCTCTGTCAGTCATAGAGGGTGTTCTGGATGAACCCACAACTGCATCTATCTCAGCCTGGACTCTCTCTGCACAGTGAAAACATATTTAAGTCTGGGTGCTACGATTGAGCAGAAAATGGTGTCCAATACACACTTTACACATACTCTCTAAATATAGAACGGAAGCCATGAAGCCGTGGGATGATACAGATATTGTTCACACACACACACACACACACTTGTATGTCGGGGTGGTAGATCATGTATAGCAGTCCCCAGTATAAAGTAGTGGTGGTGGTTTCAGTTCCTGCAGCAAACAGGTCCAGAACACAAAAACACAAATTCTTGGAATTAAAACCTGAATTGATGTCCTCTTTCTGTCAGTAAGAGAAAAGAAAGTTTCTTGTATCAGTTGACATATTTTATTATAGAAACACACACATAAAAAACAATACACACAGCGTACATAAAAACACTCACCTCTCCCATTTCTTTGAGGAAGCAGTCGATGTAGTCTCTTGGTGAGGAAGGGTCCAGGCTTTCTCTGTGTTCTTTAATCTTGCTTTCTACAAAGTCAACTACCTTCTGCACCAGAGTAAATATCCTCTGGTGAGGTCCAGGCAGCCATTTCACCAGCCAGGGAAATGTGTTATAACTCTACAGAGGATAAAGACAGTGACCAGAATCAGGCAATAATTCCAAACACAGACCAAATCTAATTAGTTTAACTAATTTACTGGACAGATACTGTAGAGGGTGCACTCTAAGTTGGCACTGTGTCTCTGATACCTTGGACTACATGCAAAGATCTGTTTCTTAACAAAATAAAAAAAGGCAAAACTCTGTACATGATATTACCAGAGATAAACCACTCAAAGATCTAACCACACATCGAAGACATAGACGTCCTGCATCCTGGGTCTAGCTAGATTGACACTGATTAAAGAAAAATTGCTGCACACTGCATCTTATCGATGACGAAGGCTCACCTGTACCCACCCACTTCCCTGTAAGTGAACTATCTCATTGAAGTTCTGAAGAATATTCTCGTGTCGCTTGTCAGTGTGCTCAAAGCGCTCCCCAAACACCAGGCAGCAGATGACATTTGACACAGCACTGTTAATCAGTGACTGGGCATTGAAAGGCTTGCCTAAAAAAATAAAGAGAAGATATAGTTAAAACACCAAGAATGCCAGAGTATCAGCTACCACTAACATGAAGAAAACAGGTGAGATAATGAAGCAAGGAAATAAAGATACATGCACACGCTGTAAGGTGCATGGCCCAATGCTGCATAATGTTGCTGCATGCTTCTGATTTGCAACACTGGAACAAAGTTGAAGGGAAAGCAAGCTTAAACAATGTGTATTAGTCAAAAAGCGTACTGCCCTGTAACTACATAAGAGACATTTGTTGATGAGTCATTGTTTGTTGAAAAGGAAGATTTGTTTAGTACCTTGCTGAAGGACAAAGGCCTCAGTGAGATATTGACACTCCTGCTGGATGGATGGCTCCAGGCTCTTCTTGCCCAAACCAAAGTTTCTGAGAGTATGAAGAGCAAATCTCCTCTGCTGCTTCCAGGGATTGCCATTAGAGAACACCAGACCTTTTGGAAATACAAAACAGTGTCAGACAGAAATATCTGGAAATGGTTAACAACTAGCATATGCATAGTGTCAGTCTGATGATACCACCCTGCTAATAACAAGCAACAAAAAGAAACACACACAACCTTTATTCCCTAAATATTGCATCAAACAGTGGAATGGAGGGCCGATCTATGTAGTCCTCTCCTCTTTGGACCAGAGCCTCCCTCACAAGCTTGTAGCCATTGATGACCACAATCCTTCCTCCGAAGAGCCGAAGACTGAAGATATTTCCGTATTTCTTTGAAAACTGAACAAAGAAAGCAGACAGGTGTTTTGGTTCAACACACAGTGGACATGTTCTGTGGTGGCTGCACCTGCTGCAACACAGCTGCAGAAACATAAACAGATAAATGATTTATGTATATTATTTTGCTCATACATCATACTCATAGTGTATGAGTATGATGTATGATGAACATTGGGATAAACATCTAGGAAAAGGTGCAGGGGACAAAGACTAACTACAACCCTGACAACAAAGACAAGCAAGACCATCTCTGCTTCCATCCATGCATCCACAGAACAAAGGAAGAAACACTAATTGCTAAATATTCATACTATTAGACTAACTATTCTGTTTAGTTGTATTTGTGGTATACTTGGTAGTATGTATCTATGTGTTGCCCCTTCATTTAAAAATGATCTGATCAGACATTATATATCATTCCTGAAATGTGACAAACCTGTGACTCCTCATGCCTACCAACTTGCTACCTCACAGAGAGCTGGAGCTGATGAAATAATACAGGGTAGATTGGTTCTGTGTTACAGATCAAATGCTAAGGTTGAATTTGCTTTGTTCATTAGTCAAGTCCATTCTGGCTGTCCCTTGAATTCGAGTTAATGATTGATTTCCTACATCCCGAAGGAACATGCCTGAAAAGGTGTTTTTTAGTTCTATTTTTCCCCTCTGTATCCAGATCATTATTTATTTCACAATGCAAGTCATATACACCTTCCATATATACCTTCCATTGGGACAAGTGTAAAAACAAATCAGTGCTTGCAGAGGTAGCTTTAGGAGTGTTCTTTTTATAATAGCTCCTTAGATAATATTTGACTGACAGTATACTGATAAATACCTCTGTGAACTGCAGGTGGATTCTGGTGGGGTCGATGCGATGAAGGTCCCCAATAAAAGGAAGAGACCATGGTCCAGGAGGAAAGTTATTTGGCACTCTGTTCTTTAAGACATCAGCCAACAACAGAAAAATACACAGAAATATCAAAATACTCCAGCCGTCCATCCACTCCAAGCCCAGCACTTTGAATACAGCCTCCATTGCAGCGTTTGTCACAAGTGAACATTCAGTCAGGCAAATAAAACCTGATGTAACTAGGCAAGAGGTGTATCTAGTCACGGGTCATGGGTTGTTAATTATTTTGCCAGTTTATTATTGATGTGTGGACATTATGTGTCAAAAGTCAGGGTAAAGGTACAGGCAATAAATTCAATTTAGTTTATAACCAGGTATGATTAAAAAAAAGTAATAATCTATTTTTGGGGTTCATAATGAAAGTGTGATGTAAACTGAAAGAGAGAACATACTTAAGACTTCAGTTAATATTTTTACTTGTGTTTTTGCCTGGCAATTATAATAAGAAATTACTACTTTTATTTTAAAACAGTTTCTGGGTGTATTTCATATTTCAGAAGTTAAAGGACAAGTGGCTTACATACATTAGAGTGTGATACTCTAGCATAGCATATTGTGTTAAAGGGTTAGCACACTGAATTATTTGCTGTATTGCGATTGTGATCTCATAAGATATGGTTTTCTGTGAAGCAAAATGTATTCAGTGTGACTCAAGATTAATAATAAAATGTTGATTAGAGTTACCCTGTCAAAGTTAATTATGATAAAGAACTCCAGGTCCCACCTAGATATATTAAGGGCAGACAGGCAGCATTGTATTTATGCAAACGTAACACAGTGTTGAAATACTGTGTTATAAGTAGGTGTCATTTATTAGTTATTTAATAATAGTATTCAGTATATGCAGTCTATTCAAACCCAAAAAAGCTGCCTTTTCGTCTGACACAACTGGATAGACAGGTGTTTCTGCCATCTTTTGGACACCCACCATTGTTCTTTCACCTAAACTTTGTAGTGTCTAGACTGAACACATACTGCCCAGTTGCACTCACCTCCATCGTTATGAGGTGCTTATGAGGTGCTCTGAGAAACTAGTTCTCCAATACATCAAAAATAACATCCCAGCCAACTAGCCAACAACCTTCATCAGTCTGCATTCAGAGTCAATGGATGCACAGAGGATGCCATCTCCACTGCCCTCTGCTCAGTCTTTGTACACCTTGAGAAGAATTATAATAACAACAGTAGCACTAACATGCTGTGTGTTGGTATCAGCTGAGCATTTAGTACAGTCTTCCCCATAAAAGTGACTGACAAACTGTGCTTGTGTATGTCTATCTAAAAAAATCTTAATATTAACAACAGGCATCATACAAGCTCAAATTGATAAATAGCACTGAGGCTGACTGAATGGTATCATCTTATATGAGTGTTTTTCTCACCCACTAAAGCTCAGACTGAAACCACAACTATATTTCAGAATCCTTTATTTTCACAAACAAAGTTTAGCAAATCACAAAAGTGCAGCGGAAAGAAAAGTAGAAGTGTAGTTCGCTCTGATTTTTTTAAATGGAATGTTTTAAGGGTTTCACTGCATATTTGAATAATTTATTAAAAGCTTTATTGAAAAGGCCTGTGTACTGAGAGAAAGAAAACACATTCAAATCACATTTTATGCACATTGTTGGAAAACAAAATAATATAGTAGATGTTCTTGGTGTATTAGAAGATAAATGTAGTGGAACACAGTCAGTGTGTTTTGAAACAGATGGTTCAGTTTCAGCTAGTTGGTGGTTTTAACGTGGTACGGCACAGAGGTGGTATGGTTTGGGAGAGCGAATGACTCCTAACTTAAATTCCAGACTGGGCTGCTCTCCAGCGGGGACTGAGAAAGAAAACCTCTGAAGGAGGGAGGTAAAGAAGAGGAATAACTCCATCCTGGCCAGCTGCTCCCCGAGACACACACGCTTACCTGAGAACACACACACACCTGATGAGTTGTCTTTAGAGTCAGAAACTAAAAGAGCCAAACAACCAAACTGTAAATACTGCCTTACCTGCTGAAAAAGGAATGGAAGGCCTCCCTCTTCCTAAATTTGCCATCCTGGTCCAGAAAATGTTGAGGGTTGAAGGAGTGTGGAATTTCCCACATCGACTCATCATGTAAAACTGAGTTTAGTGTGGGCATGACAAGGGTGCCCTGAGGAAATGTCATTAATGAAAACGGTAAAGTCCTCAGATATCTTTTTTACAGTGTTTTTTCAAATGAATTTGTTTTAACAAACAACAAATTAAACAGGTAAAAATAATCAAATTACAAATTGACCTAAAGCAGCAGTTGATGAAAAAATCATAATCAAAAATGTTAAAAAATAATAAAATCATCAAAATATACCAGAATTCTTCAAGTGGTCCAGAAGAAATAAGGAAATTTGGTCATCTAAACCAACTGCTTTTAAAAGCTCCTGAAGGCCTGGTAAATGGACTAAATGGACCTCACACCCTCCATGCTGCTATTGGCTAGGAGCTCCACAGAGGTTGATGACAATAAACATCCAAAACAAGCTAAATAAAATACAGGAAGAGGGCAGCGTCTCTGCAGATACAAACACTGCCACACACCTCAAGTGGATTATCATATTTTAAGTGATATTTTTTTGAGCTGGTTGCTGAAAAGTACCTTATTCAAAAACTACCCTGGCAGATAAACAAACTACAAGAAAAATGCTCACATAAAACAATTCTTGAATCTTGTACCTTTGGGATTGTGTACTTGTCAAGGGTGGTGTCCTTGCTTGTCATGTGGGCCAGATTGAGGGGGACAATGTTTGCCATTCTCTGTATTTCATGGACGACTGCATCAGTATAGGGCATGTTTTCTCTGTCAGTCGTAGAGGGTGTTCTGGATGAACCCACAACTGCATCTATCTCAGCCTGGACTCTCTCTGCACAGTGAAAACATATATTATCAAAACAATTTAGTCTGGGTGCTGTGACTGAGCAGAAAATGGTGTCCAACATACACTTACTCTCTAAATACAGGACTGAAGCCATGAAGCCGTGGGATGAGACAGATATTGTTCACACACACACACACACACACCTTGTATGTTGGGGTGGTAGATCATGTATAGCAGTCCCCAGTGTAAAGTAGTGGTGGTGGTTTCAGTTCCAGCACCAAACAGGTCCAGAACACAAAAACACAAATTCTTGGAATCAAAACCTGAATCGATGTCCTCTTTCTGTCAGTAAGAGAAAAGAAAGTTTCTCGTATCAGTTGACATATTTTAATAGTTACACACACAAAAAAAACAATATACACAGCGTACATAAAAACACTTACCTCTCCCATTTCTTTGAGGAAGCAGTCGATGTAGTCTCTTGGTGAGGCAGGGTCCAGGCTTTCTCTGTGTTCTTTAATCTTGCTTTCTACAAAGTCAACTACCTTCTGCACCAGAGTAAATATCCTCTGGTGAGGTCCAGGCAGCCATTTCACCAGCCAGGGAAATGTGTTATAAATCTACAGAGGATAAAGACAGTGACCAAAATCAGGCAATAATTCCAAACACAGACCAAATCTAATTAGTTTAACTAATTTACTGGACAGATACCATAGAGAGTGCACTCTAAGTTGGCACTGTGTCTCTGATACCTTGGACTACATGCAAAGATCTGTTTCTTAACAAAATCTAACCACAAAAAATGTGTACAAAATGCTGGATTCACAATGTGACCCCATAGGATTGTTGTCCCATTCACCACTAGAGCTGAAGTCCTGCCCCAACAGCTCTGGGGAAACAGTAAGCAATGGGATCAGCCCTGCAATGTGCATTGGCTGAATGGGAGAACGAACTCCAGAATCTGGTTTACATAATTTTCACCAGGTGGTATAATGACAACAACACTCATGTTTCTTGCAAAGTAAAAGATGGATTTGTGTGTGTGGACACAAGGCAAAACTCAACCACTCAAAGATCTAACCACACATTGAAGGCATAGATGTCCTGCATCCCTTCACCTTCCTTCTAATCAATGGCCTGTCCGGCCATTACACTTTTTTTTCTTTCTTTCTTTTACAAAATAGTTATCAAAATAAACCATTGACTTACTGGGTCTAGCTAAATTGACACTGATTAAAGAAAAATTGCTGCACACTGCATCTTATCGATGACGAAGGCTCACCTGTACCCACGCACTTCCCTGTAAGTGAACTATCTCATTGAAGTTCTGAAGAATATTCTCGTGTCGCTTGTCAGTGTGCTCAAAGCGCTCCCCAAACACCAGGCAGCAGATGACATTTGACACAGCCCTATTAATCAGTGACTGGGCATTGAAAGGCTTGCCTAAAACAATAAAGAGAAGATATAGTTAAAACACAAAGAATGCCAGAGTATCAGCTACCACTAACATGAAGAAAACAGGTGAGATAATGAAGCAAGGAAATAAAGATACATGCACACACTGCCCCTCCTTGAACCGCCACCTTACGCCACCTTACTGTGGTGGAGGGGTTTGTGTGCCCGAATGATCCTAGGAGCTATGTTGTCGGGGGCATTACGCCCCTGGTAGGGTCTCCCATGGCAGAACAGGTCCTAGGTGACGGGCCAGACTAAGAGCGGTTCACAAACCCACCATGAAGAAAGAATCAACAAGGACCGTAACGCATGCAGCCCCAGTAGGCTCACCACCCACAGGAAGGTCCATGACGGGCCGGTGCAATGTGGTTTGGGTAGCAGTCATGGCAGGGGGCCTCGACGACCTAATCCCTGGAACAAAACTCTGGCAATAGGGACATGGAATGTCACCTCGCTGGGGGGGAAGGAGCCTGAGCTCGTGCGGGAGGTTGAGAGGTACCGGCTAGAGATAGTCGGGCTCACCTCCACGCATAGCTTGGGCTCTGGAACCCAGCTCCTTGAGAGGGGCTGGACCCTCCACTACTCTGGAGTTGCCCAGGGTGAGCGGCGGCGGGCTGGTGTGGGCTTGCTTATAGCTCCCCAGCTCAGCCAGCCATGCCATGTGTTGGAGTTCACCCCGGTGAACGAGAGGGTCGCTTCCCTGCGCCTTCGGGTTGGGGATAGGTCTCTTGCTTGTTGTTTGTGCCTCTACGGGCCGAACAGCAGTACAGAGTACCTGGCCTTCTTGGAGTCCCTGGGAGGGGTACTTGATAGTGCTCCGACTGGCTGGGGACTCCATTGTTCTACTGGGAGACTTCAACGGCAACGTGGGTATGCGACAGTGATACCTGGAGGGGCGTGATCGGGAGGAACGGCCTTCCCGATCTGAACCCGAAGCGGTGTTCTCTTATTGGACTTCTGTGCTAGTCACAGTTTGTCCATAATGCATTGAACACCATGTTCAAGCATAAGGGTGTCCATCAGTGCACGTGGCACCAGGACACCCTAGGCCGGAGGTCGATGATCGACTTTGTTGTCGTTTCATTCTGATCTCCGGCCGTATGTCTTGGACACTCGGTTAAAGAGAGGGGCTGAGCTGTCAACCAATCACCACCTGGTGGTGAGTTGGCTCCGCTGGCAGAGGAGGAAAGTTGGACAGACCTGGCAGACCCAAACATATTGTGAGGGTCTGTTGGGAACGTCTGGCCGAGCCCTCTGTCAGGGAGGTCTTCAACTCCCACCTCCGGAAGAGCTTCTCACAGATTCCGAGGGAGGCTGGGGACATTGAGTCCGAGTGGACCATGTTCTCTGCCTCCATTGTCGACGCGGCAGTTCGAAGTTGTGGATGCAAGGTCTCTGGTGCCTGTCGTGGTGGCAATCCCCGAACCCGGTCGGTGGACACCGGAAGTAAGGGATGACGTCAGGCTGAAGAAGGAGTCCCTATCGGACCATGTTGGCCTGTGGGACTCTTGACGCAGTTGACAGGTACCAGGCAGGCCAAGCAAGCCGCAGCAGCCCAGGACGGTCCTGGAGGCAAAAACTCGGGTCTGGGAGGAGTTCGGTGAGGCCATGGAGGAGGACTATCGGTCGGCCCTCGAAGAGATTCTGGAAAACCGTCCGGCGCCTCAGAAGGGGGAAGCAGTACTCTGCCAACACTGTTTACAGTGCGGGTGGGGAGCTGTTGACCTCAACTGAGGGACATTGTCGGACAGTGGAAGGAAAAATACTTCGAGGATCTCCTCAATCCCACCGACTTGCCTTCCAGTGAGGAAGCAGAGGCTGGGGACTCTGAGGTGGACTCGTCCATCACCCAAGCCGAAGTCACTGAGGTAGTTCGTTAAGCTGCCTTGGTGGCAAGGCACCGGGGTGGATGAGATCCGCCCTGAGTACCTCAAGTCTCTGGATGTTGTGGGGCTGTCTTGGCTGACACGCCTCTGCAACATTGCATGGAGGTTGGGGACAGTGCCTCTGGAGTGGCAAACTGGGGTGGTGGTCCCTCTTTTTAAAAAGGGGGATCCGGAGAGTGTGTTCCAACTACAGGGGGATCACACTTCTCAGCCTCCCCAGGGAAGGTCTACACGCCAGGGTACTGGAGAGGAGAATTCGGCCTATAGTCGACCCTCGGATTCAGGAGGAACAATGCGGTTTTCGTCCCGTGTCGTGGAACACTGGACCAGCTCTATACCCTCCACAGGGTGCTTGGAGGGTTTATGGGAGTTTGCCCAACCAGTCCACATGTGCTTTGTGGATCTGGAGAAGGCATTCGAACCGTGTCCCTCATGGTATTCTGTGGGAGAGTGCTCCAGCGAGTATGGGGTCCGGGGGCCTTTGCTAAGGGCTGTTCGGTCTCTGTACGACCGGAGCAGGAGCTTGGTCTCGCATTGCCGGCAGTAAGTCAGACCTGTTCCCAGTACATGTTGGACTCCGGCAGGGCTGCCCTTTGTCACCGGTCCTGTTCATAATCTTTATGGACAGGATTTCTAGGCATAGCCAGGGGCCGGAGGGAGTCCGGTTTGGGAACCACAGGATTTCATCTCTGCTTTTTGCAGATGATGTTGTCCTGTTGGCTTCATTCAAGCCAGGACCTTCAGCATGTGCTGGAGCGGTTTGCAGCCGAGTGTGAAGCTGGCTGGGATGAGAATCAGCACCTCCAAATCCGAGGCCATGGTTCTCGACCGGAAAAGGGTGGCGTGCCCTCTCCGGGTGGGTGGAGAGGTCCTGCCTCAAGTGGAGGAGTTCAAGTATCTCGGGGTCTTGTTCACGAGTGAGGGAAAGATGGAGCGTGAGATTGATAGGCGGATTGGTGCAGCGTCTGCAGTTATGCGGTCGGTGTACCGGACCGTCCGTGGTGGTGAAGAAGGAGCTGAGTCGAAAGGCTGGCGAAGCTTCTCGATTTACCGGTCAATCTACGTGCCCACCCTCACCTATGGTCATGAACTTTGGGTAATGACCGAAAGGACAAGATCGCGGATACAAGCGGCCGAAATGAGTTTCCTCCGCAGGGTGGCTGGGCGCTCCCTTAGAGATAGGGTGAGAAGCTCGGTCACTTCGGGAGGAGCTCGGAGTAGAGCCGCTGCTCCTTCGCATCGAGAGGAGTCAGCTGAGGTGGCTTGGGCATCTATTTCGGATGCCCCCTGGACGCCTCCCTAGGGAGGTGTTCCAGGCGTGTCCCACCGGGAGGAGGCCCTGGGAAGACCCAGGACACGCTGGAGAGACTATGTCTCTCGGCTGGCCTGGGAACACCTCGAATCCCCCCGGAAGAGCTGGAGGAAGTGTCCTGGGGTGAGGGAAGTCTGGGCATCTCTGCTCAGACTGCTGCCTCAAGCGACCCGGTCCCGGACCAAGCGGATGAAGATGGATGGATGGATGGATGGATGGATGGATGGATGCACACACTGTAAGGTGCATGGCCCAATGCTGCATAATGTTGCTGCATGCTTCTGATTTGCAACACTGGAACAAAGTTGAAGGGAAAGCAAGCTTAAACAATGTGTATTAGTCAAAAAGCGTACTGCCCTGTAACTACATAAGAGACATTTGTTGATGAGTCATTGTTTGTTGAAAAGGAAGATTTGTTTAGTACCTTGCTGAAGGGCAATGGCCTCAGTGAGATATTGACACTCCTGCTGGATGGATGGCTCCAGGCTCTTCTTGCCCAAGCCAAAGTTTCTGAGAGTATGAAGAGCAAATCTCCTCTGCTGCTTCCAGGGATTGCCATTAGAGAACACCAAACCTTTTGGAAACACAAAACAGCGTCAGACAGAAATATCTGGAAATGGTTAACAACTAGCATATGCATAGTGTCACTCTGATGATACCACCCTGCTAATAACAATCAACAAAAAGAAACACACACAACCTTTATTCCTAAATATTGCATCAAACAGTGGAATGGAGGGCCGATCTATGTAGTTCCTCTCCTCTTTGGACCAGAGCCTCCCTCACAAGCTTGTAGCCACTGATGACCACAATCCTTCCTCCGAAGAGCCGAAGACTGAAGATGTTTCCGTATTTCTCTGCAAACTGAACAAAGAAAGCAGACAGATGTTTTGGTTCAACACACAGTGGACATGTTCTGTGGTGGCTGCACCTGCTGCAACACAGCTGCAGATACATAAACAAACAGATGTATGTATATAATTTTGTTCATACATCATACTCACAGTGTATGAGTATGATGTATGATGAACATTGGGATAAACATCTAGGAAAAGGTGCAGGGGACAAAGACTAACTACAACCCTGACAACAAAGACAAGCAAGACCATCTCTGCTTCCATCCATGCATCCACAGAACAAAGGAAGAAACACATGAAAGAATTAAACACCGGCTGCAGTCCTGGCCATGTGCATCCCCTCTGCCAAGCATCCTCCTAGCTCATGTACAATGCATTAATAAATCATTCTAAACCACTGTTGAAATACCTTATATCTGCATTGTCTCTGTTCTGCTTGTGTTTGGGTCCTGCACTACTTCTCCTGAGCTGTAACAGTACAATATAATGAACCCAGCAGACAGAGACTACTCTGAGGCGGAAGTAAAAGAGGCAGTCAAGGTCATTTAGTGCATCTCTCCATTAACCAGCACAGTGGCCAGTCTGCAGCATGCACCTCTGCCTGCTAGCCTCCAGCCAGTCTCCCTGTTCACATGTTAATTGCTAAACATTCATACTATTAGACTAACTATTCTGTTTAGTTGTATTTGTGGTATACTTGGTAGTATTTATCTATGTGTTGCCCCTTCATTTAAAAATGATCTGATCAGACATTATATATCATTCCCGAAATAAACTCCGGTCTTTGAAAATCCACCTGTGACTCCTCATGCCTACCAACTTGCTACCTCACAGAGAGCTGGAGCTGATGAAATAATACAGGGTATTATTTTTCCCAGATTATCCAGATCATTATTTATTTCACAATGCACGTCATATACAATGTCACTTTCCATTAGGAAAAGCATACAAACAAATCAGTGCTTGCAGAGGTAGCTTTAGGAGTGTTCTTTTTATAATAGCTCCTTAGATAATATTTGACTGACAGTATACTGATAAATACCTCTGTGAACTGCAGGTGGATTCTGGTGGGGTCGATGCGATGAAGGTCCCCAATAAAAGGAAGAGACCATGGTCCAGGAGGAAAGTTATTTGGCACTCTGTTCTTTAAGACATCAGCCAACAACAGAAAAATACACAGAAATATCAAAATACTCCAGCTGTCCATCCACTCCAAGCCCAGCACTTTGTATACGGCCTCCATTGCAGCGTTTGTCACAAATGAACATTATTCAGTCAGGTAAATAAAACCTGATGTAACTAGGCAAGAGGTGTATCTAGTCACATGGATTGTTAATTATTTAGTAGTTATTGATGTGTGGACATTATGTGTCAAAAGTCAGGGTAAAGGTACAGGCAATAAACTCATTTAGTTTATAATCAGGTATTCTAAAAAAGTAGCAATCTATTTTTGGGGTTCATAATGAAAGTGTGATTGTCTGAAAGAGAGATCAAACTTAAGACTTCAGTTAATATTTTTATTTGTGTTTTTGCCTGGCAATTCTAATAAAAAATACTACTTTTATTTTAAACAAACTGGGTGTTTCTGGGTTTATTTCATATTTCAGAGGTTAAAGGACAAGTGGCTTACATACATTAGAGTGTGATACTCTAGCATAGCATATTGTATTTCAGGTTTAGCACACTGAATTATTTGCTGCATTACGATCTCATAAGATATGGTTATCTGTGAGGTAAAAGGCATTTAGTGTGACTTGGGATTAATAATAAAAAGTTGATTACAGTTACCCTGTCAAAATTAATTGGGATAAAGAACTCAGGGCCCCACCTAGATATATCGAGGGTAGACAGGCTGCATTGTATTTATGCAAAAGTAACAGTGTTTAAATACCCTGTTACAAGTAAATGTCATGTATTCAAATATTTACTTAAGTAATAATAGTATTAAGTATATCCAGTCTATTCAAATCCCAAAAAGCTGCCTTTCGGTTAAGAGAGAACTGGATAGACAGGTGTTCCCGCCTGCTTTTGGACACCCACCATTGTTCTTTCACCTAAAGTTTGTAGTGTCTAGACTAAACACATACTGCCCAGTTGCACTCACCTCCATTGTTATGAGGTGCTCTGAGAAACTAGTTCTCCAATACATCAACATCCCAGCCAGCTTCCCAGTGACTGACAAATTTAGCACTTTGGGATTGAGTACCCCGTCTGTAACTGGATATTGGACGTTGTCACAATCTGACAGTGGAGATCCCCAGGGATATCACCTACTAAAGCTCAGACTGAAACCACAACTATATTTCAGAATCCTTTATTTTCACAAACAAAGTTTAGCAAATCACAAAAGTGCAGCGGAAAGAAAAGTAGAAGTGTAGTTCGCTCTGATTTTTTTAAATGGAATGTTTTAAGGATTTCACTGCATATTTGAATAATTTAATAAAAAGCTTTATTCAAAAAGGCTTGTGTACTGAGAGGAAATAAAACACATTCAAATCACGTTTTATGCACATTGTAGGAAAAAAAATAATATAGTAGATGTTCTTGGTGTATTAGAAGATAAATGTAGTGGAACACAGTCAGTGTGTTGTGAAACAGATGGTTGAGTATCAGCTAGTTGGTGGTTTTAACGTGGTACGGCACAGAGGTGGTATGGTTTGGGAGAGCGAGTGCCTCCTAAATTAAATTCCAGACTGGGCTGCTCTCCAGCGGGGGCTGAGAAAGAAAACCTCTGAAGGAGGGAGGTAAAGGCAAAGAAGAGGAACAACTCCATCCTGGCCAGCTGCTCCCCGAGACACACACGCTTACCTGAGAACAAACACACACACCTGATGAGTTGTCTTTAGAGTCAGAAACTACAAGATCCAGACAATACAATAAGACCTTCCAATTATGATAAATGATTAGACAGGCAGACAACTGTTGTCAAGCAATCATATATATGTTTTTTCATCTTCTTCTGTGAAGCCCTTGGTTTACACAACATATAACTGAGCTTTAGAGGATGGTAAATACTGCCTTACCTGCTGAAAAAGGAAGGAAGGCCTCCCTCTTCCTAAATTTGCCATCCTGGTCCAGAAAATGTTGAGGGTTGAAGGAGTGTGGAGTTTCCCACATCGACTCATCGTGTAAAACTGAGTTCAGTGTGGGCATGACAAGGGTGCCCTGAGGAAATTACATTAATGAAAACGGTAAAGTCCGCAGATATCTTTTTTACTGTGTTTTTTCAAATGAATTTGTTTTAACAAACAACAAATTAAACGGGTAAAAAAAATTAAATTACAAATTGAGCTAAAGCAGCAGTTGATGAAATAATCATAATCAAAAATATAAAGAAATAATAAAATCATCAAAATATACCAGAATTCTTCAAGTGGTCCAGAAGAAATAAGAAATTTGGTCATCTAAACCAACTGCTTTTAAAAGCTCCTGAAGGCCTGGTAAATGGACTAAATGGACCTCACACCCTCCATGCTGCTATTGGCTAGGAGCTCCACAGAGGTTGATGACAATAAATGTCCAAAACAAGCTAAATAAAATACAGGAAGAGGGCAGGGTCTCTGCAGATACAAACACTGCCACACACCTCAAGTGGATTATCATATTTTAAGTGATATTTTTTTGAGCTGGTTGCTGAAAAGTACCATATTCAAAAACTACCCTGGCAGATAAACAAACTACAAGAAAAACGCTCACATAAAACAATTCTTGAATCTTGTACCTTTGGGATTGTGTACTTGTCAAGGGTTGGTGTCCTTGCTTGTCATGTGGACCGCATTGAGGGGGACAATGTTTGCCATTCTCTGTATTTCATGGACGACTGCATCAGTATAGGGCATGTTTTCTCTGTCAGTCATAGAGGGTGTTCTGGATGAACCCACAACTGTATCTATCTCAGCCTGGACTCTCTCTGCACAGTGAAAACATATTTAAGTCTGGGTGCTACGATTGAGCAGAAAATGGTGTCCAATACACACTTTACACATACTCTCTAAATACAGGACTGAAGCCATGAAGCCGTGGGATGAGACAGATAGTGTTCACACACACACACACACACACACACACACACACACACACACACACACCTTGTATGTCAGGGGTGGTAGATCATGTATAGCAGTCCCCAGTGTAAAGTAGTGGTGGTGGTTTCAGTTCCAGCACCAAACAGGTCCAGAACACAAAAACACAAATTCTTGGAATTAAAACCTGAATCGATGTCCTCTTTCTGTCAGTAAGAGAAAAGAAAGTTTCTTGTATCAGTTGACATATTTTATTAGAAACACACACATAAAAAACAATACACACAGCGTACATAAAAACACTCACCTCTCCCATTTCTTTGAGGAAGCAGTCGATGTAGTCTCTTGGTGAGGAAGGGTCCAGGCTTTCTCTGTGTTCTTTAATCTTGCTTTCTACAAAGTCAACTACCTTCTGTACCAGAGTAAATATCCTCTGGTGAGGTCCAGGCAGCCATTTCACCAGCCAGGGAAATGTGTTATAACTCTACAGAGGATAAAGACAGTGACCAGAATCAGGCAATAATTCCAAACACAGACCAAATCTAATTAGTTTAACTAATTTACTGGACAGATACTGTAGAGGGTGCACTCTAAGTTGGCACTGTGTCTCTGATACCTTGGACTACATGCAAAGATCTGTTTCTTAACAAAATAAAAAAAGGCAAAACTCTGTACATGATATTACCAGAGATAAACCACTCAAAGATCTAACCACACATTGAAGGCATAGATGTCCTGCATCCCTTCACCTTCCTTCTAATCAATGGCCTGTCCGGCTATTACACTTTTTTTTCTTTCATTGCATTTTATGTTTGTTTTATTTAGTGTTGTTTGGTTATGTTGTTCTTGAATCTTTTTACAAAATAGTTATCAAAATAAACCTTTGACTTACTGGGTCTAGGTAGATTGACACTGATTAAAGAAAAATTGCTGCACACTGCATCTTATCGATGGCGAAGGCTCACCTGTACCCACCCACTTCCCTGTAAGTGAACTATCTCATTGAAGTTCTGAAGAATATGCTCGTGCTGCTTGTCAGTGTGCTCAAAGCGCTCCCCAAACACCAGGCAGCAGATGACATTTGACACAGCACTGTTAATCAGTGACTGGGCATTGAAAGGCTTGCCTAAAAAAATAAAGAGAAGATATAGTTAAAACACAAAGAATGCCAGAGTATCAGCTACCACTAACATGAAGAAAACAGGTGAGATAATGAAGCAAGGAAATAAAGATACATGCACACGCACACGCTGTAAGGTGCATGGCCCAATGCTGCATAATGTTGCTGCATGCTTCTGATTTGCAACACTGAAACAAAGTTGAAGGGAAAGCAAGCTTAAACAATGTGTATTAGTCAAAAAGCGTACTGCCCTGTAACTACATAAGAGACATTCATTGATGAGTCATTGTTTGTTGAAAAGGAAGATTTGTTTAGTACCTTGCTGAAGGGCAATGGCCTCAGTGAGATATTGACACTCCTGCTGGATGGATGGCTCCAGGCTCTTCTTGCCCAAACCAAAGTTTCTGAGAGTATGAAGAGCAAATCTCCTCTGCTGCTTCCAGGGATTGCCATTAGAGAACACCAGACCTTTTGGAAATACAAAACAGTGTCAGACAGAAATATCTGGAAATGGTTAACAACTAGCATATGCATAGTGTCAGTCTGATGATACCACCCTGCTAATAACAAGCAACAAAAAGAAACACACACAACCTTTATTCCTAAATATTGCATCAAACAGTGGAATGGAGGGCCGATCTACATAGTAGTCCTCTCCTCTTTGGACCAGAGCCTCCCTCACAAGCTTGTAGCCATTGATGACCACAATCCTTCCTCCGAAAGAGCCGAAGACTGAAGATATTTCCGTATTTCTTTGAAAACTGAACAAAGAAAGCAGACAGGTGTTTTGGTTCAACACACAATGGACATGTTCTGTGGTGGCTGCACCTGCTGCAACACAGCTGCAGATACATAAACAAACAGATAAATGATTTATGTATATAATTTTGTTCATACATCATACTCATAGTGTATGAGTATGATGTATATCATACTCATAGTGTCTCCCTGTTCACAAGCATCCAGTCTGCTAACTCCCAGCCTGCACCTTGACTTGCCAAGTGAAGTGACCAGTTAGCATTGGGTTTTGGGCCTGTTTTGTTGCAGCTAACCAGTCAATTCCCTGTCCCTTTCCTGTAACTCTTTGGGCCACTTTGTAGAACCATGCTGACATCCTTTTCCTGGTTCCCCCTACTTCCTGACCCTGTCTTGGACATCCTTGCAGACATCCTAATTCTACTTAACTTTATATTGCTTATCATACAACCATAACTGTCAGGTTGCATATAAAAGTACTCCATAACACTGTTAAAGTATAAATTTATACTAAAACATTTAAATATGTTATAAGTCAGGTAGTTCTGTGGGTTAGGTGCAACCTGGATGTCACTTCAGCCTGCCATATACTGCTGGTAAGACACTGACTATGGATAAGACTATCCGAGTATTTAAGTTTGTTGCTGCTTTTGTCTTGGTTAATTGCTAAACATTCATACTATTAGACTAACTATTCCGTTTAGTTGTATTTGTGGTATACTTGGTAGTATGTTTTTATCTGTTGCCCCTTCATTTAAAAATGATCTGATCAGACATTATATATCATTCCCGAAATAAAATCCTGTTTTTGAAAATCCACCTGTGACTCCTCATGCCTACCAACTTGCTACCTCACAGAGAGCTGGAGCTGATGAAATAATACAGGGTAGATTGGTTCTGTGTTACAGATCAAATGCTAAGGTTGAATTTGCTTTGTTCATTAGTCAAGTCCATTCTGGCTGTCCCTTGAATTCGAGTTAATGATTGATTTCCTACATCCTGAAGGAACATGCCTGAAAAGGTGTTTTTTAGTTCTATTTTTCCCCTCTGTATCCAGATTATTATTTATTTCACAATGCACGTCATATACACCTTCCATATATACCTTCCATTGGGACAAGTGTAAAAACAAATCAGTGCTTGCAGAGGTAGCTTTAGGAGTGTTCTTTTTATAATAGCTCCTTAGATAATATTTGACTGACAGTATACTGATAAATACCTGATAATGAAAATACCTCTGTGAACAGCAGGTGGATTCTGGTGGGGTCGATGCGATGAAGGTCCCCAATAAAAGGAAGAGACCATGGTCCAGGAGGAAAGTTATTTGGCACTCTGTTCTTTAAGACATCAGCCAACAACAGAAAAATACACAGAAATATCAAAATACTCCAGCTGTCCATCCACTCCAAGCCCAGCACTTTGAATACAGCCTCCATTGCAGCGTTTGTCACAAGTGAACATTCAGTCAGGCAAATAAAACCTGATGTAACTAGGCAAGAGGTGTATCTAGTCACGGGTCATGGGTTGTTAATTATTTTGCCAGTTTATTATTGATGTGTGGACATTATGTGTCAAAAGTCAGGGTAAAGGTACAGGCAATAAATTCAATTTAGTTTATAACCAGGTATGATTAAAAAAAAGTAATAATCTATTTTTGGGGTTCATAATGAAAGTGTGATGTAAACTGAAAGAGAGAACGAACTTAAGACTTCAGTTAATATTTTTATTTGTGTTTACATCAACATCAACATCCCAGCCAGCTTCCCAGTGACTGACAAATTTAGCACTTTGGGATTGAGTACCCCATCTGTAACTGGATATTGGACGTTGTCACAATCTGACAGTGGAGATCCCCAGGGCTGTATGCTAAGCCCTCACCTGTTCACCTGGTACACCCATGACTGCAATTCCCTCTCTGTGTGACACCATCACCATCGGCCAGATTTCAAACAACAAGTAGAATTCATATCAGGAGGAAACTGAAAATATTGCAGAGTGGTGCACAGAAAACAACATCTATCCAGCATTAGCAAAGCCAAGGAGCTGATCCTTGATTCAGTGGAGGTGGTGGGCAGGTAGGAAATTTGCATCATAAAGCACATTTCATCTCACACCTCAACAGTTCCCATGCCATGTTTATGCCAACCTTTACAGAGGCAATAGAAACCCTTCTGCAAAATTACAAATTGGCATGAGAAGTAATTGTAAGTACTTTAGATACTGTTGGCTATCTTACAGTAATCTATAATAATACATCATAATGTGTTGATTAATTAAATTAATTAAATTAATTAATCAAATATAGTGGAGTGAAATGTACATTTGCTTCCAAAATGCAGCAGAAGAAGAAGTATAACATTAAATGGATTTACTCACATTGCACCACTGTGCTTGTGTATGTCTATCTAAAAAAATCCTAATATTAATAACAAGCATCATACAAGCTCAAATTGATAAATAGCACTGAGGCTGACTGAATGGTATTCTCTTATATGAGTGTTTTTCTCACCTACTAAAGCTCAGACTGAAACCACAACTATATTTCAGAATCAACACATTCAAAACACATTCAAATCACGTTTTATGCACATTGTAGGAAAAAAAATAATATAGTAGATGTTCTTGGTGTATTAGAAGATAAATGTAGTGAAACACAGTGTGTTGTGAAACAGATGGTTCAGTATCAGCTAGTTGGTGGTTTTAACGTGGTACGGCACAGAGGCGGTGGTATGGTTTGGGAGAGCGAGTGCCTCCTAAATTAAACTCCAGACTGGGCTGCTCTCCAGCAGGGACTGAGAAAGAAAACCTCTGAAGGAGGGAGGTAAAGAAGAGGAACAACTCCATCCTGGCCAGCTGCTCCCCGAGACACACACGCTTACCTGAGAACACACACACACCTGATGAGTTGTCTGAGTCAGAGACTAAAAGAGCCAAACAACCAAACTGTAAATGCTGCCTTACCTGCTGAAAAAGGAAGGAAAGGCCTCCCTCTTCCTAAATTTGCCATCCTGGTCCAGAAAATGTTGAGGGTTGAAGGAGTGTGGAGTTTCCCACATCGACTCATCGTGTAGAACTGAGTTCAGTGTGGGCATGACAAGGGTGCCCTGAGGAAATGCCATTAATGAAAAGGTAAAGCAAACAGACACCTTTTTATAGTGTTTTTTCAAATGAATTTGTTTTAACAAACAAAAACTAAACAAAATTAAAATAATGCAATCATCATCATATAACAGACTTGCTGGTTCTGAGTTCAGCAATAAACTTTAAATCTCAATAATGAAACTAACATTGACCAGAAACTTTTCAAGTGGTCCAGACAAAATAGGAATTTTGGTCATCTAAACCAACTGCTTTTAAAAGCTGCAGAAGGCCTGCTAAATGGACTAAATGGACATCACACCCTGCACACTGTTATTGGCTGGGAGCTCAACAAAGGTTGATGACCATGAACATCCTGAAGTTGGATGGGGCTCATCCAGGTGTTTGTGGGAAAACGATGTAAACATAATGCTCACACAAAACAGTTCTTGCATCTTGTACCTTTGGGATTGTGTACTTGTCGAAGCGTGGTGTCCTTGCTTGTCATGTGGGCCTCATTGAGGGGAATGATGTTTGCCATTCTCTGTATTTCATGGATGACTGCATCAGTATAGGGCATGTTTTCTCTGTCAGTCGTAGAGGGTGTTCTGGATGAACCCACAACTGCATCTATCTCAGCCTGGACTCTCTCTGCACAGTGAAAACAGTAAACAATTTAAGCCTGTGTACTGTGACTGAGCAGAAAAAGGTGTTTAACACACGTACTTCTCTCTCTCACACACACACACACACCTTGTATGTGAGGGTAGTACATCATGTATAGCAGTCCCCAGTGTAAAGTAGTGGTGGTGGTTTCAGTTCCAGCAACAAACAGGTCCACAACACAAAAACACAAATTCTTGGAATCAAAACCTGAATCGATGTCCTCTTTCTGTCAGTAAAAGAAAAAAAAATCCCATTTCAGATGACATATATAATTAGACAATATACACTAATAAAAAAAATAAATAAACAAACTGTACATGAAAACACTCACCTCTCCCATTTCTTTGAGGAAGCAGTCGATGTAGTCTCTTGGTGAGGAAGGGTCCAGGCTTTCTCTGTGTTCTTTAATCTTGCTTTCTGTGATATCAATTACCTTCTGTACCAGAGTTAATATCCTCTGGTGAGGTCCAGGCAGCCATTTCACCAGCCAGGGAAATGTGTTATAAATCTACAGAGGATAAAGACAGTTATGAGAATCAGGCAATAATTCACAACACAGACAGGTGGAGGCCAAATTAGTTGAGCTAATTTACTGGACAGATCTTGAAGAAGCTGCACTTGTGCTAAGCTGGCAAAGTATCTATGATACCTTGAGCTACACACAAAGATCTGTTTCTTACCAAAAACTAACCATGAGAAGTGTGTACAAAAGGCTGGATTCACAATAAGACCCAAGGATTTGTCATCCTGTTCACCACTAGAGCCAAGGTCTTTCTCCAATGGCTCTGGCTGAACAGTAAACAATGGGATCAGATGATACACACTTGCGACCTGCAATGATCACGGGCTGATTAGAAGAACGAACTCCTGAACCTGGTTCACATCCTTTACCCCAGGTGGTTTAACAACAGCACCTTATGTGTCTTGCAAAGAAAAGGACAGACATCTGCACATTTTTTGTGATGCTTCTGTAAGACGATATGGTTAAAAAAAGGACAGATCTGTGTATGTGAAAACAAGACAAAAACTCTGCAGAAAATATTACCAGGAATAAAGCACTCAAAGAGGTCCTACCGCAGAGTTCCTGCATTCCTTCACCCTGCTTCTGTTCAATGGCCTTGTTAGCCATTGCACATTTTTATCTCATTTATGTCCTTTTAAGTTTGTTTTATTTAGTACTGTGTTGATCATATTGTTCTGGAACCTTCTTACAAAAATTACAATACACCATTGACTTAATGGGTCTAGCTGGATTGACACTGATTAAAGAAAGATTGCTGCACACTGTACCTTGTTGACAATGAAGCCTCACCTGTATCCACACACTTCCCTCCAAGTACACTACCTCCTTGAAGATCTGCAGAATATCCTGGTGCTGCTGGTCAGTGTACTCAAATCGCTCCCCAAACACCAGGCAGCAGATGACATTTGACACAGCACAGTTAATCAATGATTGGACACTGAAAGGCTTGCCTAAAACAAGTTGAAGGGAGAGCAAGTATAAAAAATTTGTCATGGTAAAAAAGAGATTAGTTATCAATTGTTAAACAGGAGGATTTGTTTAGTACCTTGCTGAAGGGCAATGGCCTCAGTGAGATATTGACACTCCTGCTGGATGGATGGCTCCAGACTCTTCTTGCCCAAACCAAAGTTTCTGAGAGTATGAAGAGCAAATCTCCTCTGCTGCTTCCAGGGATTGCCATTAGAGAACACAAGACCTTTTGGAAACACAAAACAGCATGAGACTGTAATTAACTGGAAATGGGTATAACTAACAATTAGCTAAATGCTAATATATCTAACAGTATCAGTCTCATGATACCACCCTGCTAATAAAAAGCAACATAAAGATACACACACAACCTCTATTCTTAAATATTGAATCAAACAGTGGAATGGAGGGTCGATCTACGTAGTCCTCTCCTCTTTGGACCAGGGCTTCCCTCACAAGCTTGTAGCCATTGATGACCACAATCCTTCCACCGAAGAGCCGAAGACTGAAGACGTTTCCATATTTCTCTGCAAACTGAACAAAGAGAGCAGACAGGTGTTTTGGTTCAACACAGAGTCGACATGCTTTTTTGTGAATGGGGGCTGTGATGGCTGCACCTACTGCAACAAAGCTGCATATACATCAAGAAACTGATAGATGATTTATGATTTTTATAAATGCTGACTGTGCTGGCCACACCTACCATGGTATTTGGTGTTGCTGAATGTTAGTACATGATATGTTTATAAAGTGTTTGACAATAGGATGCCTAACATTGTGTGGACCACTGGCCACCAGTGGTGTGATGTGTTATGTTTTTACATCAGGCTGGTTGTTTCTAAAGAGCTGATAAGCCCATAAAAAGTTTTATGTTAGTTAATAGTTTGTCTGTTAGAAATAACAGAGGGTAGATTTGTTCTGTGTTATAAGTCAAACACTATGGTTTAAATTGCTTTGTTCATGTTCAAGTCCATTCTCACTGACCTCCCACCTGATATTTGAGTTAATGATTAATTTCCTACATCCCAAAGGAACATGTCTGAAACTGAAAAGATGTTTTTCATTTCTATTTTTTTTTCCTTCTATATCCAGATTATAATTTATTTGTTTACCTCATAATGCAAAAAGTCATATACAATGTCACCTTCCATTAGAAAAAAGTAATGACCATTTGGAAGTGTAAAAAGAAATCACTGACTACAGCGTTAATCCTTGGGGTATATTTTTTTAAATCGCTCCTTACATTATATTAGACTGTCAGTATACTGATAAATACCTCTGTGAACTGCAGGTGGAGTCTGGTGGGGTCGATGCGATGAAGGTCCCCAATAAAAGGAAGAGCCGACGGTCCAGGAGGAAAGTTATTTGGCACTCTGTTCTTTAAGACATCAGCCAACAACAGGAAAACACACAGAAATATTAAAATACTCCAGCCGTCCATCCACTCCAAGCCCAGCACTTTGAATACAGTCTCCATGCTGTGTAAATACAGCTTCATGTTTATTTCACTTTCCCGGAGGGCCCCGGGACCTCAGCTCACATGTCCTGCATGCGTGCCTGGCCTTCAAAATAAAAGCACGGAAACAAGCGTGCTCAGATTTCTGTTTTTTTTTTTTTTTGTTTTGTTCCTGTTAAAGTATCACACTGCTGAAATCCTCTGTTACAAGTAAACAATAATAGCGCAGAAATATCAAAATACTCCAGCCGTCCATCCACACTCCAAGCCCAGCACTTTGAATACAGCCTCCATTGAGGTGTTTGTTACAAGTGAACAATAATCAGTCAGGCACATAAAACCTATGTAACTGGGCAAGAGGTGTATCTAGTCACATGGGTTGTTAATTATTTTGCCAGTTTATTATACAGTGCTTATTGATGTGTGGACAGTGTGTCTTTTGATACTGATATAACTCTTGGTAAAGGTACAAGCAATAAATTTATTTAGTTTATAATGAGGTATTTTAAAAAAAGTATTGATCTATTTTGGGATTTCATAATGAAAGTGTGATGTAAACCGAAAGACAGAACAGACTTAAGACTTCAATTTATATTTTTATTTGTGTTTTTGCCTTACAATTATGAGAAATTACTACTTTTATTTTAAAACAGAGTCTGGATGTATTTATTTATCAGAGGTTAAAGGACATATGGCTTACATACATTAGAGGGTGATGTTCACATATTGTGTTAAAGGGTGAGTGCACTGAATTATTTGCTGTACTGTGGTCTCATAAGGTCTGGTTATCTGTAAGGTAAAAAAGTATTTACGGTGACTCAAGATTAATAATGATAAATTGATCCGTCACCTCATCAAAATTAATTGGGATAACAAACATGCTTTTTGCCTCACGTCTAACCTTGCCTGTCTTTGTTTCTCAGACTCCTGGTTTCACTGTATCTGCCTGCCTGGTTCCCCTCATCTTCCTCCTGGCCTGCCACCCCCCCCTCCTCAGTCCTGCCTGCACCAATCCTGTTTCTTGCATCTGCTTTCTGGGGTCTTAGCCTAGCCTAGCCTGTAAACTGAAGTATTGTCCTCACCTGCAAAACCTTAGACTGAAACCACAGTGCGAACATGAACACATTGCCATCTGAATAAGAAGCATGAATTAAATCTCAGAAAAATCTGACATAAACAAGTATAGTTTCATCTGATTTTAGTTTAAAAATTGAAGATTTTAAAGATTTCATTGCATATTTGAATACATTTAGAATAGAGAATAATATAGTAGATATTCTTGGTGTATTGGAAGATAAATGTAGTGGAACACAGTCAGTCACTGTGTTTTGAAACAGATGGTTCAGTATCAGCTAGTTGGTGGTTTTAACGTGGTACGGCACAGAGGCGGTATGGTTTTGGACAGCGAGTGCCTCCTAACTTAAACTCCAGACTGGGCTGCTCTCCAGCGGGGGCTGAGAAAGAAAACCTCTGAAGGAGGGAGGTAAAGAAGAGGAACAACTCCATCCTGGCCAGCTGCTCCCCGAGACACACACGCTTACCTGAGAACAAACACACACCTGATGAGTTGTCTTTAGAGTCAGAAACTAAAAGAGCCAAACAACCAAACTGTAAATGCTGCCTTACCTGCTGAAAAAGGAATGAAGGCCTCCCTCTTCCTAAATTTGCCATCCTGGTCCAGAAAATGTTGAGGGTTGAAGGAGTGTGGAGTTTCCCACATCGACTCATCATGTAAAACTGAGTTCAGTGTGGGCATGACAAGGGTGCCCTGAGGAAATGACATGAATAATTAATTAATTTGTTTTAACAAACAAAACTTAAATAGCTGAAAATGAACTAATTACAAGTTGAGCTACAACAACAGTTGATGAAATAATCATAATTTAAAATAATAATACTAAAAATGCAGGACAACTGCTTTTAAACACTCCCGAAGGCCTGCTAAATTGATTTAATGGAAGTCACACTCTCCATGCTGTTAGTGGCTGAGGGCTTCACAAAGGTGATAACATCAACAGGAACATCCCAGAGACAGCTAAATAAAATACAGGAAGAAGGCCAAGTCTCAAGAAGTGGGTTATCATTGATGATTGAGAGGGGTTATTTCTGTGTGAGACTACACATTGTGTTTTATTAAACTTCTTACACCTTTAAGTTCAAGTTCGAAGGGACTTATCCAGTTGTTTGTGGGAAAAAGATGCAAACAAAATGCTCACATAAAACAATTGCATCTTGTACCTTTGGGATTGTGTACTTGTCAAGGGTGGTGTCCTTGCTTGTCATGCGGACCACATTGAGGGGGACAATGTTTGCCATTCTCTGTATTTCATGGACGACTGCATCAGTATAGGGCATGTTTTCTCTGTCAGTCGTAGAGGGTGTTCTGGATGAACCCACAACTGCATCTATCTCAGCCTGGACTCTCTCTGCACAGTAAAAACATATATTATTAAAACAATTTAAGTCTGGGTGCTGCGACTGAACAGAAAATGGTGTCTAACACACACTTACTCTCTAAATAGAGGACTGACCTGTGAGAGACCCCAGATACTATGTAGTCATGTCAAGATGGTTACAAACCATGCAGCAATGAGGCAGGACAGATATTGCTCATACACACACACACACACACACACACCTTGTATGTCAGGGTGGTAGATCATGTATAGCAGTCCCCAGTGTAAAGTAGTGGTGGTGGTTTCAGTTCCTGCACCAAACAGGTCCACAACGCAAATAGACAAATTCTTGGAATCAAAACCTGAATCGATGTCCTCTTTCTGTCAGTAAGAGAAAAAAAATTCCCATTTCAGATGACATATATTATTAGACAACATACACTGATAAAAAATAAATAAATAAATAAACAAACTGTACATGAAAACACTCACCTCTCCCATTTCTTTGAGGAAGCAGTCGATGTAGTCTCTTGGTGAGGAAGGGTCCAGGCTTTCTCTGTGTTCTTTAATCTTGCTTTCCACTAAGTCAATTACCTTCTGTACCAGAGTTAATATCCTCTGGTGAGGTCCAGGCAGCCATTTCACCAGCCAGGGAAATGTGTTATAACTCTACAAAGGATAAAGACAGTTATGAGAATCAGGCAATAATTCACAACACAGACAGGTGGAGGCCAAATTAGTTGAGCTAATTTACTGGACAGATCTTGAAGAGGCTGCACTTGTGCTAAGCTGGCAAAGTATCTCTGATACCTTGAGCTACATAGAAGTTTGTACAAAAAGCTGGATTCACAATATGACCTGAGGATATGTTTTCCTGTTCACCACCAGAGCCAATGTTTTTCTCCAATGGCTCTGGGTGAACAGTAAACAATGGGATAAGCCGATATACACTTGCGACCTGCAACGCGCATAGGCTGATTAGAAGAACAAACTTCCTAATCTGGTTCACCTGTTTCCCCAGGTGGTTTAATAACAACAACCCCTTATGTTTCTTGCTTAAAAGGACAAATCTGTGTATTGCACACAAAGCGAAACTCTACAGATGATAGTACCAGGGGTAAACAACTCAAAGATCTGACTACCACACATCGATGGCATAGAGGTCCTGTATTCCTTCATCTTCCTTCTATTAAATGGCCTTTCTGACTGTTTGGGCACATTTTAATCTCATTTATTTAGTTTTTTTTTTTATTCAACACTATGCAGATCGAGTTGTTGTTATGTGGCGCAGTAGCGTGGACCCAAATGCAACGGAGACTGAACCCTTTGGGAGGCCAGCGGCAGTGTTCAGAAGGGGCATCGGCAAGGACAACTGACAGAGAGCTACAGAGTTTAGGCTGGGTGTCAGCAGAGACAGCCGACAGGGGGACCAGACATTTCAGGCAGGCCGTCCGCGGAGACAGTCGCCAAAACCCAAAGAGTTCAGGCTGGGCGTCTGCAGAGACAGCCAAAGGAGAATCAGACAAAAGGAGAGGAACCAGATGGGACACTGACACCAGACTGGGGCTCTGGACAGCAGAGGTTTTAGCTGACATTAGGAGCGATGTTTCCCTCTGTGGTTTTCCCGGACCCTGTGAAGATGATCAAGTGAGTTTCCTCAAGTGAGTTCCCACCTATTGAGACCACTGGATCGCTGGATGGCCACCTCGATAGCCCAGGACATAGATGGAATTTTTTCAACTCCAAGGTTAGTGCTGACCTCCTGTATGTGAAGTCTTAACATTGTACATTTCCTAGAAGACCTGAAATCACTTCCAATGCCTCCTCCGTTTCCTCCATGGAGCAGTCTTTGTCTACTAGGTCCAGGTTTTGGCCAGTTCATACTGTTATGTGGCGCAGTAAGGCGGACCCAAATGCAGACAACACACAGGCAGAGCATATGCAGATTAATTTAAGGAGATTAACTTAATGAAGGCTCACCTGTACCCACACGCTTCCTTGTAAGGACACCATCTCATTAAAGGTCTGAAGAATATCCCGGTGCTGCTTGTCAGTGTACTCAAAGCGCTCCCCAAACACCAGGCAGCAGATGACATTTGACACAGCACTGTTAATCAATGATTGGGCACTGAAAGGCTTGCCTAAAAAAGAGAAAATATAGATACAGATATAATATATAGATAAGACTCAAACAATGCCATAGAGTGCCAGCTACTGTCAACATGAAGAAACAGGTGTGGTTCTTGAGATAATGAAGCAGGGAAAAAGAGACAGATGCACACACTGTAAGGTGCATGGTCCAATACTGTCTGCTACTGATTTGCAAAGCTGGAACAAAGTTGAAGGGAGAGCAAGTATAAACAATTTGTCATGGTAAAAAAAGAGATTAGTTATCAATGGTTGAAAAGTAAGATTTGTTTAGTACCTTGCTGAAGGGCAATGGCCTCAGTGAGATATTGACACTCCTGCTGGATGGATGGCTCCAGGCTCTTCTTGCCCAAACCAAAGTTTCTGAGAGTATGAAGAGCAAATCTCCTCTGCTGCTTCCATGGATTGCCATTAGATAACACCAGACCTTTTGGAAATACAAAACAACATTAGACTAGAATAAACTGAAAATGGTTATAATTAGCACAATTATTAGCTAAATGCTAACATGCCTAATATAGTCAGTCTGATGCTACTACACTGCAGATAACAAGCAACAAAAAGCAACACACACAACCTCTATTCCCAACTATGTCGTTAAACAGTGGAACGGAGGGCCGATCTACATAGTCCTCTCCTCTTTGGACCAGGGCCTCCCTCACAAGCTTGTAGCCATTGAGGACCACAATCCTTCCACCGAAGAGCCGAAGACTGAAGATGTTTCCGTATTTCTCTGCAAACTGAACAAAGAAAGCAGACAGGTGTTTTGGTCCAAAACTGAGTAGACATGCTTTTTTGTGAATGGGGGTGTGATGGCTGCACCTGCTGCAACAAAGCTGCATATACATCAACAAACTGATAAATGATTTATATGATTTTGTTTACACATCATGCTCACAGGCTATAAGCAGAAGAATGTAGAAGATGTGTACCCTCTCCAGTCACATCTATGTTACCTCTGTTAAATTTATGGAAATTTGTGTTCTTTACATATATCTTTTACAAATAACAAGTAATTTGGACAATCATGGCATGTGACGTTTCTTCTTAGTAGTTCTTGACCAGGTTTGCACACACTGCAACAGGGATTTTGGCCCTCTCCTCCACACAGATCTTAGATCTGTAGAGAAAGATAGATCTTTCAGGTCTCGGGGCTGTTGCTGGGCAACACAGGGTTTCAGCTCCCTCCAAAGATTTTCTATTGGGTTCAGGTCTGGAGACTGGCTAGGCCACTCCAGGACATTGAAATGCTTCTTACAGAGCCACTCCTTAGTTGCCCTGGCTGTGTGTTTCGGGTCATTGTCATGCTGGAAGTCCCAGCCACGACCCATCTTCAATGCCCTACTGAGGGAAGGAGGTTGTTGCCCAAAATCTCGATACATGTACATCGCGACACATGGACATATGGTGCAGTCGTCCTGTCCCCTTTGCAGTAAAAGCACCCCAAAGCATGATGTTTCCACCCCCATGCTTCACAGTTGGGATGGTGTTCTTGTGGATGGTACTCATCCTTCTTCTTCCTCCAAACACAGGCGAGTGGAGTTTATACCAAAAAGTTCTATTTTGGTCTAATCTGACCACATGACCTTCTCCCATGCCTCCTCTCTGGATCATCCAGATGGTCACTGGCAAACTTCAGTTGGGCCTGGACATGTGCTGGCTTGAGCAGGGGGACCTTGCGCGCTGCAGGATTTTAATCCATGATGGCGTAATGTGTTACTAATGGTAACCTTTGAGACTGTGGTCCCAGCTCTCTGCAGGTCATTGACCAGGTCCTCCCGTGTAGTTCTGGGCTGATGTGTACCCTCTCCAGTCACATCTATGTTACCTCTGTTAAATTTATGGAAATTTGTGTTCTTTACATATATCTTTTACAAATAACAAGTAATTTGGACAATCATGGCATGTGACGTTTCTTCTTAGTAGTTCTTGACCAGGTTTGCACACACTGCAACAGGGATTTTGGCCCTCTCCTCCACACAGATCTTAGATCTGTAGAGAAAGATAGATCTTTCAGGTCTCGGGGCTGTTGCTGGGCAACACAGGGTTTCAGCTCCCTCCAAAGATTTTCTATTAGGGTTCAGGTCTGGAGACTGGCTAGGCCACTCCAGGACATTGAAATGCTTCTTATGGAGCCACTCCTTAGTTGCCCTGGCTGTGTGTTTCGGGTCATTGTCATGCTGGAGGTCCCAGCCACGACCCATCTTCAATGCTCTTACTGAGGGAAGGAGGTTGTTGCCCAAAATCTCGATACATGTACATCGCGACACATGGACATATGGTGCAGTCGTCCTGTCCCCTTTGCAGTAAAAGCACCCCCAAAGCATGATGTTTCCACCCCCATGCTGCTTCACAGTTGGGATGGTGTTCTTGTGATGGTACTCATCCTTCTTCTTCCTCCAAACACGGCGAGTGGAGTTTATACCAAAAAGTTCTATTTTGGTCTCATCTGACCACATGACCTTCTCCCATGCCTCCTCTGGATCATCCAGATGGTCACTGGCAAACTTCAGTTGGGCCTGGACATGTGCTGGCTTGAGCAGGGGGACCTTGCGCGCTGCAGGATTTTAATCCATGATGGCGTAATGTGTTACTAATGGTAACCTTTGAGACTGTGGTCCCAGCTCTCTGCAGGTCAGGTCATTGACCAGGTCCTCCCGTGTAGTTCTGGGCTGATGTGTACCCTCTCCAGTCACATCTATGTTACCTCTGTTAAATTTATGGAAATTTGTGTTCTTTACATATATCTTTTACAAATAACAAGTAATTTGGACAATCATGGCATGTGACGTTTCTTCTTAGTAGTTCTTGACCAGGTTTGCACACACTGCAACAGGGATTTTGGCCCTCTCCTCCACACAGATCTTAGATCTGTAGAGAAAGATAGATCTTTCAGGTCTCGGGGCTGTTGCTGGGCAACACAGGGTTTCAGCTCCCTCCAAAGATTTTCTATTAGGGTTCAGGTCTGGAGACTGGCTAGGCTAGGCACTCCAGGACATTGAAATGCTTCTTACACGGAGCCACTCCTTAGTTGCCCTGGCTGTGTGTTTCGGGTCATTGTCATGCTGGAAGTCCCAGCCCACGACCCATCTTCATCTTCATGCCCTTACTGAGGGAAGGAGGTTGTTGCCCAAAATCTCGATACATGTACATCGCATGCACACATGGACATATGGTGCAGTCGTCCTGTCCCCTTTGCAGAAAAGCACCCCCAAAGCATGATGTTTCCACCCCCATGCTTCACAGTTGGGATGGTGTTCTTGTGATGGTAATCATCCTTCTTCTTCCTCCAAACACGGCGAGTGGAGTTTATACCAAAAAGTTCTATTTTGGTCTAATCTGACCACATGACCTTCTCCCATGCCTCCTCTGGATCATCCAGATGGTCACTGGCAAACTTCAGTTGGGCCTGGACATGTGCTGGCTTGAGCAGGGGGACCTTGGCAAGCGCTGCAGGAGGATTTTAATCCATGATGGCGTAATGTGTTACTAATGGTAACCTTTGAGACTGTGGTCCCAGCTCTCTTCAGGTCATTGACCAGGTCCTCCCGTGTAGTTCTGGGCTGATCCCTCACCTTTTCTCATGATCATTGATACTCCACGAGTCGAGATCTTGCATGGAGCCCCAGTCCGAGGGAGATTGACAGTCATCTTGAGTTTCTTCCATTTTCTAATAATTGCGCCAACAGTTGTTGCCTTCTCACCAAGCTGCTTGCCTATTGTCCTGTAGCCCATCCCAGCCTTGTGCAGGTCTACAGTTTTGTCCCTGGTGTCCTTAGACAGCTCTTTGGTCTTGCCCATGGTCGAGAGAGGTTGGAGTCTGATTAATTGAGTGTCTTGCGGACAGGTGTCTTTTATTCAGGTAACGAGTTCAAACGAGGGCAGTTAATACAGGTAACGAGTAGAGAGGATAGGAGGGCTTCTTAAAGACGAACTAACAGGTCTGTAAGAGAGCCAGAATTCTTGCTGGTTGGTAGGTGATCAAATACTTATTTCATGCAATAAAATACAAATTAATTATTTAAAAATCATACATTGTGAGTTTTCTGGATTTTTTTTTTAGATTCTGTCTCTCACAGTTGAAGTGTACCTACGATGAAAACTACACCTCTCCATTCTTTGTAAGTGCGAAAACTTGAAAATTGGTGGTGTATCAAATACTTATTTTCCCCACTGTATATGATTCCCTTTGTGTTCATTTCATTAGGTCAATGTATGTTAAGTTAGCATAGCTTATTTTTTATGGCCCCACAACTTAATTTCACATTTTGTGTGTTTGATTCACTTTTGGGTAGGCTCAATAAAATCCTGTTTTTAAAAATCCACTTGTGACTCCTCAGGCCTACCAATTTGCTACCTCACAGAGGACCTGGAGCTGATTAAATAACACAGGGTATATTTGTTCTGTGTTATTGGTTAAACACTGTGGTTGAGTTTGCTTTGTCCATTCTCACTGTTGCCTTGTACTTGAGATAATGATTGACTGTTTTTGCTTTCTATGTCCAGATTATAATTTTTACATTGTGAAATAAATAAATGAAGTCATATACAATGTCTCCTTCCATTAGAAAAAATAATGAGCATTTTGAAAAACGTACAAACAAATCACTGACTACAGTGGTAGTTCTTGGGATGTTTTCTTTCATTTAAAAGGCTCTTAACATAATATTTGACTGTCAGTATACTGATATAAATACCTTTGTGAACTGCAGGTGGATTCTGGTATGGTCGATGCGATGAAGGTCTCCAATAAAAGGAAGAGCCCACGGTCCAGGAGGAAAGTTATTTGGCACTCTGTTCTTTAAAACATCAACCAACAACAGAAAAACACACAGAAATATGAAAATACTCCAGCTGTCCATCCACTCCAAGCCCAGCACTTTGTATACGGCCTCCATGCTGTATAGATACAGGTTCGTTTTTATTTCTCAGGGCTTTCGTGCGGAGCCTCGTCGGATCAGGGTGATCTTAGGTCAGGTCTTGCTTGAGCATCTGGCATTGAAAATAAGCTCAGATTTTATTTGCTCCTTTAAAGTGAGCACATTGCACCACAGAAAGTAGCATATTGCAGCATTTGTCATGAGTGAACTTTGATCAGGATTATGTAATTGGGCGAGAGGTGTATCTGGTCATATGATTTGTTAAGTATTTTGCCAGTGTATTATAGAGCGCTCATTGGTGTGTGTTTTGATAGTGATGATGAAACTCAGGGTAAAGGTACAGGCAATATATTACAATATATTATTTTAATATATTTATTTAGGTAATAACTAGGAATTATTTTTAAATAATATTCTATCTTTTACTTTTTTTGGTTTTATAAGAATTATCTTATCAAAGTTAATTGGGATAAAGGACTTAGACTCTACATATACTGAGATTAGACGGGCGGCATTGTATTTATGCAAAAGTAACAGAGTGTTGAAATACCCTGTTACAAGTAAATGTCATGTATTCAAATATTTACTTAAATTATAATAATATTCAGTATATCCAATCTATACAAACCCAAACCCTGCCTTTCAGTCAGGAGATAATTGGATAGACAGGTGTTCCTGCCTTCTTTTGGACACTCACCTTTGTGCACTCATCTCCATCCTTATGAGGTGCTCTGAGAAACTGGTTCTCCAATACATCAAAAACAATGTGTCAATATGATTACCTAAAAAAATCCTAATATTAACAACAGGTATCATGCAAGCTAGAGACGATAAATAGCACTGGGGCTGAACATGAACATGAACACATCATAGTCTGAATAAGAAGCATCAACTTAATCTCAGATTAATTTATTTACATAAAAAAACTTCTAGCAAAAGTGCAGTGGAAAGGAAAGTAGAAGTGTAGCTCCTTTTGATTAAAAAAAGCTGTTTTAAGGATTTGAAAGTATGAAAGGATTTCATGTATATTTGAATACATTTTTAACGTAAAAAGCTTTTTGAAAAGGCCTCTTGGCTGAGAAGAAGAAAACAAATTTCAATCACATTTTATTCACACTATAGAAAAAAGATAATATAGTAGATATTCTTGGTATATGAGAAGATAAATGTAGTGGAACACAGTTAAGTCACTAAACAGATGAAACAGATGGTTCAGTATCAGCTGGTTGGTGGTTTTAACGTGGTACGGCACAGAGGCGGTATGGTTTGGGAGAGCGAATGACTCCTAAATTAAACTCCAGACTGGGCTGCTCTCCAGCAGGGGACTGAGAAAGAAAACCTCTGAAGGAGGGAGGTAAAGAAGAGGAACAACTCCATCCTGGCCAGCTGCTCCCCGAGACACACACGCTTACCTGAGAACACACAACACACTTGATGAGTTGTCTTTAGAGTCAGAAACTAAAAGAGCCAAACAACCAAACTGTAAATACTGCCTTACCTGCTGAAAAAGGAATGGAAGGCCTCCCTCTTCCTAAATTTGCCGTCGTGGTCCAGAAAATGTTGAGGGTTGAAGGAGTGTGGAGTTTCCCACATCGACTCATCGTGTAAAACTGAGTTCAGTGTGGGCATGACAATGGTGCCCTGAGGAAATGCCATTAATGAAAATGGTAAAGTCAACAAATTTTTTTCAGATTAGTTTGTTTTAAAAAAACAAATTTAACAAATTAGAAAGTTGAGCTAAAACAGCAGTTGATTAGGTTGAGGAATAAATGTTGACTCTCAATAATCAAACTAACATGGACTAGAAATTCTTCAAGTGGTGCAGAAGAAATAGGAAATATGGTCATCTACAGCTGCAGGACAACTGCTTTTAAAAGCTCCAGAAGGCCTGCTAAATGGACGTCACACCCTGCACGCTGTTATTGGCTGGGAGCTCCACAGAGGTGATGACCATGAAAGAGGGCAGGGTCACTGCAGATACAGACACCGCCACACACTTCAAGTGGTTATAAGTGATGACTGGGAGGGGTTATTTTTGTATGAGCCTACACATTGTGTTTTATGAAACTTGTACTTGTTATACCTTTAAGTTCAAGCGACTGGTTGGAAAACCATTGTTGATTCATCCAAGGCAAGTGGAAAATTATGTTTTCAAGGAGGTAGCTAAAAAGCATGGCATTCAAAAACTACCCTGGCACATAAACAAACTACAAACAAAATGCTCACATAAAACAATTCTTGAATCTTGTACCTTTGGGATTGTGTACTTGTCAAGGTTGGTGTCCTTGCTTGTCATGTGGACCACATTGAGGGGAACAATGTTTGCCATTCTCTGTATTTCATGGATGACTGCATCAGTATAGGGCATGTTTTCTCTGTCAGTCGTAGAGGGTGTTCTGGATGAACCCACAACTGCATCTATCTCAGCCTGGACTCTCTCTGCACAGTGAAAACAGTAAACAATTTAAGTCTGTGTACTGTGACTGAGTAGAAAAAGGTGCCCAACCCACACATACTCTCTAAATAAAGGACTGACCTGTGAGAAACCCCAGATACTATGTAGTCATGTCAAGATGGTTACAAACCATGCAGCAATGAGGCAAGACAGATATTGCTCTCTCACACACACACACACACACACATACACACACACACACCTTGTATCTGGGGGTGGTAGATCATGTATAGCAGTCCCCAGTGTAAAGTAGTGGTGGTGGTTTCAGTTCCAGCAACAAACAGGTCCAGAACGCAAAAACACAAATTCTTAGAATCAAAACCTGAATCGATGTCCTCTTTCTGTCAGTAAAAAAGAAAAGAAAATTTCCCATTTCAGATGACATATTTTATTAGAAAACATACACTGATAAAAAAATAAAAAAAATAAACAAACTGTACATGAAAACACACCTCTCCCATTTCTTTGAGGAAGCAGTCGATGTAGTCTCTTGGTGAGGAAGGGTCCAGGCTTTCTCTGTGTTCTTTAATCTTGCTTTCCATGAAGTCAATTATCTTCTGTACCAGAGTAAATATCCTCTGGTGAGGTCCAGGCAGCCACTTCATCAGCCAGGGAAATGTGTTATAAATCTACAGAGGATAAAGACACTTACCAGAATCAGGCAATAATTCACAACACAGACAGGTGGAGGCCAAATTAGTTGAGCTAATTTATTGGACAGTTCAGAAGGGGGTGCACTTGTGTTAAGCTGGCAAAGTATCTCTGATACTTTGAGCTACATACAAAGATCTGTTTCTTACTAAAATCTAAGTACAAGAAGTGTGTACAAAAAGCTGGATTCACAATATGCCCCAAGTCTTTCTCCAGTGGCTCTGCATGAGCAGTAAGCAATCAGCTGAACAAACTCCCGAACCTTGTTCACATCTTTTTCCCCAGGTGGTTTAATAACAACAACCCCTTATGTTTCTTGCATAGAAAGACAAATCTGCATTTGTGCATACTAAGCGAAACTCTACAGATGATAGTACCAGGGATAAACCACTCAAAGTTACTCATTTTTATCTCATCAGTTACTTTTTTCTTTTATTCAATTGTACAAAAGGTCGTTTGCTGCAGCTAGAGTGGGTGCGTGCTGAACATCTGTGAGAGTAGAGAGCAGAGAGCAGAGACACCAAGAGGGAGAAGAGAGGTGACTGCTGTTCGGAGATTATTGATCTGTCATGGCATGTGCATGCGTCCTTGAGACCTGTAAGTTTGATGTTTGTATTTTCAGTTCATTTGCATTCATTGTTGTGTTGATTTATGTATATTTTTACCATAATGTATCTGGCTGGTGATTTGGCTTAGAATTATTAGCATACTTAATTAGCCTTTATTAGCCCTGCTAGCTAAATGCATGTGGTCTTTGCTCTGTGTATATTATCACAGCAGTGTATTCTTAAGTGTATTGTTTATTGCCAGTAGTTGCTTTGCATTAATAGTGCTAAAGTAGGCTAATTAATGGTGGGTGTAACATGTGGTATCTATAAAGAGACAATGGATGTTAATTTCTGTTTACATGTATTATAGTTTGAAATATGTTATTCACTCTCCATGCAGAACCACATACACATGCCAAGAACACCCATGTTCGTACTGTTACAAATTAAAGTTACAAAGGTGAGTCTCCATCTGCGTCTGTGTTTTAATTGACACACCTGGAGCAAAGTAAGGAAACAGAACCAAGTTCACAGTCCTTTTATCTGATCCTCATGTACACTGAGATCCTTCAAGTCAGATCCTAAGCTTTACTTCAGGACAAAGATGCAACAGTATAGTAGTGGAACCTGTCTGAAGAAGGATAGACATCCACCACCTCATCTGGATGACTATGCGGTGGACTACCCAAGCTGTCGACCACGAGCCACACATTCCTCAAGCACTGTACAGTACGAACATGGGCGGGAAGAGGATGAGTATCAGCCACTGAAGGGAGCAGCCAAGATGTCCTCACACAGTCCCTATCGCAACCAGAGCAAAGATTCTAGTCCAGCACCTCTGGGGCAAAACCAGAGAAACCAGAGGTGACAATCCTCCCACAGGACCTTCTGGAAGCCTGGAAGGAGTGGGTAGGGGAACAACAGGTCCTACCATCCATCGGTCTGCCCAGGTGCTACACCCCTGGGAAAGTGGACGAGAGCACCGTTACACGCAAGGTCCACATATTCTGCGACGCCTCTGAAAGGGCCTACAGGGCTGTAGCCTACTTGAGAACAGAGGACAAGCAGGGCAAGATCTACCTGGAATTCCTTATGGCAAGATCCAGAGTAGCACCCAAACGGCTCCTGTCTATTGCCAAGACTAGAGTTATGTTCAGGCCCAGCTCTCCACAGTGATACAACAGGAGCTCAGTGTGAAGATCAGTTACACTACCCTGTGGACAGACTCTGTGTTGACAACTGTGTTGATGTGGTTACAGTCTGAGTCTTGTCACTTCAAGGTCTTTGTTGCCACAAGAGTAGCTGAGATCCAAGAGCTGACAGACCTCCGTGCATGGCGCTGCGTGGATTCAGCGAGAAATCCTGCAGATGACATCATCATGACCTGAGAGATCTTGTGGAGCCCAATAGATGAAGTCAGGGCCCGCCATTCCTCCTTCAAGCCCCAGAAAAGTGGCCAACGAAACCAAACACAACAGCCATGGAAGAGGTATCAAAACTCCAGAAGTCGCCTTTCTGTAGAATCACATCCACAGCAGTGGAACCTCAAGTTTCAGATGCTGATAAGTGTAAAACATGGAGGGAGCTTATTGATGTTACAGCACAGGCTATTCATGGGACGGCAGACCAAATTAGCAACCCTATGCCTGCAGACTACCAGAAAGTGGAGACTCTCATCTTCCAGAGCTCCCAAAGGGACAGCTTTCCAGATGAGCTGCGTCTCTTGAGAGCTGGTAAACCTGTCCTATCTAGTAGCCGCCTACTTACCTTAGCCCCAGAGTTCGATAAGTCAGACGAGATTATCCAAGTTGGTGGGAGACTACAGGGATCTGAAGACCTGGAGCATACCACACTGCATCCCATCATTCTAGATCCCAGTCATCCTGCCACCAAACTTCTGATACAGGAATATGACAAGACGCCTATGCCACCATGGCCCAGAGCGAGTGTTTGCAGAAATGTGGCGCAAGTTATGGATTCTCAGAGGGCGTGAGGCTATCCGTTGCCACCAACACATCTGCGAAGAGTGCCACAGATGGAAATCCAGACCAGCAGTCCCCAAGATGACTGATCTACCGGCTGCACGTATTCGCCTACATAAGCCAGCCTTCTACTCTACAGGCATGGACTTTTCAGGGCCATTTCAGGTCAAGGTGGGTTGGTGCCTTGAGAAGAGAAAAAGAACTTGAGAATAATCTTCAAGTGTCTCACCATGTGGGCTGTGCACTTAGACCTCCTCACCAACCTCGACTCCGATTCCTTTCTGATGGCCTTGAGGAGGTTCATGGCCCATAGAGGGACTCCTGCTGAGTTGTTCTCAGATCAAGGGGCAAATTTCAGAGGAGGGGAAAAAGAGCTGCAAGAGGCTTTTGCAGCACTGTCCCCTGAGTTGCAGCAGAGTCTTGCCAAAGAAAAGATCGCCTTTCACTTCAATCCACCTGCGGCCCCAAACTTCGGAGGAGTCTGGGAGAGGTAAATCCGTTCAGTCAAACAGGCCCTCTCCACTACTGTGGGTGCTCAGGCACAGGCTGAAGAGGTACTTAGGATGGTTCTCATTGAGGTGGAGGGTCTTTTGAATTCCAAACCCTTAAGTTATGTATTGTCCAGTATTGCAGATGTAGACCCTGTGACTCCAAATCTGCTGTTGATGGAGTGGCTCTACGGATCCCTTCCTCAGGTGGTATATCTAGATAAGGACCTCCTCAGCAGGCCAAGTTTACCAAGTTTAGTCCTTTCATCTGATCCTCACGTACATCAATACTATGTTGATTGTATTGTTGTTATGTGGCGCAGTAAGGTGGACCCAAATGTGCAAACAGCACGCAGGCAGAGGAGATGCAGATCAACTTAATTTAGGCTTACTGGTAGTCAAAACAGGCAGGTACAGATCAGGCAGATAGACTAGCAGGCAGGCAGGCAGGTACGGGACATGTAGGTAGCCTGGTAGACGGACACATGGAGGAACATGAAGGTAAGATTCATAGGTAAGATTGACAGGTAACAAATGTAGGTACCATACACAGAGGCAGACTCACAGCCACACTGACAAAGAAAAATAATGGGGGAGGGGGGCAAAAATATATATAGTGTGGGTGATGGGGAAGTGGAGACAGGTGAGGAGACTAACAGGGGACAGGTGAAAACAATCAGAGCAGAACGATCAGTGTGAAACACACAAGAGGCAGGAAGTTAAGTGACAGACATGTGAGGAGAAGTAAAAATACAAAATAAAACAAACGTGAAACAAAAGTGTAAATAACAACCAGAAACAGACAAATGCACAAATGTAGAATGAGAATAACCAGACACAGGACACAACGAGAGAGACAAACAAGGAATCACAAGGAACACAGGGAGGGAGAAACACTGGGAGGTACCAATAGCACAGGGCAGGACCATGACAGTTGTTCTTTTACAAAATGAAAATAAACCACTGACTTATTGGGTCTAGCTGGATTGAACCTGATTGAACCCAATTAAAAAAAATACAAAATGCATCTTGTTGATAATGAATGCTCACCTGTACCCACACACTTCCCTGTAAGTAAATTATCTCATTGAAGGTCTCAAGAATATCCTGGTGCTGCTCATCAGTGTACTCAAAGCGCTCCCCAAACACCAAGCAGCAGATGACATTTGACACAGCACTGTTAATCAGTGACTGGGCACTGAAAGGCTTGCCTAAAAAAAGAGAAAAAATAGATAAGATGCAAAGGATGCCACATTGAGACTAGTTATCAATTGTTGAAAGGTAAGATTTGTTTAGTACCTTGCTGAAGGGCAAAGGCCTCAGTGAGATATTGACACTCCTGCTGGATGGATGGCTCCAGGCTCTTCTTGCCCAAACCAAAGTTTCTGAGAGTATGAAGAGCAAATCTCCTCTGCTGCTTCCAGGGATTGCCATTAGAGGCCACCAGACCTTTTGGAAACACAAAACAGTATTTTCTGGAAATGGGTATAACTAACAATTAGCTAAATGCTAATACCTCTAAAAGTGTCAGTCTGATGCTACAACCCTGCAGATAACAAGCAACAAAAAGCAAAAAAGCACAACCTCTATTCCCAACCATTTCTTCAAACAGTGGAATGGAGGGCCGATCTACATAGTCCTCTCCTCTTTGGACCAGAGCCTCCCTCACAAGCTTGTAGCCATTGAGGACCACAAGCCTTCCACCGAAGAGCCGAAGACTGAAGATGTTTCCGTATTTCTTTGAAAACTGAACACAGAGAGCAGACAGGACAGGTGTTTTGGTTCAACACACAGTGGACATAGAAAAAAAAAAAACAAAAAAAAAAACTCAAAAAAGTCTCACTCAGTTTGGCCACCATTATTAACTAATCTGTTTCATGTCAGCACACGTGACCCTCACTTTTGATGTCTAAATTGTAAAAAACTCCAATTTCTAAATCTGACCTAAAACTGTCCTTATTTTTTCTTTTCCATCTGTGAAACCTCTAGAACAAAAAGGTTTGCCAGGTGGAAAAAGAAATTTTAACTTTTTAAAAGTTAAATCTTTTATCATCTGTGAAAAAAATCTGAGAGGGACGTAAAAAGAAAAACTAATACTGTTTGTTGCTGTAATACTAATTTCGGCCACAAGATGCTGAAGTGCAACACCACCTCATGTTCTCAACAGGACTGAGAGCTTTCATGTTATTTTCTAAGTGACTTTCAACTTCTTGCACTAAACTCGAGCTACACACTGTGTAGGGTGTTTCACAAGTTATGTAGCATTAATGTCAACAGCACTTCTCCACTGGGCAACACATTTAAATATATTCTAAAGTGAAATAACAACCTAATAGTTCCCTCTAACACTGCATTTTTAATAACAGTGATTACTGCGTGTAAATACTTACTTCCTAGTTTATATAAAGTCAAGTCAGATTAATTTAAAACTCATCTGGAGGGGAACATGAATGCTTTCAGTCCTGTTTTGAACACAGGGAAGTGATGCACCTCAGCCTCTTGTGGCAGAAATTTATATCACAACATAAACAAAAACTTTTACTTCCTGGAAAAATCAGTAACAACAGAGGTAGTCCTTACATAATATTTGACTGTCAGTATACTGATAAATACCTCTGTGAACTGCAGGTGGATTCTGGTGGGGTCGATGCGATGAAGGTCCCCAATAAAAGGAAGAGCCCACGGTCCAGGAGGAAAGTTATTTGGCACTCTGTTCTTTAAGACATCAGCCAACAACAGGAAAACACACAGAAATATCAAAATACTCCAGCCGTCCATCCACTCCAAGCCCAGCACTTTGTATACGGCCTCCATGTTGTGTAAATACAGCTTAATTTTTATTTCTCAGGACTTTCGTGCAGAGCCCTGTCCGATCACGGTGGCCTCGGGTCAGGTCTTGCTTGAGCGCCTGGCCTTCAAAATAAAAGCATGCAAGTAATTTTATTTGCTTTTTATTTGCTCCTGTAAAGTAAGCACATTGCAGCGTTTGTCATGAGTGAACTTTGATCAGGATTATATAATTGGGCGAGAGGTGTATCTGGTCACATGGGTTGTTCAGTATTTTGCCAGTGTATTATAGAGTGCTTATTAATGTGTGTTTTGATACTGATGATGTAACTCAGGGTAACGTAAGGCAATACATTAATTTAGGTTATAACTAGGTATTATTAAAAATGGGATACCCTTTCCTTTTTTTTATTTGTGTTTTTGCATTGCAAATAAAATGGGAAATTTTTACTTTTTTTCAAAACAGTTTCTGGGTGTATTTAATATTTCAGAGGTTGAAGTACATATGGCTTACGTACATTAGAGGGTGATGCTCTAGCAATAAATAGCACTGGGGCTGAACATGAACATGAACACATCATAGTCTGAATAAGAAGCATCAACTTAATCTCAGATTAATTTATTTACATAAAAAAGCTTTTAGCAAAAGTGCAGAAGAAAGGAAAGTAGAAGTGTAGCTCGCTTTGATTTAAAAAAAAAAAGATGTTTTAAGGATCTGAAAGTATGAAAGGATTTCATGTATATTTGAATACATTTTTAATGTAAAAAGCCTCTTGGCTGAGAGGAAACAAATTTCAATCACATTTTATTTACATTATAGAAAAAAGATAATATAGTAAATATTCTTGGTATATAAGAAGATAAATGTAGTGGAACACAGTTAGTCACTAAACCGATGAAACAGATGGTTCAGTTTCAGCTGGTTGGTGGTTTTAACGTGGTACGGCACAGAGGCGATATGGTTTAGGAGAGCGAATGACTCCTAAATTAAACTCCAGACTGGGCTGCTCTCCAGCGGGGACTGAGAAAGCAAAACCTCTGAAGGAGGGAGGTAAAGAAGAGGAACAACTCCATCCTGGCCAGCTGCTCCCCGAGACACACACGCTTACCTGAGAACACACACACACCTGATGAGTTGTCTTTAGAGTCAGAAACTAAAAGAGCCAAACAACCAAACTGTAAATACTGCCTTACCTGCTGAAAAAGGAATGAAGGCCTCCCTCTTCCTAAGTTTGCCATCCTGGTCCAGAAAATGTTGAGGGTTGAAGGAGTGTGGAATTTCCCACATCGACTCATCGTGTAGAACTGAGTTCAGTGTGGGCATGACAATAGTGCCCTGAGGAAATGCCATTAATGAAAATGGTAAAGTCAACAAATTTTTTTCAGATTAGTTTGTTTTAAAAAAACAAACAAATTTAACAAATTAGAAAGTTGAGCTAAAACAGCAGTTGATTAGGTTGAGGAATAAATGTTGACTCTCAATAATCAAACTAACATGGACTAGAAATTCTTCAAGTGGTCCAGAAGAAATAGGAAATTTATAGCTGCAGGACAACTGCTTTTAAAAGCTCCAGAAGGCCTGCTAAATGGACGTCACACCCTGCACGCTGTTATTGGCTGGGAGCTCCACAGAGGTGATGACCATGAAAGAGGGCAGCACATACAGACACCGCCACACCGCAGCAGATACAGACACTGCCACACACCTCAAGTGGGTTATAAGTGATGACTGGGAGGGGTTATTTTTGTATGAGCCTACACATTGTGTTTTATGAAACTTGCACTCATTACACCTTTAAGTTCAAGTTGGAAGTGACTGGTTGGAAAACCATAGTTGATTCATCCAAGTGTTTGTGGGAAAATTATGTTTTTGAGATGGTAGCTAAAAAGCATGGCATTCAAAAACTACCCTGGCACATAAACAAACTACAAACAAAATGCTCACATAAAACAATTCTTGAATCTTGTACCTTTGGGATTGTGTACTTGTCAAGGTTGGTGTCCTTGCTTGTCATGTGGACCACATTGAGGGGAATGATGTTTTCCATTCTCTGTATTTCATGATGACTGCATCAGTATAGGGCATGTTTTCTCTGTCAGTCGTAGAGGGTGTTCTGGATGAACCCACAACTGCATCTATCTCAGCCTGGACTCTCTCTGCACAGTGAAAACAGTAAACAATTTAAGTCTGTGTACTGTGACTGAGTAGAAAAAGGTGCTCAACCCACACATACTCTCTAAATAAAGGACTGACCTGTGAGAAACCCCAGATACTATGTAGTCATGTCAAGATGGTTACAAACCATGCAGCCAAGAGGCAAGACAGATATTGCTCTCACACACACACACACACACACCTTGTATGTGAGGGTGGTAGATCATGTATAGCAGTCCTTAGTGTAAAGTAGTGGTGGTGGTTTCAGTTCCAGCAACAAACAGGTCCAGAACGCAAAAACACAAATTCTTAGAATCAAAACCTGAATCGATGTCCTCTTTCTGTCAGTAAAAGAAAAGAAAATTTCCCATTTCAGATGACATATTTTATTAGAAAACATACACTGATAAAAAAATTTAAAAATAAACAAACTGTACATGAAAAACACTCACCTCTCCCATTTCTTTGAGGAAGCAGTCGATGTAGTCTCTTGGTGAGGAAGGGTCCAGGCTTTCTCTGTGTTCTTTAATCTTGCTTTCCATGAAGTCAATTATCTTCTGTACCAGAGGTAATATCCTCTGGTGAGGTCCAGGCAGCCACTTCATCAGCCAGGGAAATGTGTTATAAATCTACAGAGGATAAAGACACTTACCAGAATCAGGCAATAATTCACAACACAGACAGGTGGAGGCCAAATTAGTTGAGCTAATTTATTGGACAGTTCAGAAGGGGGTGCACTTGTGCTAAACTGGCAAAGTATCTCTGATACTTTGAGCTACATACAAAGATCTGTTTCTTACTAAAATCTAACTACAAGAAGTGTGTACAAAAAGCTGGATTCACAATATGCCCCAAGTCTTTCTCCAGTGGCTCTGCATGAGCAGTAAGCAATCAGCTGAACAAACTCCCGAACCTTGTTCACATCTTTTTCCCCAGGTGGTTTAATAACAACAACCCCTTATGTTTCTTGCATAGAAAGACAAATCTGCATTTGTGCATACTAAGCGAAACTCTACAGATGATAGTACCAGGGATAAACCACTCAAAGTTACTCATTTTTATCTCATCAGTTACTTTTTTCTTTTATTCAATTGTACAAAAGGTCGTTTGCTGCAGCTAGAGTGGGTGCGTGCTGAACATCTGTGAGAGTAGAGAGCAGAGAGCAGAGACACCAAGAGGGAGAAGAGAGGTGACTGCTGTTTGGAGATGATTGATCTGTCATGGCATGTGCATGCGTCCTTGAGACCTGTAAGTTTGATGTTTGTATTTTCAGTTCATTTGCATTCATTGTTGTGTTGATTTATGTATATTTTCACCATAATGTATCTGGCTGGTGATTTGGCTTAGAATTATTAGCATACTTAATTAGCCTTTATTAGCCCTGCTAGCTAAATGCATGTGGTCTTTGCTCTGTGTATATTATCACAGCAGTGTATTCTTAAGTGTATTGTTTATTGCCAGTAGTTGCTTTGCATTAATAGTGCTAAAGTAGGCTAATTAATGGTGGGTGTAACATGTGGTATCTATAAAGAGACAATGGATGTTAATTTCTGTTTACATGTATTATAGTTTGAAATATGTTATTCACTCTCCATGCAGAACCACATACACATGCCAAGAACACCCATGTTCGTACTGTTACAAATTAAAGTTACAAAGGTAATTCTCCGTCTGCGTCTGTGTTTTAATTGACACACCTGGAGCGAAGTAAGGAAACAGAACCAAGTTCACAGTCCTTTTATCTGATCCTCATGTACACTGAGATCCTTCAAGCCAGATCCTAAGCTTTACTTCAGGACAAAGATGCAACAGTATAGTAGTGGAACCCGTCTGAAGAAGGATAGACATCCACCCCGTCATCTGGATGGTCTTTGTTGCCACAAGAGTAGCTGAGATCCAAGAGCTGACAGACCTCCATGCATGGCGCTTGCACCCAAACGGCTCCTGTCTATTGCCAAGACTAGAGTTATGTTCAGGCCCAGCTCTCCACAGTGATACAACAGGAGCTCAATGTGAAGATCAGTTACACTACCCTGTGGACAGACTCTACAACTGTGTTGATGTGGTTACAAATCTCCTCTGCTGCTTCCAGGGATTGCCATTAGAGGCCACCAGACCTTTTGATAACACAAAACAGTATTTACTGGAAATGGGTATAACTAACAATTAGCTAAATGCTAATACCTCTAAAAGTGTCAGTCTGATGCTACAACCCTGCAGATAACAAGCAACAAAAAGCAAAAAAGCACAACCTCTATTCCCAACCATTTCTTCAAACAGTGGAATGGAGGGCCGATCTACATAGTCCTCTCCTCTTTGGACCAGGGCCTCCCTCACAAGCTTGTAGCCATTGATGACCACAAGCCTTCCACCGAAGAGCCGAAGACTGAAGATGTTTCCGTATTTCTTTGAAAACTGAACACAGAGAGCAGACAGGTGTTTTGGTTTGACACACAGTGGACATAGAAAAAAAAAACTTTGTCGCACTCAGTTTGGCCACCATTATTAACTAATCTGTTTCATGTCAGCACACGTGACCCTCACTTTTGATGTCTAAATTGTACCTAGAAGTTTTTTAGCACAATTAATGTCATTTGTATGTCTATAGTTGGATTTGGTATTTTACCTATCCATGTCACATTTGTGCAAATAAACAACAGAATATAATAAACTTAACAAAAATATGTATGCTCTCCTGTGTAAATTAGGCCAAGCAGTGGGGTTGAATTTGCTTTGTGTTTAAGTCCATTCCTGCCATAGTCTTACATTTTAGTTCATAAATTTAAGTTTTCCTCCTTTCCTGAAGGAACATGTCTGGAGCTGTCATATAGTGGTTAAAGTGGTGTTTTCTCCTTCAGTTTTCCACAGAAGCCCTGGGAGGCAAGTGAGAAAAAAACTCTAATTTCTAAATCTGACCTAAAACTGTTTTTTTCTTTTCCATCTGTGAAACCTCTAGAACAAAAAGGTTTGCCAGATGGAAAAAGAAATTTTAACTTTTTAAAAGTTAATTCTTTTATCATCTGTGGAAAAAACCCTGAGAGGCAGGTAAAAAGAAAAAATAATACTAATACTAATTTCGGCCACAAGATGCTGAAGTGCAACACCACCTCATGTTCTCAACAGGACTGAGAGTTTTCATGTTATTTTCTAAGTGACTTTCAACTTCTTGCGCTAAACTCGAGCTACACACTGTGTAGGGTGTTTCACAAGTTATGTAGCATTAATGTCAACAGCACTTCTCCACTGGGCAACACATTTAAATATATTCTAAAGTGAAATAACAACCTAATAGTTCCCTCTAACACTGCATTTTTAATAACAGTGATTACTGCGTGTAAATACTTACTTCCTAGTTTATATAAAGTCAAGTCAGTTTAATTTAAAACTCATCTGGAGGGGAACATGAATGCTTTCAGTCCTGTTTTGAACACAGGGAAGTGATGCACCTCAGCCTCTTGTGGCAGAAATTTGTATCACAGCATAAAAAAAAACTTTTACTTCCTGGAAAAATCAGTAACAACAGAGGTAGTCCTTACATAATATTTGACTGACAATAAAAGGAAGAGCCCACGGTGCAGGAGGAAAGTTATTTGGCACTCTGTTCTTTAAGACATCAGCCAACAACAGGAAAACACACAGAAATATCAAAATACTCCAGCCGTCCATCCACTCCAAGCCCAGCACTTTGTATACGGCCTCCATGTTGTGTAAATACAGCTTAATTTTTATTTCTCAGGACTTTCGTGCAGAGCCCTGTCCGATCACGGTGGCCTCGGGTCAGGTCTTGCTTGAGCGCCTGGCCTTCAAAATAAAAGCATGCAAGTAATTTTATTTGCTTTTTATTTGCTCCTGTAAACAAAGTAGCACATTGCAGCACACAAAGTAAGCACATTGCAACGTTTGTCATGAGTACACTTTGATCAGGATTATGTAATTGGGCGAGAGGTGTATCTGGTCACATGGGTTGTTCAGTATTTTGCCAGTGTATTATAGATGTATATGTGTGTTTTGATACTGATGATGTAACTCAGGTTAACGTAAGGCAATACATTCATTTAGGTTATAACTAGGTATTATTAAAAATGGGATGAAAGAGGGCAGCGTCTCTGCAGATACAGATACCGCAACACACCTCAAGTGGTTTATAAGTGATAATTGAGAGGGGTTATTTCTGTATGAGCCTACACATTGTGTTTTATGAAACTCGTACTCATTACACCTTTAAGTTCAAGTTGGAAGCGACTGGTTGGAAAACCATAGTTAATTTAACCAAGTGTTTGTAGGAAAAATATGTTTTTGAGATGGTAGCTAAAATGCACTGTATTTAAAAAACTACCATGGCAGATAAACAAACTGCTCACATGAAACAATTCTTGCATCTTGTACCTTTGGGATTGTGTACTTTTTGAGGGTGGTGTCCTTGCTTGTCATGACTGAGACCACTGAGGAGCTCCACTGAACGCCACAGGAGGTCTCATCAGACTTTATAATTCCTCCTCCTTCTGCCGCAAGGAAACTAGATGGTGTTCTGGATGAACCCACAACTGCATCTGTCTCAGCCTGGACTCTCTCTGTACAGTGACAACAGTAAGCAGTTTCTACTGCAGAAAATGGTGTTCAACACACACTTACTCTCTAAATAAAGGACTGACCTGTGAGAGACCCCAGATATTATGTAGTCATGTCAAGATGGTTACAAACCATGCAGCCAAGAGGCAAGACAGATATTGTTCTCTCTCTCACACACACACACACACACACACACACACACACCTCGTATCTGGGGGGGGTGGTAGATCATGTATAGCAGTCCCCAGTGTAAAGTAGTGGTGGTGGTTTCAGTTCCAGCAACAAACACAAATGCTTAGAATTAAAACCTGAATCGATGTCCTCTTTCTGTCAGTAACAGAAATGAAAGTTTCCCATGTCAGCTGACATATTTTATTAGAAAACATACACTGATAAAAAAAATGAAACAATAAACACAGCGTACATAAAAACACCTCTCCCATTTCTTTGAGGAAGCAGTTGATGTAGTCTCTTGGTGAGGAAGGGTCCAGGCTTTCTCTGTGTTCCTTAATCTTGCTTTCCATGAAGCCAGTTATCTTCTGTATCAGAGTAAATATCCTCTGGTGAGGTCCAGGCAGCCACTTCATCAGCCAGGGAAATGCATTATAAATCTACAGAGGATAAAGACACTTACCAGAATCAGGCGATAATTCACAACACAAACAGGTGAAGGCCATAACTAATAATACAATAGCTTTTGCCTTATTTATCTAAAAAACAGAGTCTCCCTTTCAATTAAACTGGCTGAGACAAGACAAAATGTCTGCTAGGAAAAACACCTATGATAGTGGAGGGATAAACACGATTCTTCCAAAAGATATTCCCTCATTTGGTGTTTTGATGATGGTGATGGAGAGCGCTGTCTAACATTTCGGTCCAACATTTCGATCTCTCATAGGTCTTCAGTTGGGTTGAGATCTGGTGAGTGTGAAGTCCACTGCATATGATTCACATTGTTTTCATACTCATCAGACCGTTCAGTGATGCCCCCTCCTATGGATAGGGGCATTGTCATTCTGGAAGAGACCACTCCCACTAGGTTATACATGTTTCATCACAGGATAAATATGATCACTCAGAAAAAACTTTGTATTGATCTACAGTGATCCTTCACTCTGAAGAGAAAGGTGGACTGAAACCATGCTAGCTAAATGCCCCCCACAGCCTAACATAGACACCAAATCCCCTCACTCAGGCTTTTCCTTGAATTTGACACCCGTCTGTATCTGTTTAATGAAAGGTGTTCACAGAGGAGTGATGCACTTCAGCCTCTTGTGATAGAATTTTGTACCACAACAGAAACAAAAAGTTTTATTTCCCAGAAAAACGCCTTTCTCCATCTTATGTAATTGTCCCCTCCCACCTGATTTCATTCCTCCAAGATGAAAAAACTGAATTCAGGTTTTTTTTTTCTTCACCTGATCTTAAGTAAGGAATGCACTTCTCTTTTCTCACTTGCCTCTCAGAGCATCGTTAGTTTTGCAGTCATTTCAGAAAGCATAAAGTCATATTCAACGTCACCTTCCATCAGGAAAAGGTGAGGAGCATTTGAAGAAGGGAAATATAAATCAGTGACAGCAGAGGTCATTTTTGAGGAAAGAGGTCCAGGAGGAAAGTTATTTGGCACTCTGTTCTTTAAGACAGAAAACAGAAAAACAGAAAAACACACAGAAATATCAAAATACTCCAGCTGCCGTCCATCCACTCCAAGCCCAGCACTTTGAATACAGTCTCCATGCTGTGTAAATACAGCTTCATGTGTATTTCACGTTCCCACAGGACCCCAGGACCTCAGCTCACATGTCCTGCACGCATGCCTGACCTTCAAAATAAAAGCATGCAAAAAAACGTGCACGCAAGAAGAAGGGTGCTCAGATTTCTTTTTTTGTTTGTTTGTTTTGTTCCTGTTAAAGTATCACACTGCTGAAATACTCTGTTACAAGTAAACATTAAACACTGTACTTGAGGAGATGTACTTACTGTTGCACTCAAAAAGCTCTACATAACTAATATTAGAGGTAGTTTCTCCAACCGTCCCCTTGTACATCCATGTTTCTGAGGAAGAAACACCAAAACAGGCTAATGCCCTCAGGACCCTTACCCTGAAGAGTTTAAGATTTATTAGAAATTGTTATGGAAATTTACTGTACAGTATCAACCAACTGGGGCCTGCATTAACAGATTAGAACAGTTCATTTCAGTGGGAGCCTGAGTGAAAAATCTAGTTTTAAGCGCTTTATTACTTTACTTTGCACCAAGCTTAGATAATGCATAATGCCTAATAAAGTGCTGATAAGTCAAGTAACCTCCAGCTAGCACAAATTGTGAAACCAATGCAAACTTTGGGTTGCCAGGGCATTGACAGAGTTTGGTGTGTGGGGGATGAGGGGCCCAACAGCAAATATTTCCCAGCTTCAGCTTAATGTCATACTTTAGTTTGAGGTTTGAAGTTAAGGTTTATGGGCTAGCATTATATGGGCACTATCATAGGCATTACAGCATGACATGGAGGTGAAATGCTACTGTTTATTACTGATAACTGCGTCATTTTATTGCTGCACCCTTTGATACCTGGTCAAATGCAGCTAGCAGCTAAATGCATGCTTTTTGAGATTGTGAAATAGCTGTCAGACACATCTGTTAGATGCATCTGCATAAAAATTCATCCACTGTTCAAGTCAAATACTGATAACTGACAAATTATTCATGTGAAAATCATTAGGAAGACCTTCCTGTGGTCATAACATACAGTGCACAAGCAAACAGACACCAACCAGCTGGACTAGTTCAAGCTCCTGCTTTGTTTTTCATGTCAGAGTAACTGAGGCCCCCATGTTACATAACATTTCCTTATTTAACCTTTTTTTCCTGCCTCCCACTATCCAGATCGTTTGAGTTGCACCACCATCGTGTCTACATGAGCAAACACTGATTTTACAGGCATATTTTAGAAGAAAAATCACCTCATCATGATTTTCCAAGCACTTTTCGAGTATTTGGACTTCACTGGCTGGCTGTTGATCAGTTTTGTCGTGTTGCTTTTCACTGATGTGGTCAGAAACTGGAGACCACACAGTTTTCCACCAGGACCCTGGGCTATGCCTTTTCTAGGAAATGTCTTCAGTGCAGTTGACTTCAAATCAATGGAGAAGGTGAGCCACAATTAATAAGTACATTTATGCATTTTCTAAGAGTAGAGTCGATTTCTGATACCCAAGGAGAGATTCTGCTGACAGAAAGTAATGTGACCATGATGAGAAACAGTAAACACAACAATAATAAACAATGAAATACGATTGCCATTCAAAAGTGTTTTTTCAACTGCCAATTTGATAAAGGATGATATTCATGTATTTTACCAAAACCAAAATTAAATTTTCTGCTGATTTACAGGCAAAGAATGAATAAAGTAGTGCAGTAGCTCATGAAACTACAAACTTCACTATTAATCTCACATAACAGAGATAGTGAGAGACACCACTACAAAGGTTCAGATGTAATGTTGATCATTGCTAATAAGATGTCATAAAGTGGGAACTTTTCAGGTATGGACTATCAAAATAACATTGGTGACATAGTGTAAGGTAATACATTGAAATATGTGCTAATTTAATTTGTATGTCAACGAGTTTCAAAAATCATGAAAACATGTTTCAAACAAAGACAAAGTGAATCAAAACAGCAGAACAGTGTTCATAAGAGTTACCTCAAAATTAGTCCTTTCTCATTAAGTGTTTGTTATTGTCTCATTGGACAACAACTGCCTTTATTCCTGCCCAATACTTCATTCATATTGAAAGAATACAAAAGTATTAGTCTTGAAAAGTCATTTGTTTTTAAATGCAGCTTGCTCAAGAGTACGGGCCAGTGTTCAGTCTGAGGAGAGGAAATGAGAGGATGGTGTTTATTTCTGGATACAAGATGGTCAAAGAGGCTCTCATTAACCAGCTGGACAGCTTTGTTGACCGACCCACTATCCCTCTCTTCCATTGTGTCTACAAGGGCCTTGGTGAGCGGATGAATGTGTGGCACTACAAATGTCCTCCTCCAGGTTTACAGTAAATCTGTGTATGCTCAGCCAGCCAATTCACATTAGACAAACTATACTGTCAATGCAGAATATGTATAGTATTGATAATCCGCTGTCTTCACACGTCTCCACCTCATATTTCCCAGCAAGGATTCACCAAATGTATTATTCAAAAACTATGTGCATGTTAGCTCAGTATGCCTAAATAATTTGATATATTCCCACAGGCTTATCTTTGAGCAACGGTTACCTGTGGAAGAAGCAGAGGAAGTTTGCAAACGCTCACCTGCGTTACTTTGGAGAGGGCCAGAAGTCACTGGAAACGTACATTGAAGTGGAGTGCAACTTCCTCTGTGATGCTTTCAAAGATGAACAAGGCAAGTAGATTATATACAGCAGATACTGTTAGTGCATGTGACCCAACTACATTTAAAAACATACAGCTAACCTTGTGCTTTCATGTACAAAATACATGTGGAAAAGTAAGTGACTTTGCATCCTAATTTGACTGATCGTCACTTGAATGTATATAGTATACAGTTTTCCTTGCACACTTATTTACTTGTATATTATTTTGTGTATATTATATATTACTTGTATTTTTGTACTTATTTTTTTCTAATTATCTGGCATTGAAGACGGAAGAGCAAAGTAAGAATTTTATTGTACAGTGAAAACAGTTTTTATTTTATAAAATGTTTGAATCTTGAATCTGAATTCAATCCATCATATTCCCAGGAAGACCATTCAATCCCCACTACATCATAACAAATGCAGTGTGTAACATCATCTCCTCTGTGGTCTTTGGACATCGCTTTGAATACAGCGATGAAAGATTTCGCAAGGTCCTGGAGCTGGACAATGAGGCCATTGTGCTCGCTGGCTCCTCTCAGACTCAAGTAAGTCTCGATCTGCCTCAGCTATCATCCTGAGAATACAAAACAAGCAGGGTCTACGACTGACTCGAGACTTTGTCCCATCGTAGCTGTACGATGTCTTCCCTGGCTTGATGCAGTATCTGCCAGGCCCTCACCACACTGTCATGGGCAACTACAGGGAAATCGTGACTTTCCTGAGAAAAGAAGTAGAGAGGCATCAGGAGGAGTGGAACCCCGATGACCCTCGAGATTATATCGACGTCTACCTGGCAGAGATGGAGAAGGTAAGATACACACATGACACATTGGCAAAAAAAAAAAAAGATGTGATATGTACAGGATGTTTAAATCTAACACATTAAAATCAGGTCAAATATAAAGCATAAATAAATCCTCCAAAGAAAACTATTATGATAGAAACTACTGTATAGAAAATGCGTAGAAAAAGTAGAAAAGAGGAATATTTTACTTCCACAAATAGTTTAAGAGAACTATACACTAAGAAAAATGATTGTTCCAACTATAACCACATAGGAAAAAAGGTTTAAGAAAAAAAGTTCAAGCTCTTTAGTGATAAGGTGAATAGTGAAGATACAGAAAGAGTTATATTTTGCCTAAAGTAAAAAAATAAAGTGTCTTCCTCTGATGCACGACCAGAAAAAGAAGGATCCCCAGGCTGGCTTCAACATCGAAACCCTGCTGATTTGCACACTCGACCTGATTGAGGCTGGTACAGAAACAACATCCACCACTTTGCGCTGGGCCATCATATATATGGTACACTACCCAGAGATACAAGGTTCGTATCTTATTAATCACATTAACTGTATGAGTGTGTGATGTCCTGTGAGCTGATCGCTGTAGTTCTGACTCTGCGTCCTCACTCAGAGAAAGTCCAGGCGGAGATAGACAGAGTGATCGGACAGTCTCGTCAGCCCACCCTGGCTGACAGACCCAACCTGCCTTACACCGACGCCGTCATCCATGAGACTCAGAGGATGGCGAATATTGCCCCCATGGGTTTCCCCAAAATGGCCAGTAAAGACACTACACTGGGAGGATACTTCATACCTAAGGTAAAAGCAGTGGTGAAAAAAAGTATTCACATCCTTTACTGAAGTAAAACTACTAAGCCCAGCATTAAAATGTTAACTTCAGTTAAAGTATGGAAGTATTCTGTGCAAAATTAACTTAGAATATCAAAAGTAATTGTGCAATAAGGGATGACAAGTTGTAAAATGTGTAAATTCTTTATCATAGCTTATATCAACATCTCATGACTCTTTTTTCAGGGTACGGCTATTAATACAATCCTTGCCTCTGTGCTGTTTGATAAAAACGAGTGGGCGACTCCAGATGTCTTCAACCCTGAGCATTTCTTGGATTCAAAGGGCCAGTTCTGCAGAAGAGACGCCTTCTTACCGTTTTCTGCAGGTCTTTTTTAACAATTAATCCCAACATATTGTAGTTTACGATAGCAGCATGTGAGTAAGGAATCCAGTGACCTAAAGGTGCCGTCGGCTGTTGCAGGTAAACGTGTGTGTTTGGGGGAGCACCTGGCCAGGATGGAGCTGTTCCTTTTCTTTACGTCTCTCCTCCAGCACTTCACCTTCTCTCCTGTTCCTGGAGAGATGCCCAGTCTGGAGGGCGTGCTTGGCTTCACCCACTCACCCAAGAAGTTCAAGATTCACGCCGTGCCTCGCTGACGTTCTCCACCTCATCCCAACCCAGGACAAAAGGGCATCAGCACAAATCATCAATGATTTCCACATTTGACGATAAAATCAAACACCTCAGATCTTAGCAGTTGTTTGAAATATTAGTATTTCTGATCCTTAGTGAAGCAAAGACTTCATAATCACTTGTAGCTGAAAAGGAGTTCATATGATATCTGACTTAAATAGACTAAAAATAAAGAAGAAAGATATTTGCAAATTAAACCCAGTTACATTTGATTTATTTTTTGCAGGTAATTAAGGCACCTGTTTTTGGTAGCTTCATTGAAAAACAGAACTGTGTGAGAGGATAGAAAGATAAAAAGAGAAGAGGAAGAAGATATTAAAAAAATAACTCACTACTCGTGTAGTGCTGCTGTGGCAGTTTTATATCCTTGTTTAGACTGAAGAAGAAACTAAAAAAAAAAAAAGTAAAAAAAAAACATATGTACTACAATAAACTTGATACAGCATTTATCAATCACTGATCTGACAAGCTTTTATCATCTGGATCTCATTTAATGACAGGATCATTAACAGGTGACGTTCATAAATTGTTGATGTATTAAATGTTAGATTGTGTAATCCCGACTCAATCATTTATCAGCTTTGAGTCACATTTTGACAAAAAGAGTACAACTCCTTAAAAGAAAAAAAAGAAATTTCAGTGGATTTTATGCCTGTAGAGATAATTTCTCTAATAGTAACAATCATGATGATTAATCAAAGAACATCTTCCTTCTGTGAAATTGTAATGAAATTAAACATAGTAACTGTTTTAAATGTTCTGTTAACTAGAAAAATATCAGGCGTAGCGTTGCAAGACAGACATGCATTAATATTAATCTCTCTGTCTAACATTGATTTAGTGAAAGCATGAAAAACTTTCCAAAAACGTTAAAATAAAAGCGGTATAAATGTTGCTTCTTTGCTTTGTTTTACTATCTGTTGAGATCGTATGCATCCTCACTGCAGTATAATAACATGTGTATATGAATTTAAAATGAGAGTCTTTGATTTTGTTACTAGTAAATGAAAAATGTATTCTGTTGCATATGCATGAGCATGCTTTTGTAACTGCTTTTGTTACTTTTTTTTCTATCCTCTGATTCTGTAAACTCAAACTATAAACATGTAAAAAAAATGTATTAAAGGATGTTTTAATCTGCGCATAAAACAATGGTGATTTTAGTTTTATCAGAGCTGAACATTAACATACATTGATGAGTTTAGAGAAGTCAGGGTTTTGCTGATAAGTACTGACTGTTGTGTAATATTCGTTAATATTCATTATCTTTTGAAACCCTTTGACAAAATTAAGTGATTCTAGCAGAGTAACATTTGAAAAAGGAGCCTTCTTTTGAACCCACAGGGAACTTTTACCACCCACTGTCCATGATACTAGATTTCCTAGCTATTTTGTAAAAATATTGCTTAACACAGGATTTTCATTTCCATTTCTACCGGACTACAGACTTCTCCTCTAATTGTGACTTACATAATTGCACACTGGACCAGTTTGGTGGCTTTTATTCCCACTGTACTTTGTGTTGTTGCCTTGACTGTGTTGGCAACACTCAAAGGTCAGTGGAGATTTCACATTTGAGTTGAAGTTTCTGAGATTGCTCATGAGTTATTGCCATAATATAGCTAAGCTAAGCTCAGGCATAATATTTATTTATTATTACTGAGGTTTCCTCATTTGTACTTTGACTTGTTTGTCAAGGAAAACATTGCGTGTCTGCAGCTGGTTATATAAGCTTACAAAATTATTGATTTTTTTATCAGTAGTTTGTCCTGTAATGTTTGTAGTGTCTAGGCACTCAGCGTGTGGACCATAAAAGGGTTAAATCGAACCTGAACAGCCATCATAAAACCACTGTGGTTGAAGTGAGAAAGAAGAAAGCTTGAAAAGCTCAGACCTTTCTCTTGCTGCTGGTTTAACTCTCTTTAACAATGTGGCTTTATAATTTCTTTATGAGTTTTGACCTTAAAGGACTATTCTTGTTTTTCTTTATTTTCATCCTAATAGCAGACTTCATCAAAAACAGGAATCCTCCAAATTATCCTCCAGGACCCTTTGCACTTCCCATTGTGGGAAATTTCTTCAATGTGGACAATAAACAGCTACACATTTATTTCGCCAAGGTAAAGTTTAATATACACACGGTTTCAACCTTAGTGGTTTGTAAGCTTTAAGGTTCAAACATTAAAAGTGATATCATTGCTAAATGGTTTTATTAGCCTTACTTAGCCGAATTTTTGTCCACAGCTGGCTGCCAACTACGGGAATGTGTTCAGCATCTGCTTAGGCAGGAAAAAGTTGGTGGTGGTGTCCGGCTACAAGATGGTGAAGGAGGCTTTAGTGGCACAAGCTGAGAGCTTTGTGGATCGACCATACAGCGCAGTCTCTGACAGATTTTACTCAGGAACCTCAAGTATACAAATCAGTCCCCTTCTCTTGTCTCACGCTGTGTTGACATTAGTTCCCCCAGCCATTAACCCTATTTGCTCCATGTCTGTGTCTAGATGGTCTGTTCATGAGCAATGGTGAAATATGGAAGAAACAGCGACGCTTTGCCTTGTCTACTTTGCGTACCTTTGGCCTGGGCAAAAACACCATGGAGCAGAGTATCTGTGAGGAGATCCAGTACCTGCAGGAGGAGATAGAGAAGGAGAAAGGTGGTTCCTGGTACAAAATAATTTAAGGATCAGCAGTGTCAGCTCTTCTGCAGTATAATTTAAACAGTGGACTCCTCTCCTCCAGGTGGACTTTTCAACCCAGCAGGCCTCTTCAATAACGCTGTGTCCAACATCATTTGCCAGCTGGTGATGGGAAAACGGTTTGACTACAGTGACCACAAATTCCAGATCTTGCTGAAGAGTGTGTCTGAAGTCCTCCGGCTGGAGGGCTCAATATGGGCTATGGTAAGTCAGTAATATCAGTTCCAGTCAATCCTCTGTAACCGAACAAGAGTCTGCTCAAAATACATAACAAAAGATGTTAATGAAAGTTTCACTCATCTATTGAGTAGCTGTTTGAGGCGTTCCCTGGAGTGATGAGGCACCTGCCAGGTCCTCACAACAAAATGTTCAGCCAATTCAACGCCGTACTCGACTTCATCAGTGAGGAGGTGAAGAGGCACAAGGAGGTCCTGGACCCCAACAATCCCCGGGATTACATTGATGCGTTTATCAATGAAATGGAGAATGTATGTCAACACTTGCATTTCACACACTGCGTAACACTGTGTAGTCCTTCCTGTCAATCTGGTTGCTCACTGTTGTACCTTCTCTTCATCTCTGAATAGCACAAAGAGTCTGATCTGGGCTTCACCGAGGCCAATCTGGCACTGTGCTCTACGGATCTGTTCCTGGCTGGAACGGAAACAACCACCACCACTTTGCAGTGGGCTTTGATTTATCTCATCAAAAACCCTGAAGTCCAGGGTAGGTGTCATGCTAGTGATGAACAAACAAACATTTAAAGGCTATAAGTCCAAATCTGAAGTCTTGTTTAGTGGTTAGCAGATAATTCTTTGATGTGATGGGAGACAAAATCCACAGCCCACATTCTGTGTAAAAATGAAAACATCAGAGCTTTAGGGTGTCATTCCAAGTTTCTGGAAGTTTCAAAGCTGCGACAGGCTAATATCCTTAAATCTTCTTGAATTTCCAGAGAAAGTCCAGGCAGAGATAGACAGAGTGATCGGACAGACACGCAAGCCCGCCATGTCTGACAGACCCAACCTGCCCTACACTGACGCCGTCATCCACGAGATCCAGAGGATGGGAAACATCGTTCCTCTCAACGGTGAAAGAATGGCCGCCAAGGACACGACACTGGGAGGCTACTTCATACCCAAGGTGCGTCTACTTACAGGCGGTGCGGACAGTAGTGTCCATTATGTGTTTAATCAGAAAACCAACATGTTGTTTTATGCATTTTAAGGTGTCATTTTAAGGATTATCTGTAAAGTATTAGTATAGTTGTTGGAATATTGTTTGGAGTTAACTCTGTAAAGCCTGAACCATGAAATAATTACCAGAAAATTCCAATTTTTTGAAACAGGAGTGTTTACTGAACGTGACAAAAAAAAAAAAGATCAATTTGCATACATGATTTTTTATTTGTATAATCTTTGCTACATTCAGCATTTTTTTTTGGGTTATTTTGTATTTTCCGTATTTGTATTTGATTGTATACATCAGATTTTTCAGGGAAAAAAAAATCACTGATTAATGATGCAGAAGTCTCAAAATCTCATGTATCAAATATGATACGTTTGCCGTTGCAGGGTTAAAACTCTGGATATGTTTTTCAGGGTACTTCCGTGTTGCCCGTCCTGACGTCTGTGCTGTTTGACAAGACTGAATGGGAGACTCCAGACACCTTCAACCCCGGGCACTTCCTGGATGCTAACGGAAAGTTTGTGAAGAAAGAAGCTCTCCTGCCTTTCTCCGCAGGTAAACCGCCTCCACCTCAATCCATAACATGAACCAGATGAGAAGTTCTATCCAGAGCTTTCACTCATTCGTGTGTGTGTGTGTGTGTGTGTGTGTGCTTGTGGACTCCTCAGGGAAACGTATATGTCTCGGAGAAGGCCTCGCCAAGATGGAGCTGTTCCTGTTTTTGGTCGGTTTACTACAGAAGTTCTCCTTCTCTGTTCCTGATGGAGTAGAGCTGCGTACAGATGAAATTACTGGAGTTACACGTACACCGCACCCCTACAAAGTTTACGCCAAGGCTCGCTAAATAATGCAGCACCTCACTGAGCCATTTTACATCTAACCAATAAATAACAGTCACAATTTGGCAAAATGCTTTTTAAGGGGAGAAAGTTGTGACTACTTTTCAATCTCAGTCTTTCACTGTTGTATGATTGTCATGTACTGAGGACCTGTTTATTCTGAGCCTGTACATTTAAATGAGTTGTTTTTTTAAGCTTTCTTTGTAATCAATGATCAGTCATGTCATGTATAAACCTTTAATAATGACCTGAAATCATTAAGAAGGCATTTCAGTGCATTTGTTCATGACTAATAAATTATTTATTGATTTGTGTCATAAACTGGGTTTAAATCATTGGTAGAGAAAACATGACTATTTACAAGTCATTTAGAGTAAATAGAAATAATTTGTACATTTTTAATATTAGTTTGTTATTAATAGATATATTTAACAGCTATGATTAGCTTACTACAAATCATCAAGAATTTATAAATGTGTTACTTTGGTGCCATCTGATGGTGAAATCAGGAAGGACAGTAGACAGACATGCTATGCAGCATAACACACTCAACATTACAAATAATTATATATAATAAATATAATGAATCTACCAACTCTCAGGATTATCTACAAACATTATGAGAAAACAATGATTTAGAAACCACGATGAAATTAGATTTAAAAATAGATAAAAAGGGGGTTAATATACACCAATCTCTCGTGCACTATTTCTAAACTTTAACTGTAAGCACTCATGGTAAAATATTAAATGTCCTCCAGTTAAGCATGATGGGCAGTTTTTAAAGGAGGAGAATCCAAATTGATGCAGCAGAACCAGAAATCCTCATTGAAAAATGGTGCCAACAATAGGAAACACTGGCATGATTGGTAAAATTCATACATCACGTTCCAAAAGGCCTGTCATGACAGAAACATCTACAATCTCACAATCACAACACCTTTTCAGACAAATCAGCATATTTCTTTTGTAATCTATTTGCTGCATAAAGGCGAGAAACAATCAGAGGCGAACAGAAATGTACTTGCTGGTGACTGGTTGGAAGTTAATTACATTAAGAAGTGAGAAATTCAGCTTTATGGTGCAGCTGGAGGATTTTTTGTTTACTGCTCTATATAATGTGCGTTTTTTTCTACTGTTCAAGTTTGTATCTGTTTCTAGCTTATTCTTACTCTATATTTGGTTAATGGAGGGCTGCCCCCACATACATGAGCTGTGAGTCAGCAGAGATCCAGCCCATCTCTAATCCTCATCAGTCCCTTGCTGCTCTCCTCGGCATCACAATGTGGCTGCGTGATTTGCCTCTCTGGCTCGATGTGAGGGGAATGCTGCTTTTTATTTTCATCGTTCTCCTCGTCGTGTTTTTTCTGAGCAAGAGGGATCCACCTAACTTTCCACCAGGACCGCCGGCTCTCCCTCTTTTAGGAAACGTCTTCAGCATTGAATCCAAACAGCCTCACATTTACCTAACAAAGGTAAGCTGACAGAATCATATTTTGATATCACGCAGTAGTCTTTTTGCAATTCTGAAAATTCAATGCAAAGTTGAGCACAATGAGAAAGAAAACTATTCGGTGCAGTAATAATGCAACAGAAAATTCAAGAAAATATTAAAGGTTTGCGAAGAAAACAATCCTGAAAACCTGCTGACAGTAGTCTCAGAAATGATTGTCCTAAAATATGTGTCACATGCTAGACAACAGGCCACCTATTCACTGCTTCTGCATCCACAGCTGGCTGATGTTTATGGGAATGTGTTCTGCATACGTCTGGGAAGACACAAAACAGTGTTTGTGTCTGGGTGGAAGATGGTGAAAGAAGCCTTAGTAACACAGGCCGACAACTTTGTGGACCGGCCGTACAGCCCGATGGTGACCAGGATTTATTCAGGGAACTCGGGTGAATCACACAAACATACAGCACATCAGTATTATAAAGTAGGCGACCCGCCTCCTGATCCCTGCATGTGTAATGTTGTGTGGTCTCTCTCCGTCCCAGCGGGTCTGTTCTTCAGTAACGGGAACGTGTGGAGGAGACAGCGGCGCTTTGCCATGGCCACGTTACGTACCTTTGGCCTGGCGAAGAGCTCCATGGAGCAGAACATCTGTGAAGAGAGTCACCATCTGCAGGACGCGATGGAGAAGGAGAAAGGTTGGCAAAAAACATAGAGTCCGTGCTAAGGTCACCAGAGCGGTGCGGAGATGCGGCTTTCATGTCAATTTAGTGCACGTCAACTTTACACCATTACTGGAATGAAGGTTGTGTGTGTGTACCTGTCCACTGCAGTGAAGAACTCTTAATCAAAGACCCCTTGTGTACTAGGTTTCATCTTTCATGCTCTCCAAAAGCACTCAGCCGCCTCTGTTCTATTGGTTCTTAGAAATGGAAAAACGAAATTTGCTGCATCAGTACCACAACAACGTAGCTGCTGCTCCTCTCTGTCCAATATAATGACATTGTATCCTGCTGAAGTCCCTTTGCATTGACAAGCCCCAAATGGGGTCTGGGTTTAGGATCATTAAAGTTGTGTTGCCATGTTGCTTCTCTTCAGTAATTTAGTGTACACTCCAGTCTTTTTAGTTCTCTTGCTCTGTGTCCTTTATCTGTGCCATCTCCAGTTTTAGAAAAAAGATCATCCGTGTGTGTGTGTGTGTCTGCATGTTCAAGTGAAGACACATGACTTTGACGGTTAGTTAAGTTTTACCAGGTCACTAATGGAAATGTGCAAAAGAAAACCCAAAAAAACATAACAATAACATCCATGCAGAAATAGAGCTTTTCTTCCTCCAGGCAGTCATCACAATTCGGGAAGCAATCTGATATTTTTGCTCACTAGAAAGCAGTGTTACTGGAGGACAAGAAATCTCGATGACCTGGAGAAAGGTTAACAGCAAGGGTTGCTGTAAGGGATGAATTTTAAATAAGTTTTGTCTGGAACTTTGTGTGTTTTTGACCTGGTCATCAAGATTATTTTTTGTGAATTGGGATCACTTAACCAAAATTACATTGAACATTTATTGAAGTTTGATACAAGGGGAAAGAATAAAAGTTCAAAGGCACTGTCGCCATAGGAAGAACAAGAGAAAACAAGCAGTAAATTACCGCGTGTGTGTGGACATGCGTTTGAGCGCCACAGAGCAGTGATGCTGGCGAGGTCGCCAACCTGTGCACTAATTATTCCCAACAGACGGCAGGCAACGCTCGAGTGGCTCATTGTAAATACACAGTGTCATGTGGGCTGGAGAGAATAAATTGGTTGAGATTTGTACACATACACTCAGAGGGCGTATCTGCTGCACCGGTTGATGATTGGCTCTATTCTGACTGCTCGTGGACGAGTGAAGCTGCAGTGTTTTGACCAGGCAAATTATATAGCGTTTTGCTGCTCTGGGACTGTCTGTCATAATGTTTTGAAGCGCTAATTAGACAGCATTAATTAAAAGTAAATACGAAATAACTAAAATTACTTTCAAAGTTGACATCCAACCCTGATGGGTGCTGCAGTTCTGTAGGCATCTTTTCACATTCATGTAACTTTAGATAGAAGTTGTTGAGAATTATTTAACTTGGCGGTGGAAAAGAGGCAGCATTCATCTCGGGTCTGCTTGTGACAGCTGATGGTTGAACATAAAAAAGTTGAGCTGGCAGACAAACTTAGCTGAGTTTCCATGGTCACACGCTACCATAAGAACTGGCTTAAGAGTGCTTAATGTGAACAGTTGTTTCTTCATAGAATTAAAAAAATCTTTCCAGATTGTTACAACTTTGATCTTATTTTCATAATTTTATTAAAGACATTATTTATTTGTGGTAATCTAAGAACACAGTGGTGTCGCTAAAAAGAGATCTGACAGGGCAAGACACTTTGTTGGAGGAGAAAACAAAGGTGAATCAGTAAAACTATTGTCCAAGTTGTTTGTTATAAACAGTCGTTAGAGTTTACAGATGGACTGGTTTGTCTTAAGTTGATTATCAGGAGGAATTGTCATTTTATTTCACTTCAATCTGCTGATTTTGATTTTCAGGTGGCATTCAAGCTGTGGTAGAATTCGTTCATGTTTTCAGAACAATCAAATACATTTTTGGGTTGTTTTTTCTGACTTACACCAACCTGTACAACTGTCTCAATCTCATCAACACTGGTGGCCATTTCTTGCGGCCATTCTTCCATGGCTATTTTTCATGTCTGTAGCTGGGAAACTAACCAGCTAGCTATGCAGGAAGAAGATATGGACAATGTTTGTTCTGCTCGCAATGCTCAATCACCAAAATGACATTTAACATTTATCGAAGTTTGAAAGGAAAGAATGAAAGTTCAAAGGCACTGTTGCCATAGAAAAACAAGAGAAAGCATGTAGTGTGTGTGCGCATGCAGACTGTCAACTGTTATGCTGAAATTTAGAGGTCTAGAACAAGACCAGTTCTTACCAAAATTTAACTTTCGTAATTCTTCTTTATAATCAGAGATTATTAACAACATTTCAGATGGACTCTTTTTAAGTTGTCGCTCCAAATAAAGTTCAATCTGGCCATTTACAACCTGTTGATCATCTGACTGCTTGTTTACTGCTGTGTCCGACTTCACTGTAACAACGTTGCTTTGATCCAAAATCTCAGCAACATCTTGGGCGAGTACACTGTCACATAAGAAGTGACAAATACATGACGAATAAGTTGTAATAAACTAGAATTGTAGTTAGGAAGTTGGAGCGGTGCTGATGATGGTGGTGACTTATCTTGGAGCCCCGTCGAGCCATTTTGAGTGCAGTACTCTTGGAAACACCCCTCGGCCTTGCAGATAGTGACAAGCAGGGACACGCAGCGCTGTGAGCCCGTTGTGATTTATGACAGGATTTACTTTACACAACTGCTTGTTCAGCATTGCTGGGGGGCACTTCTGTGGACCATGTACCTGCTGTATTGATTTGGGCTCATATTAGTTCTGGTCAATATGCTTCTCCAGTGTAACAGTGCTCTCACAACCAAAGGGTTTGACCACTGTCCAATCCCTGTACCACAGAGGTCCCTTATTATCAAGAGTCAGGTTTCCAAAGTAAATGAGCCTGTGCACTCTATTAAATTTGCTTACTGTCTCTGTGCACATTGTCTGATCCAGGGGTTATGGTATGTGTACATTAGCATGTGGTAACCCTATGCATCCTATTGATTTCAAATTGTGGTTAACTTGTAAGTCTGAGGCTTTCATTAGTGTGACACTTTGCTGAACTCCCCACGGATTAAATTTTAGTACTGTCAAAACTAAAATAAATGATCCATGTTTCCCTTTGTCTGTAAATAAAAGTGTTGAGCAGATTGGCAAGTCCTAGTTGTTGTTTGCGCCTTGCCCCGAGCAGATTATGGCATGTACTGATAGCTCTTGCTTGTCCAGCAACATAAATATCACTTCATCATACAGGCTGTAAATGTAGCGCTCCAGCAAAATGTCACTGTCATGTATCAAATCGTACATGACAGCGACGGAGAACTAATCGCATGACATCAATTTAAATACATTTTTGAGGTTGAATGAGAATGTGACGTCTGTCAATTACCTTAAGCATACATGGCGCAAGCTCGGGGGTTGTTGAGTAGTGACATCTGGTTTGTAAGCACGTGTAAGTCCACTGGTCCGAAGGACTGAAGATTTTTATGTTTTCGTGCAGAACATTAAAACGAGTGAGACGTTGTTTTGTGTAGGAAAACGTTCTAACTGTGACGCTGGTTCTGTTTATTCTTAAGGTGACCCGGCTGAAACCCTGCTTTTGATGAGCTAAAACTCAGCTAAAAATAGAAGAATATCTTCTCAGGCGCTTGTTTGAGTATAACATTAGTGTCGATGGCCGACACTTGGTTGTTCTGCTTGACATTGTTATCGAGGTGTGGAAGTGTGGCGGGGTCAAGTCTCACTTTTGCCGTCAGGTTGGCACAGTGCCTGTGGTGCTTGTAAGGAGACTGGCTCACAGAATGCTGTGAAGCACAAACATTTTGTCATTTGCTTTTCTCTTTGCCCTTCATGTGACCTCCCGGTCTCCACAGAGCCATATATGAAATAACCGTGAAGTGTTCCTCCCTCTTTTATTCTTTCTCCTAATTCATCTCCTGTTGTATCACACGCTGCTTTTTAAAATATCTTCTCTATAATTCACATTCCTTGGGATGTGATTGCTGAGTTGTTTTAGGATTGTAGGATTTCTAATGGGATTTACTGATTTCTTTTTTTTTTTTTTGTGGGGTTGTGCTCCTTGTCCCCCTGCTGATTCTCTGAAGCTCATTTTTGTTTAGCTACTGTAGGTAATCTTCCATTCTGTCTCAGGGGGCTCTGCTCCCTCCCCAATTTAATGTTTCATGTTTTCTTATCATTTCCTTTTGTAACCTTCTCCTCTCCCAAGAGTCTTATCCAGAGATACAGAGGAATGTGTGTATTTTAATGATCACATCATGCGCTTCATAACGTACCCCAATCCCCATGATAAGTTCAGTATAATTGATTAGCAAACATCTCTCTCTTATCTTTTATGTTGGATATAGGTACTATTCATATGATCCTCATATTAATTACAGAGCTTTTTGTGTGATTGATGCGCTTTATTCAGTGTGGCGTGCCAGTATCTAATCAGATTATCTATGTCATACAGTCCTGTATATGTAAGGTTACTAGCAGTGTAACTGTTAGGATGTGCTGTAATGATCATGTGATGTTTTTTGAAGGTTTATAGATGCTTGCTTGATACTGTAAGCATAAAAAAATGGAGCAATGGCCTCATGCTCACATACATAATATTTGAGGAGTTAAGAACAAAGAAATTGACTCTTTCCACTGGCTGATATTTGTTACCATGTAATTTAATCATATTTTGTACTTTACAGTTAGAATACTTTAAGTCCGCCTCTGTCTCCTTTACATAGTGTTATTTTTTGATTCCCACCTGGCTGAATACATAGTACTGTATGGGCAAGTAGTGAGAAGACCATACATGACTTAGTGCTTTAATCTTTAAGTAAGATTGTTTCTGTTTGAGTTGTAAAATTCCTTGGAGTCAACAACTTTACGACACCTATGAATACAACTATCACAAATACCCAAATTTGCAGTGTTTGGAGGTCATGCAGTAGACATTATATAAAGAATGATCTCAATATGCAATTTAAAACAAGGGATTATAATTAGGGTTTCAACTAGTCTGTTTTCATAATCAAATAATCTCTTGATTGTTTTCTTGATTGATAAATTGTTTAGTCTATTAAATATCAGAACTAGTGAAAAAATGTCCCCAACAAATTTTATTTAATTTACAATAGTATAAAACAGAGAAAAGCAGCCAGTCCATACATCTGAGAGGCTGGAACCAGCAAATGTTGGCATTATTGTTATTATTGTTGGAGAAATTACTTATTAATTATCAAAATTGTTGTTGTTCAATTTTCAGGTGAACGACTACACGATTCGACTACACGATTAATTGACTGATTATTTCAACCCTAATTGTAATGACATGACAAATTATTGAATGCACTGTTTAGCCTGTCAGTCTTCTCTGCTCATCACGATGTTGTTATCTATATCGTTGGATGTGATATTCTTATGCTACCTATTACTATGTTGGTGAACGAGTGAGAAGGCAGCATTGCAACAACCCTTCACTGAGCTGCTGAGGCAAAGTCTGTCCTGATTTGAAGGCGCGCAGGCGACAAACCGTGAGCACCTAATGGCCATGGTCTGTGTAAATGGTTGGTTATGACCTTACTAAAATCTAGACACTCTGTCTCTGTCTGCAAGGTCCTCCACACACACACACACTCATAGTGCTCTGAACACACAGTCACACACACACAGAGGAGGAAAGACAGAGGGGTTCCCAAGGTACCAGACCTTGAGGAATTGCCTGTCACCGTGTTTGTGTGTGCTGAGATGTGTGTGTGTGTGTGTGTGTGTCTTGCACGCGCCAAGGCTCTTACAGACAGAGACAAAGCTGTGCGTGATTTCAGCTGCATACATACAGTAGGTGTGTGTCCTTCCCTGTGGTTCTATATTTATGTGTAGTAAGCCTTAATATCCAGCAAAAAGCGCGTCCAGGTGAACATCTGTTATGGCAAACGCACACATTTTTTCTATAGTTTCTATTCCTTCAAAGTGTAAGTCCCAGATGTAGTATTGCACAATTTGAGTCTGACTGTTCTATGTCATGCTTTTTTACCTCCTTTGCTAAAGGCTAATTTCTACATACTCAACTAAACCAACTCCAGCTGGAGAATATTAGTGTCTGTCAGCTGTAGCTAACAAGCCTCAACTGCAAGTGTGGCCATGTGGGTAATGTTGCTTATAGGCGTATTATGGAATACGTACTATAACTACTCATTTAACTTGCTACTGTTTTAACTTCACTAAATCCCCTCGAACAGAAACAAGGACTCCTCGCAGCACAATAAATGTCAGCTCGTGTTTGTATGTTTGCACACCAGCCTAACAAAGTGCTTATGATATTTACCTTAAGATAATATTCAGCACCGTTCATTTTTTCCACTCACGTCTATGTGCTCCCAACAGAAATATTTCATACCAAGGCAGAAAGACCTCTGAAACAACATTTTAAGGATAACCAAACACTGCCTTTTGGCCTTCTAAAATTGACCAAACCGGGGGGAGATATCGGGTGTCTGTGCTTGGCTAGCTCAGTCAGACCATCACATGGCTTGGTAACACTGCAAAGAATCAGATCTATACTCTACCAGTTGACAACATGAATATTTTTTATACACTTCTGTCAAACCACATCTCCTAAACATTGTTTTTGCGTTTAACTACTCTTTAAAGCCACTATAATCACAGGAATCTTTGTAGCATCCTTTTTAATTCATTTTTAAGAAAAAAATTTCCAGCCCACAATTTTAATGTCTCAGTTGACTCTCACCTGTGTCATCATTCATCAGCCAAACAGCCAAATGTTTCCTTCAGATTTGGTGGAGACCAAAAACAGAGCTAAGAGGCGAGTGAATCTTGAACTCATACTAGGTGGACAGCAGTGCTAAACTAACAGCATGATAATATGTCAGAGTCATTTTTACAGGTTATTACTGCTGCCTGCACTTGGTTATTGCAGATTCTTCAAATTCACTCATCTGCACAGAAAATGTTATTTGTCATATGAGGTTGTTATATAAGTACTTTTTTCATCTTTGACATGTTAGAAACAAACTGGTATACCACGATGCTTGAAGCAGCCTTAACCACAATGCCTGTTGTAGACAGTGTATGTGTGCGTACAAATGATCACTTTTATTATATGGATGTACTCAGTGTGATCACAGCCTCAATCTGGGATCAGCCATTTATTCTGCCTCCCTTGACTGACACCTCGTCATGAGCCCCTGGTGTTTCTGTACTTCCTCCCGTTGCTGACAGTGGCATTGCAAACAAATGTTAGAAATCTTCCTCAGCTCAAGATAGAGGGCTCTAAATATCCGCTCAGTGACTTAAGCCCCACTGCTGCCAGCCCAAATAGATGACATTTTATAATGGACTTTGCTTGGGTAAAGCCAATGTCCTAGACAAACTCCACCCAGCTGAGGCTGTGATTCTGCCCAGGCCTTGGCAGTGCATTCACTTGTCAATAAGAGCTACGCAAATCTTGACGTTTGCCTTCCTCCGTCCTGCTGGTAGCTGCAATGATATTTATCCTCCTGTTGCTCCTCTGTAGGCTGCCCTTTAGCATGCTGTCATGCTGAGTGCCTGCAGGGAAGACACACATGTGTCGCATGACGTGATGACTCAGGCTTTAATGCCCTACCACATGGCTGTCGTGTACCCCCCCCCTCAGCTCTCAGCCTGTTAGTGTGTAATATAGGCTTATATTTAAGTGTGTATGAGTCTGTGTACGTCCAGCATGTGTGTCGGACTGTGACTGGCTTAGGGGCTGTTTGTGCTTTTCCGTCTGATTGAAGCAGAATGTGGATTATGTTTGTGATGTGGATTGTGGAAAGGGCAGGGGAGGGGCAAAATGGTTGAGACAGACATCTCAGGACTTGAGTGGGAGGTTGTGAGGGAGGAGGGTTGATGGTGGGAGAATAAGAAGGGAGTTCCACTTACATTTGTCCAGAGACAGAGCTTTGTAGTACATTATGTCTGTTTGCTTTAGCGTCATCCAGAGTGGGGGGTTGGCAGCCTCAGCAGGAGGGACGCACGCGCGCTTTATTCTTCTAGAATAGCATCATCATGGTGCAGATCCGTAAAGATACAAATACCTACAGATGTGTCCTTGGTTTGTCATTCAGTGCAGCACAACCAGGCCTGAACCCCTGCAGCTATAGGAGACAGGAGGAAAAGCAACAGGAAAGAGTGGAGGGGTGAAATCACTGCAGACTGACGAAGTTGCATCTAAGTTTAGAAAAGTGAAGAGGAGGAAGAGAAATTAGAAGGAGATAAAGCGCACTGTAGGAGTGTCTGCATATGAAGTGGAGCCAAAGTGGTTGCAGCCATTCAGCTCTGTGACTCAGCCCCGGCGTTGTGTGGGTAGGGTTCGCAGGGATTGGAGGGGCAACAGTTGGCTCCTGGCCTACCTGTACTCGGTGCACTGTCCAAGCAGGAGTCGACACACGTTGGCCGTTTGCCCACTGTATGAGCGGGACGAAATGTCAGACCCCTAGCAGGTGGGAGACGCCCACTATTTCTCACCCAGCACACGGAGCACTGCAGATCCCCCCCCCCCCATCCTCTTCCACTAAACCATATACAGAGCATCCTCTCTTCTGCATTTCTACCTCTTTGATTCATAACAAGGACAGCCTGTGAAGAAAAGGACAACCTTGCAGCTTGTGCATCACCACTTTCATTTTAGTGATGAAGCAGCTAATTTGTTTGATAAGCCAGCAGCCATTGCCATCTCCCAGACACCAGCGGGAGTGAATGATGAACAGGGAGCGCGAGAGGTCTCAGCTAGCCGTGCCACCAGGCCCCCATTAAGCCTCAATTGGGGTCTATTGGCATGATTTCTCTTCCTGTCTGGTGCTTGGCAACGCTTTTGCTTTCACATTAGACGCGGGTGTCGATGATTGCTGATAACACGATGAGGGAGGACAACGGTGAGAGCATTAACCCTCGCTGGCACTGCTGCAGACCTGACAATATTAGAATCCATAGAGATAACACATGCTGTTAACCCCTTCACTGTCAGTCAAAATAGAATGAGGACTGCCTTCAAGGTAATTGGCTATACTGTGTAATTTATAGAGTATAGAGTGTTTTTATTGTCTAATACTAGTGACATTGTGGGAGATGTTTCACATCCCATCTCACTCTCAGTAGGCAGTTCTCAGCGTACCGATCAGCAGCTGGCCATGGTGCTCATTTTTAGAAACTGTTGCTGCATTGCCATGCATTTTTAATGGCTAAGGCCATTGTAGCAAGCTGTCTTCTGCGTGTCTGTGCATTTACTGTATGCGTATGCTTGTGTGTATGTCCTTTATGAGTGCTGTGTTTGCTTGTGTGTTTGTACATCATGTGCATGATCGGTATGTATGAGGTAGCTTGAGCTCCAGTGTGTAGAGAGGAGCCAGGTCTTGTGCACTCGCCTATGTGTGAGTACTTGTGTGTGAATGTGTGTGTGAGCCTCTGCTAGCATATGTGTACATTTGTACGTGAGCGTCTGTTTCCATTTGTATTTGTACATCATTTTGTTTGCTAACAGTGATTTGGACAATAATGTGATGCGACAGCTTTGGGCCCCAGACAAACTCCCCGAATCGTTTTGAATAAGACCTGTGGGGCTCAGATTCCCAGAGGTCTCTCTATTAATGCTTCCATGGCTCCTGTTCATCTCTGCAAAATTAAATTTTAGGCTTTGCCTAAAATAGCCTAAAATAACTAGGAATTGTCCAACATGGTATGAAAAACAAGGCACGTGTAACCAAATATTTCACAAGATTATAGACCCAATGTCAGCCCACATTTTGTGCTGTTTGTTGTGACAAATATGACTAGATGCCTCATCCTCTTGACTGTAAAGAACATGCAAAAAATATGTATTGCAGTTCTAATTAATCCAGGATAATATAGTGTTAGACAGTTCATAGTATGATCTTTTAATCCTCATCTGTTTTAGTTCCTTGAAAGTAGAGGGCCAATAGATTAGTCAAACTTGAAAGTAGTAATCTTGGATAATTGCGTGCTCTATGAGTAGAGAGCCAAAACCAGGATCAGCTGTCATATGATATGATATGTTTTTTTTTTTTTTCCCCCACATACAATTGGCTAGCATGGCACCACGGCTTAAAGACATACCGCGTTTTACTTCAGCCTGGGACAGGTTAATAATTCAGGACCAAGAGCAGAATGGTTTATCTAAAAGCATATTAACTGTGTGACGCAACTCTGAAGAATGAGAGCTGATGAAAATTGTACATAAATTACATGCATCAGTAAGGTCTATACAATGGCCTCTGCATCCCAATTTGGAATTACTGTAGTTGCCTCAACTCATTGTGCGCTTCACTTGCATGCCAAAATGATTTTGAACTAAGTCATTTTAACCTCATCATTTATCAAACAGAAAAATATCAACTAAACCTTTGACCACTGAACAAATAAACTTCACAAATAGATGTAAATATATACAGCTTGTGATTGATTTAAGAACCATAGCCAAATAATTTCAGACATGCCATCATCGAAAGTCTGGGATATGCACTGCAATACAACAGTCTGCAATAGGTATCTCTTGACTTAAAGGAGAACTGAACCAAAATATATAAAGTATAAAGCCCGCTCCAGTGGGAACTGCCTGTAATCTGATAGATCGCCTCGAGTGGTTAGAAAGAAGTGAGCTTACCACACCTCTGTAGCTCACTCCTCATCTCTGTCTGAGGCTATAGCAACTCAAGGCTACATTAAATGCTGCTAGCAAAAGACACCTCTGATCAAACTGTCAGTAAGTCGAGTTGCATTTCGGGTAATGTAGGTGCTTGGTTTAGCCACGGAAGAATAATGTGTGAAATAACATAATAATAATAATAATAACACAAATACATCTGATTCTGCTGCATCAATTTTTAATTTCTTTTTAAACTGTCCACCGTGAGTCCAACGATGTTACTGCGATGCAAAATTGGTTGAGTGCTGTTTTAAAACACTCTGGATAATGCTGTCCAGTACAGTGCAGTTTTGAAGAAGCTATATAAGACATCACTGAAAAAGCAGCTTGTTATTAAATAGCTTTAACATTAGCAGTAGATGAATTCCATTTATATGCACCTTACTGGATAAAGACATTTGACTTGACTCATTCTTCGTTGTCACTCTGAAGGCAGAGGAGTAATAAAACTGCTACCATGGAAATTTCTACAGCCCTATTGGGGGATGCTGGGATTGATCATGTCTGGGAAGAGATGACAAGATGGATAGATAGCAACAAATAAATCTGTATACACACACGCATTCAGGGGCGCGCACACTCTCACACGGCCATCATCTGCTGTGCTCGTTTCAGAGAACAGTACCAGTGAGATACCAACACATAGGAGTCACTTAATTGCCAGTCATGCATACCCACAGCTCACAAACTGGGGTGTAGTTACGATCTATCTTGGTGAGTACATGCGTGCTGAATGTCAGCCGTCATGGTCGGGCTACC